>CM072165.1:15454252-15485148 GCA_036850595.1 Rhyacichthys aspro | reverse complement strand
AGTCTCTTCGATGAGGATGAAACGTCTTCACTGAAAACTTAAGTCCAGATGCCTTCACAGAAAACCCTTCTTCACAATTAATGTTGCTTCTCACACATTTAATAGCACTGTAATTGACCTCATCACATCATGCATATCAGTGTAGTATATTGTAACACAGGGTTAAATCTGCCCCCTCAAGCCCATGATCACCTTTGCGTGCCTAGTTACGTAAGTCATGTGACAGTAATCACCTGGCCATGCTTTGCCAAACGGGTTGCATGGAGTGATTATACAAGCCTGCTCTGGCTTCCTCCTTTTGGATGCGTGGGGGAGATCCCAGGTGACAGAGCTGCTGCAGATGTCAATGAGCCCGGAGCTGTGTAGCATCGTTGTGCACCGAATAGTGAATGGAATTCGCCAGGTGACCTTTTTTGGGTTAGGATGGAGAGCTATTGAAATACAGCTGGGAGCCAGAGAAGAATCTGCAACATCTGAATTCTGCTGGTCTGGTAGGAGGCTGTCGTAGCCTGCGCTCTGTTCCTCCACCATCTCTCTATACTGACAAAAATCATACACACCCCCGTTCTTAACCTTAACTTACGAGGACAATTGAGTCATAGACTCTCTTTCATTCAATGTGTCAGTTGTGTCAACAATTTATTTTGGTGGGGATAATTTTGACCTTATTGATGATTTTGTGTTGTGGTTGTTCAACCCAAACTGAAGTCAGTCAAAACCAGCCTTGTGTACTTTATCAAATTTCTGGATGACAATGAACTGCAGTTTGTAAATATTGGGTTTCTTTTTGGTTTGTTTGTATTTTGTTCACTTTATTTCAATACATGGTATCAGCACCAAACTAAAATCAACCTGTCTCTGTGTTTTAATTACTGACCATCAGCTCCAGCAGTCTGTTGCCTAGATTTCTGATTCATCCACACCTAGCCTTACAAGTCTGTGATTATAGCATAGCATAGCAATTTGCTAATTTTATTATTTATTATGCTACAATATTTCACAAAATGAGTCATTCATGCATAAATAAAAATGACAATATCTAAAGGGATTAAGTATATGTATATTGTGATTACTGGTTTTCCCGCTATATTTTGCAATCCTATAGCAAAGTACAGAAAGGCACAGAGGCAAAGTGCGGACATTCTATTGCCCATTGCAAATGAATAAAAAAGTAGGGCCTAGCCTATACATTAATGATTGACCGCACAGTGAGTAGGTCTACAGCACAATTCGGGTGGGGAAAACAAAGGATCCCAATGTGTAAATGATCACTCTAATTAGAGTGATAGCCATTATGCTGCCAATAAATACTGCAAGGACCATGTGCTGCATAATCACACACAATGGCTCTTTTGGCACAGCTTGAAGAGCTTGCCAATGGCAGAAAAAGGAGGGAGAGAGAGTATGACTGGCTAATAAGCCGGTTTAGCACCATCCCAGTTCCAACCCAAGTCCTCACCACACTGAGGTTTCTGGCAACATTTTAATTTTAGCGTGAAATGGCTGAAATGAACAACCACTAACCAAGGTTAGTTGGTAATTTAGTCAGTGTCAAAAACATGGTAGCCTTTATTTCAGTAATCCTATTCAAATCTAATTCATGTGTTCTTTAGGTCTGGGACTTCACAGCCATCATTGTCTGCCCTGATACCTGCCCTTTTAGATGGTATTGTTAAGCTGAGTGGGCGCCACATTAAACTTCCCTGTAACGTAGACACGCAGGCCAACATTAAAAGGCAATTCGCAGCATTGTCTGGTTTCTCAATTGTAATCGGCTACACCCATATTGCAATAAGGGCGTCATCAGATAACAAGTTTGTTTATGTGAACCGCAAGCATGTGCACACCATAAACACTCAACTTGCATGTGATCATGTACTTTACAAATGTTGTGGTACGGTGGCCTGGCGCTACCCATAATTCCTCCATACTGACACACAGTACGGTAGGGAATAGGCTACAGACAGGCGCAGAAGGCGATGGATGGCCATTGGGTAACTTTTACAAATTAAAACACTTCTTGTAGGCTCTATACCAGGGGTCGGCTCTAGAGCCGCATGCGTCTCTTTAGCGCCCCCTAGTGGGGGGTATATTTTTTGTTTTAATATGGTTTCTGTAGGAGGACAAACATGACACCAACATTCTTAACGTTTTCCAATGCTGTGAAAATGTGTATAATAAATATAAAATTTCAACATTTCTGTCAACGAAGATTTGCGTCATAGCCTGCGACACACGTTTGAGCGCGGCGCGGTGCCAGGCAGGTGGCTGTTGTAAACAAACCGGCAGGTGTGTCATGGGCCATGGATCCCAACGGGAAAAAGAGAAAGGTAGCTGATGACATTAATATTGTAATGGAAGTTAAACTTAAAGCACCAAATATCGTAGCCTGGCCAGCCAGACGGCTTTCTATTGTATTACATACAGAGAAAGTCAGTCTGGGATTGCAGGGTGTAAACAGGATTTCAAGGCGGGACCATGGGCAAAACTAACGCTTGCTGAGTAAACCAATCAGAGAAACTATGGATGTGACGTAAGGAAAGTGAAACTGATTCTAGTTGTCAACAAACCACAGTGTACACCAGCGTGGCTCGAGAGAGAAGATGCTTCGGTGATGGTGAATGACTTCTGTTGTTTTTGTCAGAAAAATTTGAGGACACAGGGTGTAATATCGAGTTCAGTGCTTATTTCGATCGTAGTAAGCGACCTAAACCTGCGGACTGTTTGGTTGAAAAAATTCTTGCGCAAAACAAAATCCCACCTCCCTCGCTACGATTGGTCGGTAAGAAAGAGCCGGAGCAGAAATCGGGGGCAGATTGGACAATCCCAGACTGACTTTCTCTGAATGTAATACAATGAGAAAGTTGTCTGGCTGGCCAGGCTACAAATATGGTACAGCAGAATAGTCACGTGGTGCGTCATTCTCTCCAGGATGCCCTGCAGGGAAAATAAACATTTAATCATGAATGTTCATTATGTATTTGTAGCCTACTTAGTCATTTCGATAGTAGGCTAATATAGCAAATATACACTTACAGCCTGTGTTGCTTTCATATAAGGCTTATATAAGGCTTTTAATTTTTTGCGGCTCCAGACAGATTTATTTTTTGTTTTTTTGGTCCAATATGGCTCTTTGAACATTTTGGGTTGCCGACCCCTGCTCTATACGATTCCAAATTATCCTAAAATAGTTAATTGATGGTGTTCTGCAAGTGACAGTGGGTACCCAGTCCATCAGTGGCTCCTCACCCCTTTTTTAAACTCCCAGACGGACTACAATGAGGTGCATTCACGTGTCAGCGCTCAGTTGCTGAGTGTCGCTGGACGCTGTCTTGGCGCTTGGGGGGTAGGTTGCTATATCACCCCAAAAAGATGTGCAAAATTATTGTGGCCTGCAGAGTTTTGCACAAAGATTCCCTCAGAAATGGCATCCCACTACCTCCGAACCTACTGCCACCACCCCCACCCCAGCAACATAACCCAGACACTGAACTCCCTGCTCGACATGAGGAGGGCCATCTTGGCTTGAGACTGCGCCAGGATGTGATGCGACTTGTGAGAAAGACATAAGTCAAGGTTGATTTTCTCAAACATTCTTTAATTATGATGCAGTGTGGAGTGTGACGTTTGACAGCAAGGAGCAGTGAAGGCACAGGGACACTCTACAGAAGAGATTGAGAGATTTGGAGAAAGGCAGAAAGAGACAGTGCTCACAGAGATGGTGACACAAGAGCCATGTGGAATGAAATTGGAAGTGAAGTGTCTCACAAAGACAATCACAGAGGAGTCGACTCTCGTACAGCTGTGTCCTGCACCCATTGGTGCTGTGTGCCCCTTCTCTGGCCCAACTCAATGCTCAGCCATCACACGTCATTACCCAGAGTCCCCTTTCTTAAAGTCTTTTCATCCTCAACAGCCTCTTGTTTACTCCACTGTTCCAACACTGCTTGGAAGAGGAGGAATTTTGCTTGTTTATTGCAAGTCTGGATGTGAATGTAAAAAGAACATTTGTAGACTGTTGCCACTATTTCGTATTTATAAAAACTTAATTCTCAAATTTCCTCTCAAAAACTATATTCATAATCAATCTGCAAGCAGAGATTTATTAAACCAGGTGTACACACACCTGTATGCAATTTCTGCTTCATGAATATTACCTGAAGCAGAAAGGTGCGGACATTAATCCGCCTTACGTCACACCCTGTCCTCGATTTGTTGTGTTTTACAGTGAATGCCTCTCTTCAGACTAAAATGATGCAGCAAAACTGGAGCTCCCCCACTTATGATTTAAACATTTTAAATTACATTTAAACTAAAACTATTGTAACATATTAAAAATGAAACAAACCCTTAAGATAGGACATCCTTAGAAGATATCACTGAAAGAGTTTCCAGAGGTACTATTGTGACAAGTGTAATGAGTGCTTTAAATGGAAGGAGACACGTTAATAGGCTATTGTACAGGCTGTAGATGGGCGTTTCTCCAACTACGACGATTTGTGGAGGGTAAAAACTTTGATAATCTAACATCTTATTTGGTAAAATGCATTGACATGTTATGGTTCTCTATATTGTGTAGAAAGAGTTTCTGAATATTCTTGAGCTTAATGTATTATATATAATTATGTCTATTTTTTGCCATGTTTTTCCAAAACTCAAAGTCGTCATTTCCTTCACACCTTTTTTTCTGTTTTAAACAATGCTGACAAAACATGCAGAATAGAAAACAATATAGTTGCATTTGGTTTTGTGCTATTTCTCATTTTATCTTAAAAATTAGCTATGTGATGGAAATGACATTGTGTGATGTAATGAACCTGTGATGGAAACACACAATATAAATTATAAGTAAAAAAAATGAATTTATAAGTGATTCCAATAAAGTTTATTATGAAGAGATTAACATGAAACCACATGCTTTCCATCACATGATTGAATGTGATGAACATTTAAAAACATTTTTATATATATATTTTATATAAATCTTTATATTTTTTTGGTAACACTTTATTTTGAGGTTCACCTATTAACCCATTAACTAACTGCTAATTAGCATGCTTATTAGTGGTTAATTAGTTCTCAATTGGTATTTATAAAGCACCTATTAATCCCTTATTCTGTGTGACCATATTCTACAACTAATTAGCAACTAACTAACATTTTCCTCTTAATAAACTCATAATTACTGCTAATTAGTAGGAAGTAAGGAAGTTGTTGAACATAAATAATAAGCTTTGTGGAGTATGAGCGTTATTAGGGTATAGTACCACAGGAATAGTCATTCTTCCTTATTAACACCTAATAAATAGGGCCAATTCTTATGTAACAAAGCACCCCAAAAGAGGTATTAGGAGTGTGCAAGTAACTCTTAATTAAGTCTTTCTAACTCAGAATATGTACCCTATTCTAAAGTGATGTTTTGATCATAACTAATAAACCAGTAGTTTAACCAGTGGTGGGCCGTCAGGGCCAGCAAGGCCTTCTCTGCTGGCCTAAACATGCTCAGAAAAGTGAATTTATTTTATTTTATTTTCATAAGTATGTAAACAAAATTATTATCTATTCTCTGTTCTCTTTATGTCATATTATATCCACTTAGTTGAGTGGCTTCCAATGAGTTTTTATCTAATTATATTTCAGCAAGCTTGTATTGTCTGGCAAATTTCATTTGCGTGAGACCTTCAGAATCAACAGAGCAGGCCCCTGTGCACTGTAAGTGAACGGACACAGTCAGTTACAATAGCCAATCAGATCTCGATTCTGCTATATGCTACGCTTCTTTTTGGTTAATTATGGTTAATAATTGCACAATCATTTTATAGTAATGTGTAACATGGCTTTATAGCTTAAAGTGTTTATTTTATTGGTAAAATTACCTGTGCTTAATAAGAAATTATACTTTTTACGAGTCATGTGATCTCGCGAACCAGAAGTCTATTTGAGCAGTAGTGGGAGATAAAAGACACGAGAGAAGTCAGAGAAATACGAAAAACAGTGATAAAGACTCAAATATCTGTCTACGAAAACATTCTACTACTGGTCAAACAGGCGCACACGGTAAAGTTTATTTGTAACGCTGTTATAGTCTTGTTATAATGGAAATGTGTGATTTATGTGAGTTTGAAACATCGTATTTGTCTTTATTTTAGTTTTCACGGTGTTACACGGTGTCCCATGGTGTATTAAGGTGTTTCACGATGGCTAGCTGGCCTGGAAAGGAAAAGGGTTTGTCCGTCATTTCCAGACGAACAACTATGAGTGGTACGTTACTGAAGGCCTAAGCGTGAAATGCACGGCCTGCCACTGAGTTTAACACTTATTAAAATGAAATAGGTCCATTTTTTTCCAAGTGGTCTCCTCTTCACATCTACTAAATGCATTATTATATCACATGGCAGAAATAACTTGGTTATTCTTTTAAATCAGAAGTTATACATTGAAAAAAAGTTTTAGTAATATTCACATTTAAATTCCACTCAGCTACTGAAAAACACAATCAGCAGAAACATGTATTTAAACCATTCAAGTTTTTATTGAACCAAAAAACTATATTTTTAAACAGTTTACAAAACAACATTACAATCATAAATAGGTACTTTTTTCAACAAATATTGGCAAAGTTACATTTTTCTTCCACCAAAATTCTATAAGCAATGCAAAAATAGGTTACACTTTGCAACAGTTGAGCAAGAAGTTATTTTATTTGCTTTTTTAAATAACCTTCAAAAAATCATGCTGTGTAACTTTTAACACTTTCAAAATACAGACAGTTAAAAAAGAGCCACTAGAGACTAAGACATATAGTTGTTGGCATTATATCTAATACTATTCTAAAGGGATTGTACAAAAAAAAGTGAGATTCAAGTTAAGAACAACTAGGTAAGGTCTCTTGTGTAAAATGTAGAATAAATGTTTGTGGCCTACCTGTCTACGCTGGAGTACATAGTGTGTTGCTCAAATGTTCTCGGCTTAAAACTACAGCAGCTGTATCTTTATCTAAATGAGGCTCTTGGTCTCAAAGCTTTTATTAGCTTTTATTTCTTGAGTTTGTCCCACCTTGTCCCATCAAATTGCATAACTTGTCCCACTTTTAGCACTTTTGGAGGTGGTCACCTTACCTGCGGTGTGACAGGAAAAGCTTTATATAGCCAGTAACAACAAAACCTATAATAGCTGTCAGTCACAGACCAGAAAGACGTCTGGAGTTCAGGCTGACTTACAGCCTTACAGAGAAGAAAAAGTTGTGGGTTTTTTTCCTAATAGTATTAATAGACTACATGTGCATTTTTTGTGACCTGTACTGTTCTAAATGTATTTTTTTTTTAGGGTGGACAGCAATGTAGTACTTATTCCACAACTGACATATTGAATAATTTATGACAAGAACTCATAATGCCCAAACTGTAGTAAATGTGGTGGCATTCTAATTGTTAAGTATTTAAATGAGTTTTTATAATGCAAGTCTGAAAAATTCTTATAATACATTATCAATATGTAAAAATGAAGATAGAAATTTGATAGGCCAATGAACTATTAAAGTGGCAACCACCTTGACTGATACATTTTCTACAGGAAACTCCTAAAATATCTACTTACATCTGTAGTATTAACAACCAGTCAGAGTTTTTAGACTGGAAATACTTTCCTAATGTCATGCAAAAGCATCCCAAGTGGTCCAATGTGGTGATGGTTTGCACGCCAGTAAGTCCATTCTATGACCTTTTAACACATTTTCTGCGCGGTTCCCTCTCAGTCTCCAGATTGTTGATTTGCAAACATCCCAAAGTCTCTCCAAGTTTTGCGTGTGTGCACCGGTTACAGGGTCAACAAAGTGCTCTTGATGGTTGACGGTTAGGTGACTATAACCTTCATCATGGAGACAATGGTAGGACCTCTATCCATCTGAAATAACTGAGCTTCCCCGGCGAATATGTTTTTGTAAAGTGGCACAAGATGTCTGGCCGAACGGCTCTCCACAATCCTAAGAATAGGCCTCCTTCTGTCATTCTTAATTCCCAAGAATGTCCTCTTTTGTACTAAAATTTACAAAAGACAGAAGAGGTAAAATTAGAAAAGTGACACAATAAAAATGTTCATGCAATCATGTGATACAATAGCCTGGCCAACCAGACTAATTCTTTTCCTATTCTTCACAGATAAGTTAGTCTAATTTCCTGTCGCTTAAGTTTAATTTCTATGGGCAGAACAATCACAAAGTAATCAATCACAGAAATAAAGCACGGGACATATCCAAAACATATGTACATGGGGCTTTTTTGTCATAAAACATCAGAATATGGCATATTATTAGTAGCTTATTAACAGCAGCAGAAGCCAATTGTACAAAAACTTGTGGAAAAAGTCGGTTTGTTTGAATGTGGTCGTTACACCAGACGTCAGTGGGACTTTGTTAAAATCGAAACAAAGAAAAAAATCCCCAAAAAGGTTTGTCACTACTATAAATATTATATCTCATCATATCCTAATGTCCTCAAATTTCTTTTTTAATTTTAAGCATCAGTCTCAAGAGTTTTTGGAGGCCAAGATACAATGGCAAGATAAAATGATAAAGGATCTTGAGCAAGAGCGCGATTTCTTACTTAATGGGTGGAAAGAAGAAACTAAGTAAGTGAACATTTTTATTTTTTATAAATATTTATGTATTTAATCTTGAAAAGGTCTACCTAATAAAATAAAAAATGTCTCTTACCTTTTCATCCTAGCTCGCCCATAGGTGAGGACTTTAGATGTGGATGACAGCATGGACGAAGATGATACTCATGGATCTTCTCCACATATCAGTGGGTCAGACAGCGACATTGTGATTCCAAAACAGCGAAAGAATCGCGCACAATCACCTGAATATGAAACTTCAGCTGTGCTGGGCCGATCTCACATGAGAGGTAAGAATGACCATATCTATTTCCCATGACCACGCAATAAATTATATTAAAAACAGTACCTTATTAGTTTTTATAAGATGACACAATGGTACAGTTATTCAAAATAAATAAATTGGAATTGATTTAATTACTCTAATATTTACAAGCTGTCCTCAGGGAACTGGGTTTACCCCTGGGGGGAAAAAATGACAAATTACTGAACACATGCTTCATCACAATGACATTTTCAATTTTTTTAAATTCATCTAGTCACTGGTGTTGGAAAAACTTCCCATGAGAACAAACTGAGACAAAAGAGACAGAACTTTATACTACTGAGATTTCCACTGCATGCTTTCAGTTTCCTGTTTTGTGCGACTTAAACTGAGTAGATTCATCTGAACTTTGCCAAGATGTGGTAGTTATGCAGCTTTAAATTTTTAATGTGTGTTTTTCTTTTTTTCAGTAAAACGGCCAGAAGAGGTCATCTTCCATTTTACCAAAAGGTTCTCAAAACCTTTAAACGGGTCTGAACCATGACCGAAGCCTTCAAAGCCACCAGCGTAGATCAGGGAACCATAAAGATGACTGCTCCCATAGCAGAGCTCAGCATCGTGGACCCAGAAACATTTAAAACACTCAAGTTTGATCCTGCAAATGAGACTCTTCTGTCTTTTGCTAATAGGTGTGCTACCCACATTACACCAGAAAAAAAGGCAATAATTGAAGACATGAAATCAAAAAACAAACTACTGCCCTTACGGGTTAAATATTAGAATGTTCAATTATTGGTTTGCTCCTTTGTTCAAGTTTGGGCTGTTGGCTCATTTTGATATCAATAACACAGGAGATTTTATTTTCTGATTAATGTTTTGAAAAACTTAATTTAATTAATTTGGTAACAATTCTACAGAAAAGTTGTGGATAGTGTGTAACATGAGGAACATCAGGGCAAATACAAATATGTTCAGTGATAATGCCATTGGTTAATAAACAAATACTACAGACAGCCATGAATCGATTAAAGAGTAATTAATAATAATTATTTTAGTAAGTTGTTGTGCCTTAGTGTTTTAATTGTACTGTATATGTTTAAAAATATGTTTTTTTTGGTTCAATAAAAACTTGATTGGTTTAAATTCATGTTTCTGCTGATTGTGTTTTTCAGTAGCTGAGTGGAATTTAAATGTGCATATTACTAAAACTTTTTTCAATGTATAACTTCTGGTTTAAAAGAATAACCAAGTTATTGCTGCCATGTGATATAATAATGCATTTATTAGGTGTGAAGAGGAGACCACTTTAGAAAATGGACCTATTTCATTTTAATAAGTGTTAAACTACTGGTTTATTAGATATGATCACACTCTTAATACCTCTTTTGGGGTGCTTTGTTACGTAAGAATTGGCCCTATTTATTAGGGGTTAATAAGGAAGATGGACTATTCCTGTGGTACTATACCCTAATAACGCTGAGTTTATTAAGGGGAAAATGTTAGTTAGTTGCTAATTAGTTGTAGAATATGGTCACACAGAATAAGGGATTAATAGGTGCTTTATAAATATCAATTAAGAGCTAATTAACCACTAATAAGCATGCTAATTAGCAGTTAGTTAATGGTTAATAGGTGGACGAATTGAGTGGGGTTGAATGTTGAAAATCTCATCCTGGGACAAGCAGTGTACAATGTTTAAGGACACTTTTAATATAATAAAAATCTTGTGAAATGTGCAATTTTTTCAGAAGTTCATTCTCATGCACACTAGTTGTTGCAAAAATCCCCAAATAAATATGTTGCTTTGTTTTTTCTTTTTTGTACGTATGTTATTTATGTAAGGACACAAATATCACCGTAGTCACCCAGAGCTTTTTCATGCCCCTCTCAGGCACCCAAAGCGCTTTACATCATGCTTCCATTCACCCGATTTACACACGTTAACACCTGGGGCAGATGGAGAGGCGGGCTGCCATACACCAGACGCTCACAACCTTCTCCAACCACCAAACTCACCTATACAATCACACACATTCATACACCAGTGCTGTGGTGGCAGGGTGGGTGAAATGTCTTGTCACAACAACAGTATGAACAGAAGGGAAGCTCCAACCTTCCGGTTACTGGACGCCCTGCTCTACCACCTGAGCCACTGCGCCCCACAGTGGTTGTGTGTTTGCGATGCTGGGCTGGCAAGAGGGGCTCGGGGTGCGTAAGTGCCATGTGTAATGGTAGAGAGTCGTATTGAGCCACAATTTGACACAATGCTTCATAAAAACAGCACTGAATGAAGCATTTGTAGGACTTGGTCAAGATTGTGTCAACATTGCTAAACGATTACGCACAAATTACATTCATGTGTTTTTAGAGAGGCATAAATGAAATGAAACAATTTCAAACACACTCTCAAAGAGTCATTTGTCAAACCTGCTTCAGTTCATCACCTCACAGTGTGGGTAGCCAAGTTTCCACAATGTGGATAGGGCAAGTTCAGAGCCATAGCCATTTCTTGCTATATGCAGACTATGCAAATGTATGTGGCCCCTTAGCCACCAGGGTGCCCCAAAATTGCATGCTCATCTCAGGAGAATTAAAATTACTTGTCCTTATCACATAGCATCTCACATGTAACCATGTATCTCATGTGTTTATTATATCCCTTATACCAGTGGTCACTAACAGGCCGACCTCAAGGGGCTTTGAGCCAGACCACAAGACATTTTCCATAATTACAAGTGCACTGTGGAGAATATATTGAACCGGCACTTATAGGACAGCTATGTATACACAAGTGGGTCCTGAGATTACTAACAATAAGTGGTAGGTTCAAAATGCTTTTGTTAGCTGTATGAAAGAGTTTATCTGAGATATAAAGTCTAAAGGCGCTGTGTGGAAGCTAAATGACACCACTTTACACTGCAGTCCAGGCTGCTGTTATAATCATAGAAGGAAACGACACCTGAACCAGCCTTGGATCGTTATCATGACAGGAATTAAAAGAATCTAGCTCGAATCTAGAGGTAAATGAGGACGTCAAATAATGTCTGTTAACTACTTTATTATGTTGTTAGTTGCTTGATTCATTTTTCTGGCATACCTGCCCTACTTTAGACCTGCGGAGTAATTCACGTTCATTTGAACCTAATGTATGTTCATTTGGGTGATTATAAAATCTGAAAAGGTGTGAAAGACTAATATATAAGTCTGTATTGTTAATACATTAAGCTCAAAGAGACCATTCTGACATAAGTTTAGTGTCAGTTTCTGTGGGAATGCCATTAAACAACTAATCATAACTATTTTAATTTAAATCTTAAATCTAATAAATATCTTTGTATTGAAATGTATGAAAAAGTTTTAAGATCTACTTTGAGCAACTGAAATGTTAACTTTTTAGTTACTAGCAACAACGTATGCTAAAGAAAACCTTTACAAACTTTTTGTTTTGTTTTGTTTTGTTTTGCTTGTGTTGATGGTTTTGTATTTAAAATGTTTTCAGGCTAATGTCCAGGTTTACTCTGGCTTTGAAAGAACTCCAGCCTCTATTCATATTTTGTAGCATTTTCATTTTTGCTTCTAGTGGGATTTTTTATAGATCACAACTTTGTCGTGGAATGAATTGAATGGTCCTGAGTATGTTCTGAGTGTGTCTTGGTCAAGAGTGTGTCCTGGTCCTGAGTGTATCCCGGTCCTGAGTGTGTCCAGAGTGTGTCCTGGTCCTGAGTGTGTCCTGAATGTATTTCTGTATCAATAAATAAAATGGAGTGAAGCTTCACTGAACAGAACCTCACTGCCCCATTTCTCCTGTTTATACAGGGTATTCTTCTGCTCCCTAGACCAGACCTGTAACACTTTAATTTTTAAAACCTTTCAAAACATATGAAAACTTTGGAACTGCATTTTTCAGAACAGTTATTGAATCACAAACATGTTTCTCCCCTTATTTCTTTTTGGGAGCTCTCTCCTGCTCTCTGGAGATAGCTGGACTCATCCAATGCTGTGCCCTCATCGCTGCTCCTCACTTTTGTTTTATTCACTCCTGAACTTCTCTGTTTTCCTTGTGGGTCTCTGCACTCCTCAGTCCTTCCACACAGCGCTGTCCTGCCATAAGACCACTCACACAACTCGATCTCTGCCAAATACTCACTCAGTCTTCTGTTTCTAGATGCAACCACATATGAAACGAGAGTCCGTCAAGGGAAACTTGTTTGTTTATGGGTCTTTCTCCGTTTCATGTGCTTTTTGGAGTTCACCTCTGGGATGGCTGCTCTCATCTCCTTTCCTGTTTCCTGTCCATTCAGGTTCTGTCACTCTCTATCAGATTGGATTTGAAGCCCAGGGTTTTGTCTGATGTTTCTGTGTTTGTAGGTTCTGAAGCTTTCAGTTGTTATTGCTATTGGAGTTTTGTCTGCTGTCCGCTGCCAGAATACAGCAGGCTTTGTGTACGCTCTTTAAACCATTTTCATATTATGGTTCCTTATAACGAGGTATTGCACTCCATTTATTTAGTCTATGTCAGAGCATTCAAATACTTACAAAGAAGTCTGAGGTGTCCTTCACAGACAAGCAATATAATGTGATTTTATGATTATGATTCATACTTAGTAGTTGTTGCCAACATTTTGCTTTAGAATATAGCAGTGCTCTTACAGACTTTGGAAAAAACCTTCACAAAACAGTTGCTGGGAAATTATAATGGCTGCAGAAACAAATATGTAAGATTAATGATTAATGCTCTCTTTAAGGTCTACTTACTCACACTCTCTTATACGCAAATGTCAGTGTAAAGTAGGCTGCTGTTTATGTTGAAAGCTACCCAAAATCAATTAATTGTTTTTACATGACGTCACATTCTTAGTGAAAAGGCTACAAGGAAGGCAATGGGCAGAACAACAGCCCACTGTGTTTCAGGGTTTCTAACTAAATGCAGAATGAACCCACTGACACTGGTTCACCTGTGGAGAGCCGCTGTCAAAGAGAATTCTTTTAGCCTCCAGGAACTGTGAATGTCAAATAACTGAGAAGTATGAATAGTTGGTGTTTGTCAATGCATTTGACCTGAAGGAGTCCTGTGACTGGAGGACTTCAATACACCATGGTCACATCTCCGGAGTACAATGTTATAATTCAAATTCAAACAAACGATTGCTAGGTTTAGCCAAAGGGGGGAAAAAGAAGAAATTTAAGTTAAAAAGTGCTGGGAAGGTCTTCCATCAAATTAAAATGGAACAAATGTTTAAACACAACCTTTAAATCAGATTTTCAAAAGGCCCAGATAATCCTGAGCCAAATTCCTGCTCTGAATTAGTATTGTTTGGTCTTTTTGTGTGTGTTGTAATTATTTTTAGCCTATTATTTTTGGTCATTTACATCATGGTTTTGTGTTCTTTTGATGGCATTTTTAGAGCATTTTTAAATTAAATGCAATGGACTATCACAAGTTTTTTTTTTTCCTTAATTCTTTTTGCTTTTTTAGATTTAGTTTGAAATAACCCCTATAGTAAGAGCAGACAAAGCGCTTTTGTGCACATAAATCCTCCTGCATCCATTCATGCTATTCATCGACTGAATGCCGCTCATTTCCTTCCCGTTGCCTATCTTCCTTATGCTCTAATTGCCCTGTCGCTCTCCCTTCCTTCAAACCCGCCGCCTCTTCTTGCCCTAACATTTACATGTGCACCGTTCGGATCACCTGTTCACTCCCGCCTGCTCCCAGCTGTGTTTGTGCATCACATGAGACAAAACCACCGATGCACCAATCAATCATGCCATCACCTGCTCGCACTTCGGTGAGTGCACTTTCATCCTCGGTTAAGGTTGGTGGAGTGGTTGGGAATTTAGTGCACCATCTGCATCTTGTTGCATCTGTCCTAGTCTCTATATAAACATATATATTGAGTTTGAGCGCTCAGCTGCTTGTTTACCATCCCCTCCTACCTTTCTTTACTAAAGCATCCATCCCAGAAGGCTGCTGACAGTTCCACTTGTCAAATGTGTTTAAGAGTCTCCTCCCTCGGTGTCTGTCTGTCATTTCCTGTCTGGAGGTATTCTGGCATGTTCGATCTGCTCTGAATTGAAAAGCCTGTGTGAAATGTTGCACAGATTCACGGACCAAACACTTCTGGAATGTGTGAAACTGTGTTCCCCTTGCATGTGTGAACCCAAATTCAATTGTACTTGCACAAAAAAACAGATAGAAAATAAAAATCTTGTAACAGCAGTAGAGACAGCAATGGTTTCTCTCTACAATCATGGATATAAAACTGTATAACATAATAATTGTATCTGAAAAACACATCCAAGCATAGCACTTTGGTAATTTTCCATTTGTCTTGACAAACACAATAAACATAGTTTCAATGATTTGTTTCTGAAAACTGAAATTGTGTGTGTCTTTGTTGGATACTGGATACTTGTCTAAAGCAGTCCTCACACAACACATAATCCCCTTTAGAAATATCAATGATTTTTCTTTTTATTATTACTAGTTGTATTTGTTCTCTGAGCAGGTGAGAATGGGACACTCACATTTAACACATATCTGTACCTAGTGTTAATTGCTTTTTCAGGTTGAAATAATTTGCTGAAGTAAATATTCAGGGATTAAAATTCTCACTCTGAGTACTGTTATGATTTATGTCAAGAAAAGCAACATGTTACAAAAACAGACTGGGATTAATAGATGCAGAGGAAGATTGGCACTTGGACGATTTAATAAGAAGGAAGAATTAGACTCTTAGAAACACTATTATAGAAAGCCAACATATTCTGTGTTGACTGCATTTGAGAATTGTTAAAGCTCTATGAAGTGACTTCCCTTTGACATAACATAAAGATTACCACAGTTTAAAACTTGGAAAATAGAATCAACTTTTCAAAGTTTGGGAAACGGAGTTCTCCTCTCTGTTTCTTCTCTGTATCTGTGCAGAGTGTGTCTGTTCTCAGCTCCACAGTGGCTTTCAAAAGTGCGCAGAGATGTATTGTACAACAAAGTCAAACTGAAACTCCTGATCTTCAGGTTTCTCTCTAAAACACACTCTGTTTCCATGGCACTGCAGGTAATATCTAATTTTACAGCAGTTCTTTTTGATCCTCTGCTCTCAGCTCTGTGACAGTGTTGATGTGATGTAATAAATGCATTAGCCATCTGCTCACTGTGTTTTAGCTCTATCTTGCATGTTTAGTGTTAATTTAGGATCTGTTTTAGATGTCAGTGTATCTCCTTCAATGGTCATTAGCAGCAACTGAACTGGCTTATTTCCTTTTATATCCAATAATAGATAAACTACACAGAGCTTTTTACCAGGGAACAAGACTCCACTATTGAGGGACATGCAGGGTTATACAACAGTCCTGTTTAGGTTAGCTACCTGGATCTTTTTAAAAGCAGATATCTTTTCACTAGTATTTTCTTTAAATACTGTATCTCCATCCACATTGCACAACTAGGGCACACAATGCTGAACACGACAGTGCTCCACAAGGTGGTGATAAAATATACACCAGGGAGCACACTATCCCAATATGTATAAGCAAAAGCACAAAGAAAAAGATGGTGTTTTCTTTCTAATGTGAACATAGCTTTAAACAAAGATTCCTGCAAACACTTTTCTATTACCTCTATTTGCTGCTGTTTACAGTGAACTCTTTCACCAGGCATATGCAGATGCCAAGAACAAAAGCTGGTGGTCTTTAAAGACCCTGTACAGGTGCTGGGCCTCTAAGTGAGTAGACAGCCAGATCAAATTTTGTAATGTCTAGTTCTAAAATACAGACGTGCATTCATGAAAAGGATATGTCATCTCTGCTTTTTAATTTAAGGAGTGCATGCCTGTCCTTTCTGTTTAAGACATTGAATATACTTCATAAATTTGCTGGTGTCACTAATATAATAATACAGTTAATACTACATGCTAATACCTGAGATAAATGTAAAGGTACATTTCAGTTGTAGGTGTTAATGTTTTAAAGTACTTAAAATTCAAGTTCAATTATGTTTTTTTTTGTCTTATTCAAGTTACTGAACGCATGAAAGGAAGTGGCAGGACAAGTACTCAGTGAGGATGATGTGAAGTATTTGGAGGAAGTCCCTGCTTGCTGTATGACAAACCTGGAGAGTCAGTCATCCTCAGTGGAAGGCAACAGGCTGGCTGATGTTTTGCAAAAATGCCAGAGAAAAAAATAACCAAAAAACTCAACACCTCCAGTAGGCTGGCACACCACAGAGTAGCGAGTGGTGTGACCAGAGGGAACCAGCAATAGGGAGTTAAAAGCAACTATTTTCAACCATTTTTTTTGTTATTGTTGTTTTTGTTTGACAGGTACTTGTCACTGTTCTGAGTTGTTTGAATGTTGTAAATATATATATTTTTTAAGAGGCTCTGGGCTTCACTTAAAAGCTTCACTTTTGATTTGTTCAATTAGGGTCAGTGTGGTTGAGTGTGATGCAAATTCTTAATAAAGCCGATTTTTTTAAAAGATTTGTTATCTCTATAATTTTCCCACAGTATAACTTGTATAAACATATGTTTATTATAAGCGTATTTGTCTTTACTTTTGTGACCTGGTCCTATTGCGCTGAGTTGTATCCAAAACAACAATAACAAAAGCTAAGATAAGCTAAGATATACAGAAGAATAGGTGTAAAGAGAAGTACTATGAGATACAAAAGGGATCTGCTTACTAAGGATCTACTTACTAAGGCATAGTGAGAAAATCCAATTTCCCATAAACAATATATTTGGGAGATTCATATAATATAAGAGAAAATCTTAAATAGATGCTGAACTATGTATATTATAATGATATTTATCCTGATTTGTGAATTTTCCTGGTCCAATGTTCCATTTTTGGGGATATCCCATAATAGTGTTCTTCAAACTAAACTCTTGTTTATGTTTTGTGTTTGATTCTGATTATTATGTGAAATTTGAGAAGTCTCTGTCGTCCATCAGACTGCAATCCTCCTTTAGTTCAAGTCCCACTGGCCTGAGGACAGATGTTGTCCAGAGTGGGACACTACAGGGCTCTTATTTTAGGATCCTTCATACACCTTTGGACAATCTATGTAAGTATGAGTCGTGAGTGTTGACTTTAAAACTCAGAAGCAGTCAAATGTTAATGTCTTTAATTTTTCTATTTTACCTGATTGGTCAAGCTCATGTCAGGACTGTGAAGATAACGTTTCTCTTGTTCCCACCTCAGTTTACATCCCTCTTTCATTCCATCAGTTCATCTCTCTCTCTCTCTCTCTCTCTGCTGTCAGCAGCTTATCTGTCTGATCTTAGCCTACTTTTATGCGCCACGGCACAATTTCTTATCAGAGACCGTTTTGACTAAACATTGCACAACATGTCAGTGAAAGCAACAGTTTATGCAACAGAATCACACTGAGCAACTAAATTAAAATAAAATGATGTCTTCATATCCATCCTTAGACTTTCTTCCACAGATTCAAGTTTCCACCGAGAAGAGACAACTTTCAGGTCTTGGCTGTTGTCAGTACTTGAGATATGCTCAACCACTGCACACAGTCTCCTCAGAAATGTCAGTTCATCGACATTGTCACTCCATATGTCATCCCTCTGCTTTTTCCACGTGTATTTGAATCAAGCCAAGTAATGAGAAAAAAAGACATATTAGGTGACATATTCTCTTGTAGTAGAGGACCTCCTTCATCTAACTCATCTTAACCACTCATATGTGTCTTTTTGTTGTATAAATAAAACAGTTAAGTCTGTCAGTTTGTGAGGACAGAGGTAACTTGGGGAGGAGTACAAAGTGCACAGCCTTAGAATAACAATCCACAATAGTTGGTTAGGTGGTCTTACCTTCTGATAGTTCATTAAGAAAATCAACAGCCATATGTGACCATGGCCTAGGGTAGAGGAGACCAGTGGTTAATGACTGTCTTTGCTGTGGACAAAAATAGGACACGCAGAAATAAAAGCACCAATGTCCTGACACATGAGGGCCACCAGAAACTTGGAAACCAGGATGGCAGGTACGTTTTGAATAACGTCCTCCATTGGACTGACAGCACAGGGAATCAGGCTTTAAGTTCCATGGTCCTCTTCTGTTGGTTAGAGTTAAAGTTGAATTTCCCTAGAAACAGTGCCCACCTTGCCTGATGGGGATTTAATTTTAATTTAATTTAATTAAGTGAGAGAGGTTTTTGTGATGTAATATTTGTAATCAGTGCATTGCCAACTACCAACACTGATAACACCACAAAGACAAGCAGCATCGGTAAGAGACATAGATCATTCTGTATTCTCATTTGTTCATCAGAAATACTGCTATAAATGTTTGGGACTCACTCACCTGTGTGCACAGTTTGGACTTAGAGGGCAGTTTAGAGTATGAGTAAAAAAAGTCAGACTCAGATAAATAGCCATTAAATAGCACATGATAAAGATTTCTAGACATGGGCTCAGCTTTGACTGGATCTGATATATTACCATCACATCTATACAATACTAATTTTTATCATGTGGACGGCCAGAATGAATGGCATGAGATCTACCCGCATTACTTTTGTCTAAACTGAGACCCCCTTTCTCATAATTACACAAACAGTCTCTTAAAATTCCCAGGGAGACTTTTTTCCACTTTCTCTCTGCATGTCTACATTCACGTCTGAGAGCACAAGTGGTGTCAGTTAGACATGGTTCTGATGCAACCTTAGGACTCCTGGTCTTGAATGGAACAATTGAGTCCAGAATGTCAGTTCATGTTCATGTAAGCAGGTCGGTAAGCTCCTCAATGCTAAAACTGCAGGAGTCTCCCATGGTGAAAAAAAATTGTGACACTGTTAAAAGGCTGCACACAGGTGTCATGCTAGTACACAGCTTTTAACCTGAGAGCATGGCAAAGTTTAGCCAGATAATACAGGCAAGTGGCCTGATATGCGGGTATCACATATTTCCTCAACACATACATGAAAACCAAGAAATAAATCAAGATCCAATGTGTGTTGCTCTTCATGGCTGGGACCACACACTAAAATCGGTTAGTGTGAGGTGCAATCTCATGTTAAGCTTTGTTGAATTAGGTGGACAATAGCACAGCATGTGCGTATTAAGCTGCTGTTTAAAACTAGAAAATGCTTCTGAATTTTCTGACAGTGAAAGCTGGATAACTACCTGACATTTATTATCAACAAGCAAAGAGTAACAGTGTCTGGACCCTGGCACAAACTAGCTTGCTGAGATTTCTGTAATCCACGCCACTTTCCCCTTGCTCCACTACTTCAACAGTGTTCTCTCAAGCATCTCAAACACTCTTGAGATGCTCAGATATTTAATTCCTTCAGGATTTCGCAGCCATTTTGGTGATTGTTGCGGTCTTAAAAAACAAATTTTGCGGGGCATTTTCAAAAGTTGCAATGAAAAGTTGCGATTATTAGCTAATTAACACCCCTTAAATTGTATTTGCATAAACGTATCTCAGCATGCATCAGATTATGCTTAGATACATTTATGTATTTTAGGATAGAATAATGTAATTTGTCAAGTGGGTTAATTTTTTGCAGCTCTCTAAACATGTTTTGCAGTTGAAAAATGTTTGTCAATCAATGACTTTCACTTGTGTTGAATAACAATATTACACTTTGAACAAAAAAAGTTTATCCTTGCTCTCATTAAGTTATTTTGGAACCTAATTTCTGTTGGCAAATGGGAAGAATTTCTGTCACACATATCCACATTCTTCTCCGGCCGTCATTCACAGAAGCAAGATATGACTTTGGGTCATTTTTCTTGGTGGGTTTTTGGCACACCGTCAGTCCTGTGACGACTCCGGTGGTCAGTCGCATAAAGTTGCAGCGATTGGACAAAGTTGCAATGTCCCACTGATTTCTTGGAGTTTGGTGTCAGTTTTGATCGCAACTTCGCGACATCCTGGAGGGAGCAGCTTTTGTTCCAACTTCTATACTGTGGCTGCGCCACTTTCTAATCTGTTAAAACGCGACGTGCAATTTGTCTGGTCCACCGTTTCCCAAAGCACGTTTAATAATGTTAAGTCACTGCTGTGCACTGAGCCTGTCTTAGCTGCCAAGCAAATGGTTAAGCTTTACAAAATACACGTAGACGCTAGTTTTGTGTGTGCTGGGGCTGTTTTGCTTTGGGTAACAAAAGGGGTGGATAAACCGGTTTGTTACTATGAGCCTCTTGTGGTTTTTACAGACCACAACCCAACTCACCTTCTTAAATACATTGAAAAACACAAGTTTTCCCCTTGGGGGGGGGGGGGGGGGCCCGCGGGGGGGGGGGGGGGGGGGGGGGGGGGGGGGCCCCCCCCCCCCCCCCCGGCCATGGTGTAAGGGGGGGGGGGGGGGGGGGGGGGGGGCCCCCCCCCCCCCCCCCCCCCCCCCCCCCCCCCCCCCCCCCCCCCCCCCCCGGCCCGGGGGGGGGGGGGGGGGGGGGGGGGGGGGGGGGGGGCCCCCGCGGGGGGGGGGGGGTTTCCCCCCCCCTCTTTAAAAAAATTAATTTTTTGTTTTTTTTTTTTTTTTGGGGGGGGGGGGGGGGGCCCCCCCCCCCCCCCCCAAAAAAATTGGTAAAAAAAGTGTTTTTCTGTATCTTTGGATATAATGCCACCTCGCTTCACAACAATGTTACATTTAGATTGTAGGCGTTGAAGGTACATGGAGGGTCTTTCGCCATCACCTTGTAAAATGTTGAGAAACCGTGCAAACAATTCTGAACACCATCCTGAACAGCAGCAAATGCAGAATCCAATACTTGCAAATATATTTGAGGTGGAGTGTCTGGACCCAAGCCTTTCACCACATCAGGAGCAAGAGAGTACATTGGTCGTGTTTAAGTCAAATTTGACATTGTTGGCTAAGGTGGCGACCCCCGCTGGTACTGCCTCTAAGTGCTGTCCAAATTGTTTTATGACTTCTTTCAAAATGGCTTCCAAGTTTTTACCATTGCAATTGCCGAGTAAGTCCAGTTCCCTGATTACTTGCAATCCCATTTCACCTGAAACACATGATTCACTCAATCAAGTTTTCTCTTTCCTCCGCTCTTAGCCATGGCTTAACGGCTCTAACTCACTGGTGGAGAAGACCCGGTGAAAGTGTGCACAAGGCAGCTTCTGCATAACTGATAACTGATTCGTTTGGTTTTTTTTCAGTGCAAAGGGCTCTCATGAAAATAAAACATACAAATCACCATCCACCTCAAGGATGGCAGAAAGCTGGAGAACAGCAGACCAACATTAATTGCAAGAACTCATTTTGAGCATTTTTACACTACACTTTAAAAATTTTAACATTTTCCCTGTATACCCACTCACACTCAAAATTAATCTAAGGGCCACTTTAAGTGAGGGCCATGTGCGGCCCCTGGGCCGCCAGTTGTCCATCCCTGCTCTTATCTCTAAAGTATATGAGATAGAGTTTAGACAGATGAAGGTTTAGAATCAAAGCCACCTCCTGGAAATAAACGTGTGTATTATTCCCTCCATTAGGTTCCTCTCCAGCCTCTGCTCTGGTGCTCTTCCATCTCACTGGTAACACTTTACAGCCAAATGTATAGAGCAGAGGTCCCAAATTAGTTTTCCCCAGTGGCCAAAAAATGCCAAACAAACAACACCAAAGGCCAGAAAAACTTTCCATCTAATTGTGTCAGTATGAGATGCAGGGACGTGCACAGATAGGTGGTGCTCCAGCACCTGCCCCTTTGCCCTATGCCCTTTAAGTGCCCTTCTGGCAAGCGTTTTTTTTTTCTTTTAATAACCATTAATTGCTTTTTGACTCATGAACGAGGAATCAGCGGCTAAAAATGCCACCCTTGTGTCTATCTGTCTCTCGTCATGTGTGTTGCCCTCTCGCTGCGGCTCTCCCACCCTCGCCACGAGTTCATCAAAAATTAAGTCACAAAGCAAAGCTCTGACTGACAGCTGTCTTTTGTTTGTGTAATAAATCACGCTCTTAAGTTTCTATTCCCTCTTCAGCTGACCCTGCTCTGCCAGTGAGCACGCAGCTCCATGTCTGTGGGTGAGAGCGCCCCCTGCTGCTGCTGAACAGTCAGGTAGCGACAGCGGCTGCTCAAGGTGTGCTGTTTTCTACTCAGTAACAATTATGTAGTTCATAATAAAAGTAAATCTCCACACCGCTGATGTGACTCGCTCCATCTTGCCGTCCTCCCCAAGTCCTGACAGTGTCGCCCGGCAGACATAGAGTTACACAGAGTAGATCGGACCTGTATATTTACTCTGATGACCGGCATACGCTCCAGCTTTTTTGTCTATAATAGGACTAGTCTCCGGTCCGAGCATTGGATTGGTGCATCTTTATGTTTTTTTTGAACAGGCCATGCTGCAAGTGGCTGATTCTATCTGTTTATCTGTCTATATTTGCTTCACTGGTGGACAAAAAAGGATGAAACAGCGTGATGTCATAAGTCAAGTGTATGGTGTGGTAAAAGGTCAAAATTCAACAAAGTAACTGGGGATGGCTGGTGTAGAGACACACAAACGTTCAGACTTGCTCCCACTCTCAGCTGCCGGTTAAATATATCTCTGATCGAACCACTCCTGCTCGCAGCACGAGACCATCCATGAAAGGTGAACAAGTCCAGGTGTGTGAGTGATCAAGAGCATCCCCCCACATTGCGGCTCTGAATAGCCTTATCTTACCACAATTAGACTAAAAGAGAAAATTAGGCTGAGTCACATCACCGGCGACATCTCCACTGATGAAGGCTGTTAGAGCGCAGCGTCCCGACTGTACTACCACATCACCAGTACATCTCATCCATCACCATTACACCAAACACCACTCAGAGCCAGAGCCATTCCAACCTGGCATCCTTTTTCCCTCTTCTCATCTGTCTCATTTCCTGTCGTGTATATTTCTGTCTAAGTGCTCTTCATGAATCTTCCACCTGTTTTTTCCAGCATTCTCTCCTCCTTCCTTCTATCTTTGAACGTATTCATTTACTCATAGAGTATTCACTCTATGAGTGGCTCATCCTTCCATTTTTTTTTCTTTTCTTTGCCACAGTATTATGCACCTCTTTAATTAGCCCAATTTCTCTTATTTTCCACCCTTCTTGATGCATTACACTTGCTCATCCGATATCTATCCATCTCTATATTTAATACACAGTTTTCCCAAATAGTGAGACAGTTTGAAGCATTGTTCCATGAGTGTGCTGTGCTTGTCACAGATACAACTCTGTTGGAGCAGGTGAAAATCAGCAGCAGGTTCAGAGCTGGAGCTGACTCTACAATGTCTACTGTGGATGTATGCTAGCTCAGGAGGATATGTTTGTGCCAGTTGCTTTTATATCATGCTCAATACAATATTTTATTTTTTTGCGTTTTTGTAGCCCGGAAAATCCCAATGAGATTACACATCTCATTTCCTCAGTCCTGTCCTATATGGCAAAGTTCCAGGTGTTTTATTTTAAAAAAAATTAAACCTATCCATATATATATCACTTGACTCACTCACAGATCTTCCATGTGCTACTAAATTAAGCCCACAGAGGAAGAGGCTCAGTGATGAGAGGAACACAAACACAAGACTGCCAACAAGAAGGAAATACCAAGCCCCATACATTAAAAGCCTTTGGAATAATTTAATTTAATATATAAAATTCTGCGAATAAACTCATGCACAAAAATGATCCGTGGGGAAAAAAAGGTTGGGGACTCCTGCCATGGGTAACATACTTTACATGTTTATAGCGGTAGGGGAAACCGGAGCACCCACAGGAAACATACACAGTCATGGGGAGAACATGCAGGCTCCCCACAGACATGCGCTGCCCTGGGGATGGAACCCAGGACCTACTTACTACTGTGCCACCCCTGTGTGTTAAACATGTGACAAGTACTGGAACTCATCTTCTGACAAAAACCCAGTCCCTAGAAATAATCAGCGTTTGCACAAAAAATATTAGATATAATAACCATGATTTTTATTATGGCTGTGTCATACAAATGTAAGCACAGATGATGTTATTTAAATGCACTGCCGCAAAACAATCATTGTTGTAAAGAACTCAAACAGTCCTCTTATCATAATTTATATCTTTACTGTGATTTTTAAATGTTTGTATCCTGATTCCATATTTGCTTATAACTATTCCCCAAGCCTGCTGGGATTTACAAACACATTTCAGTATGTCTTTTATCAGGCCCCCACAACAAGTTGCTCGGACCACTATCAGACTGCTAATACTAATAAGATTCAGACTTCTGCTTCTTGCCTCTGACTGTCACAGTGGCTCAGACAAAAGAGACCGTGTATAGAGTGGTTGAAAATTGACCTGATACTTGCTGACTTATAACACAGTATCTATAAATAATATGTTTTGTGTTGAGTTCTGCTGGTGTGTATTGATATAGTCCATCCTACATGGAACTGTTTCTGCCATCATTTCAACATTCCATACTACTATCTAACCCACCCACCTTTTCTTGCTTTCAGTCTGTATGTTATAGGACTAATGATAATGAAGGTGTGTTTGACACTTCTTCTCCTTTTGCTGTATTTGCACCCTGCAATTTTTCAATTATTCTGTAGAGAACCACGATTATCAGCACAGCATCAGGCTTTGTAAACCATTCTAATTGTGACTCAGATTCAATTAAGACTCATTTCTGTATTTTTTTGTCCATCTCCTCGTCTTTAGCCCTTGCAGTGCTCCTCACCATGGTAACTCTCGCTAATGCCCTCTTCCCTGACATTTCCCTCCATCATCCCTGATTCGTGTCCACCTCTCCACCTCACAATTACCCTGATTATGATGACAGCGGCCATGATAACCACTGCCAAATAGCGCTCTCATATCAACACCCAGGAGATTAGGGCTGAGTAAAGCTCCTTCGTCCTGTTTTTTCCACTTCTTTGTTTGCTGTTTTGATTTCTATCCTTCCCTCTCCATCCACTCATGGCTCTCTCATCTACAGCTCACCTCTTGTATCTTTTTTCAATTTTCTGCTGCTCTTTCATCTCTCTTGTCGTGCTCCTTCTCTAGCGGCTGTGCTTCTCAGCACTGCCACTTGTCCCCGGCTGCTCTGCTCTTTCTCGTCTGCTTTTTCAGCCCCTTTTATTTGTTCTCTTCCTTCCATTCCTCCTCCACAAAAGCACAGATAAATTTGCTTCTCAGCCATATTGCATTCAGGAAATAATTATAAAGTTGCCCTACCTTTTCAGTGTTGAGTGGACGACATGAAATGGCTGTGTTAGTGCTCTTCATCTTCCATCACTGCATGCCCTTTAAATGCTATTTCCATTCCTTTTTTTTTCTTTCTCCTGGCCACTTTAAAACCCATGTGTCTTATTAAAAAGAAAGTGAATCATCTGTTATTTTCTTTGCAGATTTGGAGGATGGATCTACAGCGCCACCATTGTCAACAAGAAACTGCACTGACCATATTTTCTTCAACTTCAAGCAGGAAAACTCTCAAGTGATGACACATAAATGTGTGTTAGATCAATAAAAACAGCTCAGATTGCTGGTAAATGTCAGCTAAGGGTAATCATAGTCTTTTTTTATTTTATTTTTTTCCAATCCTGCTGTGGCCCAGCTGCTAAAAGGAGCAAGTTCTGCCGGTGTCTGGCAGCATAATTAAAAAGAGTCGACTACATAATGACGATAACTCAGGCATTACAGACTTCATTAGACTTTAATAAGAATTAAATTGGCAGTTTTGTATATGTGGGAAAACGTCCTTAAAAAGTTTTAATTGAATTGGCATTGTCTCTGCCACCACTGAGTTCTGTCACCAAATCAACACTCAGACTGGGCCATCATAAGTATCTCTCTTTAGGGTTAGTTAGTTGTTGTTGTTTTTTTAAAGGACAGGACTTGATACAAGTGTACCAAACTGAATGGCTCCTTTTCTGATCTTTATGATATTATCAAGTGTAAATGCACCCTGCAAAACAAAGTGCACAACTGGATCACAGAGGCTTTGACATGTTTTTCTGTGAGCCATAATAATCAACTGATTCTAAAGTGTCTCAACTGTCCATTTTGGGTAAAAATGTAGAAACGTATCACAATGATTGACTGGTATACTATCAATTTCATTGCAACATATCATATCCCATTACAGCAGCAATATCTATGCATTTACTTCTTTTAATAAGACATGTAGCTTTCCCATTCAAACTATCGAACTGTTCCATTCCAACATGTGATATCATCAGTTTATATTTGAATATCAGTAACCTCCCACATCAGTGTCCTGTTTATCCTCAAGTGTAATCTCTCCAGTCTAGCCACAGCCTGCTTATATTTGTACAATACAATAGCTGTTATCTAAAGGCCGCCCCTGTTCGAGCGAATATCAGCAGCAAGGTTTCAATCGCCATAGCAATATTGATCAGAGTGTAGGGCATACATCAGCCATGCTGACAGCTCTATGGGAAATCGGTTGGGAGAGTCAAACACTGCCACTGAAATCCATTTAAAAGTTATTACAGTTTGAACTTCATTATAAATTGTCACTTAACTTTTAACACAGAGGCACACTCTGATCATACAGCAGTAACTGAAGTCAGTCAAAATGAATGTCACTTCACACGATTTTTAAACACACACAGATAAAAGCATGTTGTTTTGGTAACATCTTTCAATTTTCAGTTTGTAAGGTGAGAAGCTGATCTGCGTAAGCCTCTTATGGAGTTTATCTTAGTTACACATGATGTTATTTGATTGGCTTCCTCTTCATTCATTTTTGTTTTATTAAATTACATTTTAAAACAGAAAATATTAATATGATCCAAGTAAACAGAGACTCTGGGCAATTTTTAAATCCAAAAACAAACAGCTCTGAGAAATCACTGTCACATCAGTTCACTGTGTAAATGATATTAATCAATAAGGCAATTCTGCAAATCAGATTTATAGTTAAATCTGCCCAGCAACAAGGATGTCATCAAAGCTGCTAAATATGATTCCTTTGACTAGTCTTAAGTCTGTTAGTCAGTGTTGTAAATAGCATAATGTGAACCTCGAGAACTTAAAGATAGGTTTACTCATCTGGGGCGCAGAGGCTCAAGTGGGGTGTCCAATAACCGGAAAGTTGGTGGTTCGATTCCCGCTCCCTCCTGTTCATACTGTTGTTGTGTCCTTGGACAAGACACTTTACCCGCCTTGACTCCAGTGACTGATGTATGAATGTGTGTAATTGTAAACGTGAGTTTGGTGGTGGTTGAAGACTTACTTTTGTTATTATTACATTTTAATATTATAATAGAATATGGTTATATATTATATACTACAAGGGTATTATAAATACCAGGTAATTGTGATACCATGTATTTGTAAAACCTTATTTTATTATATTGCATAGTGTTATTATTGAAAAGGTCCTTAGGTAATTGGGTATTTTGTATATAATTACTATGATATATCATAAATTATTAGTAACCTAACAGATAATGGCAACCATTTGGTGTAATATATGGGACTGAATTGAGGGTGGGAGCAAATAAGTTCTACTTCTTTCCACTCCCTTTTGAGTGGGTATTTATATGTATATAAATGTGGAGGTATGTGTAACATAATTATATATCTATATCTATATATCTATATCTATCTATATATATACACACACACACACACACACACACACACACACACACACACTGCTGCTGGCTTTATGCACCAGTTACTACTAAACAGAAGTGTTTAATTATTGATAATTAGGCCCGAGCCAGCCCAGCAGGCAAGGGCCTATTGAGATCGCTAAGCAGTGCGCGCAGCGCACTGCGTAACTAGCCGACTCAATGGCGAGCGCGAAGCGCTCGTCATTGAGTATCATGCACGTGCGCGGAGTCACGCACTATCCGGGCATATACATATGTCATATGGTAGGAAACCGGCATCATTGTAACTGCTAATACATGTAATGAGGGTCAATGGGGGAAAGGTCATTGAAGGGGTCAACACGAGCGCGAAGCGCTCGTTGTTGACCCCGCACCCCACGGACACGTGGGGAATGGCGAGAGCTTTCCGAAAACGTAACTTTCGGGGTGACAGGAAAAACGCCTTATTGTAATCGCTGGAATTATTAGGCCCGAGCCAGCCCAGCAGGCAAGGGCCTATTGAGATCGCTAAGCAGTGCGCGCAGCGCACTGCGTAACTAGCCGACTCAATGGCGAGCGCGAAGCGCTCGTCATTGAGTATCATGCACGTGCGCGGTGTCATGCACTATCCGGGCATATACATATGTGATATGGCAGGGAACCGGCATCATTGTAACTGCTAATGCATGTAATGAGGATCAATGGGTGAAAGGTCATTGAAGGGGTCAACACGAGCGCGAAGCGCTCGTTGTTGACCCCGCACCCCGCGGACACGTGGGGAATGGCGAGAGCTTTCCGAAAACGTAATTTTCGGGGTGACAGGAAAAACGCCTTATTGGAATCGCTGGAATTATTAGGCCCGAGCCAGCCAAAGTGGCAAGGGCCTATTGAAATCGCTAGAAGTGCGCGAAGCGCACTACACTAAGTGCGCGAAGCGCATTAAAACTAAGTCAATGATGAGCGCGAAGCGCTCATCATTGACCATTGCCATGCATATGAATGGCCAGTGACGTGCACGTTCCGTGCACGTCACTTTGAGGGTGACAGGAAAAACGCCTTATTGGAATCGAAGGAATTATTATTATTATTATTATTATACGTTGTACACATTTAGCCTCAAATTCTGACCCCTAAACGTGAGCGTCAGCTCACGAAATTTGGCACGGTCATCAGTTCTGGTGAAAAATTTTTTTAATGGTAATTTTTGGTGGTAAAATGAAAAATGGCGCGACAGCGCCCCCTAAAGGGGCTTTTTTTTTGCCCCTATGGGACTTTTGGCACCCTCGTCGTGGCGGAATTGAACGAAATTCGGCACAGTGATTCTTCACGTCGGGACTAACCTAAAATATTATTATGGCCCCGCCCACAAACAAACAGGAAGTCGGCCATCTTGGATTGAAATTTCAAAATAAGACTTTGGCCAAAATCGTACACTTCGCATTTTAACGAACTCCTCCTAGGGCATAAGCCCGAATGAGCTCAAATTCACACAAGATACTCTAGAGACATGTGCCATCAAAAGTTATCCAAATCCTCCGCAAAAGTATGAAGGTTTTCATGCGGCGCAGCCGCAAATTTTGGCAAAATTTTTGCGATTTTTCGCAACTTTTAAATTGTAATTACTCGGACATACGTTGTCCGATTTGGCTCAAATTTTAATGACTTATTCACTCCCCAGCTTGAACCCATATATGTGAAAATAAAGGCAATGGGCGCGACAGCGCCCCTAGAGTTTAAAAGAAAATCCCTATGGGACGTCCAAACATTTAGTTTGTCGGAACTGCACGAAATTCGGCACACACATCCACGATGTCATGACGACCAAAAAAGTCTCTTGGACCCATGCCCGAAATTCAACCCTGTTGCCGTGGTAACGGCCCAACAGTGATCACTAAAGATTTATGGACCAAAAAAAATTTAGTTTGTCGTAGATGGATGAAATTTGGCACAGACACTCCTCATGTGTCCCTGAACAAGAAACTCCATTGGACCCATGAGTAAATTACAACCGTGTTGCCATGGCAACACTCTAAAATATGACAATTCTGGCCTTATGCAGGGCCTGTGCGACGCCGGGGAAACTTTGTTGTAAATGAGTTAAATTTGGTGAAACACATTCAGTGATGAATGTAAAAGTCTGTAGGGATCATTAGAGTCACAAATAAAGGGTCGGACAAGGAGCGCGACAGCGCCCCCTGGAAAAAGACAACTTTGTGACTCTGGGATAAAGGCGCGTCAGCGCCTCTTGCAATAACATGACATATTTATTCCTCAACAATATTGTGAGGCTTTTTAAAGGGCTCACTTTGAGGTTGTTGGTGACGCTCTTAAAAATCGGCACCAGCACCGGGTCGCGACCCCACGACCTCGGCACCAGCGCCGGGTCGCGACGGCGAGGGCCGATGATCGCCGCTTGCGGCTATATTTAGGCCCGAGCCAGCCCAGCAGGCAAGGGACTATTGT
>CM072165.1:15067880-15454181 GCA_036850595.1 Rhyacichthys aspro | reverse complement strand
TGGTCCCTCTCCATCGCGGGCCTGAACTTGGCAGGTGAGCCGGGTCTCACCGCCACAACCACAGGCGCTGCTCTGCCTAAAATAGATTAAAGTTAATATATTGATTTACTTGAATATTCTAAAAAGCATTTCTATCTATAAGAGAAATACCAACCTGCCGCTTGGGCCGGCGTCTCTTTGAGGCAACACCTTTGCGACGTCTCACCTGAGGCGTCTAAAAAAATAAGCAAATATAATTTACTTTTCATGCTTGAAAGATAACAAACGTGACATTTTTTTTACAATCTTGTAAATAAAATGTACCTTCTTTCCAACAGGAAAGCTGGCCTTGCCCTCAACAGAGCCAAGGTGAGATGGAGAGATCTTCTCCATCTCCAACAGCATAGCAGGGCTGAACAGGACAGGGGAAGGGGGGATGGAGAAACAGTCTCCACCTTAAAAAAAATAAAATAAATTAAACAATACATATAAATAATGTTCATCATGAGCTTTTACTCAGACACAGTACTCATTCAACTAACCTGCTGAGGAACAAGCCGTCCCTTGGGTCCCGTGGGTGAGGGCTTCGGGTCCCTAGGCTGGTTCCTCTGTAACAGAAACGCAAAGCAATATAACAGCAATTCACATACTAAACCTGGAGTTTACAGAGTAAGTTATTTATAAAAGATACTTCACAAAACAAAATGGTACCAGTCTCTCACCTTCCTGTCCTGTCCAACAAATGTCCACTCAGGAGGGGGTGGACGTGGCACGTGGAGCGGACCGGTCACAACCACCTTTGGTGTGACCCTCCTGGTGGGACGGGATGGGGCAGTAGGCACAGGGGCGGTGGGAACAGAGGTCTCCAGCTCCTTGTAGCAAGCCTGCCACAAAAGCTGGACGAGGATCCCCATCCCGTGGTCGTCACTTAGATGGACCTAAAACATCATTAAAACACAAACATTTAAACATTAGAAACACAAAGGAATAGTGTTTAATCAAGTTTAACTGTGCACAGATTGTGAAGGCACAAAATCACATTGGACTTACGCCATCTCTGCTCCACAGCTCCAGACGGTCGAGCGGGAAGTGCTCAGCCACAGGGAAGTAGCGAATTCCTAAAAGAAATAATAATACTCTTAAAAATAGAATCAAGACAAAATATGGTTAAAAGCAGCATTATTTTTTAACATACCCATGCGTGCTGAGACCCGGTGGTACTCCTGCCTGAAGAGGGTCTGAACTTCCACCTCTGCGTGGGCAAGGCGAGGCGGAAAGTCCAGGACGCACACCTGCCAAAAGCATGTTACATGTTAAGAATATACAGTATGTGGAATTCATCATTGTCCCAATATATAATGTTTGAAACTAAACAATAATGTAGCCAAAATATACAATTAAAACACCTTTGTAAAGTATAATAACACTTACCCTCTGCCAGCGGCTGCAGACATAGGCCAGGAGTCGGCCATACTCAGCTGCAGCCTCCTCAACTGTCCTGCTGGCTGTGAGGTTGTTAGAGTGGCAAGAGACAGACAAGAGACGGATCTGAGGGCAAGAGGAGGGTAACTCGTCACACTTTCTGAAACAGCTTTTTGTTAATAATGCATTAAGTCACTAGAAATTTGTTTCTGTACCCACCTCTTGGCAGCACTGTCTCAGCCAGCTCCCTCTGGAGCTCCGAGGCCAGGCTCCAGGAGTCGAACTGATGCCAAGAGAGGCATCCCTCTGGCATCGGTGTGATCCCATCTACAATGGCGCGTAGATGGGAGTCCCCGACAAGCAGAACGAACTAGAACAGAAACCATGACTTAGAAGGAAAATTTACAAAAAATTCAAACAGATGTTTATTCCTTAGTAAAGCATTCATACCTTCTTATCGGTCGACTCCTCTGGGATGACCAATTTGTGGCTCTTTCCGGTGATGAAAGAGATTGGCCATCTCCGCACGGCGTGCCGAAAACCAGTACCACGGCCTATAAGGACCACAGCACATTTTTTTCATTAACATTAGAAAAGAGTTTATGTTAAACTCATAACGGGAGTTAAAATGTACATATTTAAAGGGTATAACTACAGTACTGGTCTCAGCACTGGCCAAAGTCTGAGGAACTGCGAGCTGTGCAGCCCTCCTCTCCTGGGCGGCAAGGGACGGCGGTAACCCTTGTGCGAGGCATCTAAAATGTAAAGAGAAAATGAGCAAAACTGCATGAATCCAGCTAAATATAAGATGTTAAAGGTGACAGGATGAAAATACATTTCTCAATTAAAAACAGGATTTTTCAGGACTTTAATATAGTCTTAAACTGGTTTAATCAAACTAACTAAACTCAACTAAGACTAAACCAGATTTAAATTAGCTTCAAATCATTTACAACAAAAAGACCAGCAGGTGGCTATGATCTTAATGCACATACGACAAATAGCAAGTCCTGCTAAAAACCTGTTCAAAACCCACTGAAACCTGTGTCAGATAGCAAGTCCTACTAAAACCTGTTCAAAACCCACTGAAACCTGTTTCAGATAGCAACTCCTGATAAAAACCTGTTCAAAACCCACTGAAACCTGTGTCAGATAGCAAGTCCTGATAAAACCTGTTCAAAACCCACTGAAACCTGTGTCAGATAGCAAATCCCACTAAAACCTGTTTAAAATTCACTAAAACCTGTGTCAGATAGCAAATCCCACTAAAACCTGTTCAAAACCCACTAAACCTGTCGTTATATAGCAAGTCCTGCTAAACCCTGTTCAAAACCCACTGAAACCTGTGTTCAGATAGCAAGTCCCACTAAAACCTGTTCAAAACTCACTGAAACCTGTGTCAGATAGCAAGTCCTACTAAAACCTGTTCAAAATTCACTAAAACCTGTGTCAGATAGCAAGTCCTACTAAAACCTGTTCAAAACCCACTGAAACCTGTGTCAGATAGCAAGTCCTGCTAAAACCTGTTCAAAACCCACTGAAACCTGTGTCAGATAGCAAGTCCTGCTAAAACCTGTTCAAAACCCACTGAAACCTGTTTCAGATAGCAAGTCCTGATAAAACCTGTTCAAAACCCACTGAAACCTGTGTCAGATAGCAAGTCCTGCTAAAACCTGTTCAAAACCCACTGAAACCTGTTTCAGATAGCAAATCCCACTAAAACCTGTTTAAAATTCACTAAAACCTGTGTCAGATAGCAAGTCCTACTAAAACCTGTTCAAAACCCACTGAAACCTGTGTCAGATAGCAAATCCCACTAAAACCTGTTTAAAATTCACTAAAACCTGTGTCAGATAGCAAGTCCTACTAAAACCTGTTTAAAATTCACTAAAACCTGTGTCAGATAGCAAGTCCTACTAAAACCTGTTCAAAACCCACTAAAACCTGTGTCAGATACTGACTCCCAAATAGTATACCACAGAAACAAATACAGACTTCATAATTAGCAAATAACATTGTACTGACATTTTGTGAATGTTTGACCACAAGTACAAAATGGCTGCCATTTTACACTTTACCAAGAAAATATGATTTAAACTAATGAGAACTGAACAGGGCTGAGGCATTTCACAAACACAAATTACTAATGTAATCACATGAAAATCCAGCAAAAACCTGTTCAAAACCCTCTAAAACCTGTCTGTTATAGAGCCAGACCTGGTAAAACCTGTTCAAAACCCATTGAAACCTGTGTCAGATAGCAAATCCTACTAAAACCTGTTCAAAACCCACTGAAACCTGTGTCAGATAGCAAATCCTGCTAAAACCTGTTCAAAACCCACTGAAACCTGTGTCAGATAGCAAATCCTGCTAAAACCTGTTCAAAACCCACTGAAACCTGTCAGATAGCAAGTCCTGCTAAAACCTGTTCAAAACCCACTGAAACCTGTTTCAGATAGCAAGTCCTGCTAAAACCTGTTCAAAACCCACTGAAACCTGTTTCAGATAGCAAGTCCTGATAAAACCTGTTCAAAACCCACTGAAACCTGTCGTTAGAGAGCCAGACCTGCTAAAACCTGTTCAAAACCCACTGAAATCTGTGTCAGATAGCAAGTCCTGCTAAAACCTGTTCAAAACCCACTGAAACCTGTGTCAGATAGCAAGTCCTGGTAAAACCTGTTCAAAACCCACTGTAAACCTGTGTCAGATAGCAAATACCACTAAAACCTGTTTAAAATTTACTAAAACCTGTGTCAGATAGCAAGTCCTGGTAAAACCTGTTCAAAACCCACTGAAACCTGTGTCAGATAGCAAATCCCACTAAAACCTGTTTAAAATTCACTAAAACCTGTGTCAGATAGCAAGTCCTACTAAAACCTGTTTAAAATTCACTAAAACCTGTGTCAGATAGCAAGTCCTACTAAAACCTGTTCAAAACCCACTAAAACCTGTGTCAGATACTGACTCCCAAATAGTATACCACAGAAACAAATACAGACTTCATAATTAGCAAATAACATTGTACTGACATTTTGTGAATGTTTGACCACAAGCACAAAATGGCTGCCATTTTACACTTTACCAAGAAAATATGATTTAAACTAATGAGAACTGAACAGGGCTGAGGCATTTCACAAACACAAATTACTAATGTAATCACATGAAAATCCAGCAAAAACCTGTTCAAAACCCACTGAAACCTGTCTGTTATAGAGCCAGACCTGCTAAAACCTGTTCAAAACCCACTGAAACCTGTCTGTTAGATAGCCAGACCTGGTAAAACCTGTTTAAAATTCACTAAAACCTGTGTCAGATAGCAAGTCCTGCTAAAACCTGTTCAAAACCCACTGAAACCTGTGTCAGATAGCAAGTCCTGATAAAACCTGTTCAAAACCCACTGAAACCTGTGTCAGATAGCAAATCCCACTAAAACCTGTTTAAAACTCACTAAAACCTGTGTCAGATAGAAAATCCCATTAAAACCTGTTCAAAACCCACTGAAACCTGTCAGATAGCAAGTCCTGCTAAAACCTGTTCAAAACCCACTGAAACCTGTTTCAGATAGCAAGTCCTGATAAAACATGTTCAAAACCCACTGAAACCAGTCTGTTATAGAGCCAGACCTGCTAAAACCTGTTCAAAACTCACTGAAACCTGTGTCAGATAGCAAGTCCTGGTAAAACCTGTTCAAAACCCACTGAAACCTGTGTCAGATAGCAAGTCCTGCTAAAACCTGTTCAAAACCCACTGAAACCTGTTTCAGATAGCAAGTCCTGATAAAACATGTTCAAAACCCACTGAAACCAGTCTGTTATAGAGCCAGACCTGCTAAAACCTGTTCAAAACTCACTGAAACCTGTGTCAGATAGCAAGTCCTGGTAAAACCTGTTCAAAACCCACTGAAACCTGTGTCAGATAGCAAGTCCTGGTAAAACCTGTTCAAAACCCACTGAAACCTGTGTCAGATAGCAAATCCCACTAAAACCTGTTTAAAATTCACTAAAACCTGTGTCAGATAGCAAGTCCTGGTAAAACCTGTTCAAAACCCACTGAAACCTGTGTCAGATAGCAAATCCCACTAAAACCTGTTTAAAATTCACTGAAACCTGTGTCAGATAGGAAGTTCTGCTAAAACCTGTTTAAAACTCACTAAAACCTGTGTCAGATAGCAAGTCCTACTAAAACCTGTTTAAAACTCACTAAAACCTGTGTCAGATAGCAAGTCCTACTAAAACCTGTTTAAAATTCACTAAAACCTGTGTCAGATAGCAAGTCCTACTAAAACCTGTTTAAAACTCACTAAAACCTGTGTCAGATAGCAAGTCCTACTAAAACCTGTTCAAAACCCACTAAAACCTGTGTCAGATAGCAAGTCCTACTAAAACCTGTTCAAAACCCACTGAAACCTGTGTCAGATAGCAAATCCCACTAAAACCTGTTTAAAATTCACTAAAACCTGTCAGATAGCAAGTCCTACTAAAACCTGTTCAAAACCCACTGAAACCTGTGTCAGATAGCAAGTCCTGATAAAACCTGTTCAAAACCCACTGAAACCTGTGTCAGATAGCAAATCCCACTAAAACCTGTTTAAAACTCACTAAAACCTGTGTCAGATAGAAAGTCCTGGTAAAACCTGTTCAAAACCCACTGAAACCTGTGTCAGATAGCAAATCCCACTAAAACCTGTTTAAAATTCACTAAAACCTGTGTCAGAAAGCAAATCCTACTAAAACCTGTTTAAAATTCACTAAAACCTGTGTCAGATAGCAAGTCCTACTAAAACCTGTTCAAAACCCACTGAAACCTGTGTCAGATAGCAAATCCCACTAAAACCTGTTTAAAATTCACTAAAACCTGTGTCAGATAGCAAGTCCTACTAAAACCTGTTTAAAATTCACTAAAACCTGTGTCAGATAGCAAGTCCTACTAAAACCTGTTCAAAACCCACTGAATCCTGTGTCAGATACTGACTCCCAAATAGTATACCACAGAAACAAATACAGACTTCATAATTAGCAAATAACATTGTACTGACATTTTGTGAATGTTTGACCACAAGCACAAAATGGCTGCCATTTTACACTTTACCAAGAAAATATGATTTAAACTAATGAGAACTGAACAGGGCTGAGGCATTTCACAAACACAAATTACTAATGTAATCACATGAAAATCCAGCAAAAACCTGTTCAAAACCCACTGAAACCTGTCTGTTATAGAGCCAGACCTGCTAAAACCTGTTCAAAACCTACTGAAACCTGTCTGTTGGAGAGCCAGACCTGGTAAAACCTGTTCAAAACCCACTGAAACCTGTGTCAGATAGCAAATCCCACTAAAACCTGTTTAAAATTCACTAAAACTTGTGTCAGATAGCAAGTCCTGCTAAAACCTGTTCAAAACCCACTAACACATATCTGTCAGAGAGCAAATCCCACTAAAACCTATTTAAAACCCACTAAAACCTGTGTCAGATAGCAAATCCCATTAAAACCTGTTCAAAACCCACTGAAACCTGTGTCAGATAGCAAGTCCTGATAAAATCTGTTCAAAACCCACTAACACCTATCTGTCAGAGAGCAAATCCCACTAAAACCTATTTAAAACCCACTAAAACCTGTGTCAGATAGCAAGTCCTGGGTCAAAACCCACTAACACCTACCTACCATCGAGCTAATCCCACTAAAACCTGTTCAAAACCAACTGAAAACCTATCTGTCAGAGAGCGAGTCCCACTAAAACCTGTGTCAGAAAGTGACTCCCAAACACTATACCACAGAAACAAATGCAGACTTCATAATTAGCAAATAACATTGTACTGACATTGTCAGATAGCAAGTCCTACTAAAACCTGTTCAAAACCCACTGAAACCTGTGTCGGATAGCAAGTCCTGCTAAAACCTGTTCAAAACCCACTGAAACCTGTGTCGGATAGCAAGTACTGCTAAAACCTGTTCAAAACCTACTAAAACCTATCCGTCAGAGAGTGAGTCCATCCAAAACCTGTTTAAAACCCACTGAAACCTGTGTGTCGGAGAGCTAAAACCTGTTCAAAACCCGCTGAAACCTGCGTCAGAGAGCGAGTCCTGCTAAAACGCGTTTATAATCTAACAAAATGTCTGTCAGAGAGTGAGTCCTGCTAAAACCTGAAACCTGTCAATCCTTTTTAAGTAAACCAGGACTACATCAGGCTCAAACCAAGCCTTCTATAGGCCTATACCACACCCTCACAAAGCCTAATTACACAAAACTACATCATGCATAAACCCGACCTACACCTCTTATTAATAAGTAATGTCATATCGAATAGAAAATAGCACATATTTAGTAGTCCATAAACATACAAAAGACAGAGCTAAAAAATTGCAACAAACAATTTTGTGCCTAGCCATTTTACCGCACATGGTATTAGCGCACATGGCATTACGGTACATGGTATTAGCTACACGCTTGTAGCGCCGTAATCAGCTCACAGAACCCCAGCTACACGGTATTAAACCCAAAATTTCATAGTAACACATTTCATATTAAATTAGCCACAGTGCAAAATAAAGCATGCAACAGAAGCGCATAGAAATGTAAAATGGATTCTTACCTTTCTCAAAGAAAGGCCGGATGAAGGCGATGAAGCCTGAAGCCGAAGCTGGAGACGATGGAGTTGTCTCGGTTCACAAAGACGGACAAAAAACACAAGTAGACGCTAGACAAGAAACTGACAAAGAACTAACAACAAGAAACAGTAATCCAATGATCCGATGATCGCTTTGAAAAGATCCGGAGATCGCAATGAGAAAATGCTGCTCGACAAAGCTCTGAGAGAGATTGAAGAGTGGCAAAGGGGACGAGCAGAAGCGCGAAGACGCTTTTATACCGCTGCGGCGGTCCGAGCGTAGCGCCGCTCTGATTGGCCGCTTGAAAAAGCCAGATCTCTCAGCCAATCAAATGGTTTATCTTCCAAAATCTTGACCGTGGGTTATCGCGGGGGTGTGTCCCGCCTTAGACTAATGCTAACGCTTCTAGCATGCTAATGTCGTTAGCTTAATGTAATACTATTTAAATTATACCTTTACTGCAAAACATTACAGCGACCGCAGCTAATCGCCCGTAATCTACTTGTTCTGACAGACACTACGCAATACAAAACATGAGTGATGTGTATCATAAAGAGACATCACCAATAAGACACAACTATTAGTTTATTACTACATAGTTAGCTGTTAGCTACGCCATTTAAGTGAACAGCCTTTGACGCTAGCATGTATTTTAGACAGTGGCCCAATCGGCCAAAGGTTTTAATATTTCAGTACTACTAAATTACCCATAGAGAGTGCTTTATAAAATTATATTTGATATATTGATTAGTGAATCATTTCTGATTAGGGTCAATAGGCCCCTGAGCTTACAATGGTGAAAATATTATCTCATTTATAACCATAGTTTTATACTTGGTACTGTGCAAAAATAATAAAATGTGGTCATACGTCTTAAATAGCCAAAGAATCAATACTAATAATCAAAGGTGAATATGTCATATAGGACATGCCAGTCTTATTCATCATAAAAGCTAGATGAGTTTGACAACATGGAGGAAAAAAAAAAGTGTTCTCAAATTTAACCATGACAAACACAGCAAATTAATTTCATGTTTAATATATTAACCATGTTTAATATATTCCAGATATTATATGTACATGTTAATGTAGAAAATGGGCTCACATTAAGTAAGTGTTAATATAATATATAACTAAGTGTTAATATAAGTGATATTAAAAATGAGTGCTTGAGATAGTTGCCAAGAGGAATTTACTTGTGAACATGTCCAGGCAGATGGTGAAAAAACTATAAGGAAAACAATTAGAGGAATATGAAAAGATATTAACATACAGATCTGTACTAGGACATTAATTGGACAATACACAATCTATAAGTACTGCTATCCAATAATTTTCCTATCATCAGTTTTAAATACTTTGATATCTGATTATGCTGCTGTGCTCCAGGTGTTTTTTACATACAGGGAGCTGGCCACAAAAAGACACGTCCCTGCCTGTAGAATGGCTGTTTTCAGTCCAACCCATACTGACTGATTGTACAGTTTTACTGCAGTCAGGAAGAAGGTGTTCTTGTGGCGTTCATCCTGCAGCTCACTGATCTCAGACGTCCACTGCCTGCTCTCTGTAGTTCAAAAGCCCAATGCAGGGGATGATCCATGTTGTTCAGTATACACTGGTGTGATGAAGAAGGCATCAGGTGTTGGGCCTGTTCCTGGAAACAGTTTCATAGATGATGTCTTCATGGGGTCATCTACAGTTAATCATCTACAAAGTGCACAAGGGAAAGGACATTATTGTTGTTCTTGTGCAGTGTCTTTATTTTTCTGTTGTAAAAGTGAAACAGGAACATGCAAAAAGCCATGTGTGGAGCAAGTTGTTTCCCACAGGAAATTAAAATGAGCAGCATTATTTAAACCTGTACCTGAACAAGGACCGGTGGTTATCTGGTTATCATTGCTGATATGTGATAGTTCTGCCTTCTACTGTGGCCACAGCTCTGTTTCACCTCAAGTGTCCTGGTGCCTGTCTCTGAAAGCACACAGCTCTTCCTGGAGCCTGGATACAAAAATTACAATTGTCTTAATGCAGCTTATAATCTAGGAACACAATATTTACCCATATCTACACTTTATGTATGAATACTCTCTCTTTGTCTTAGACTGCAGATCTCAGCACAGTCCGTAACATCTTTGAGCCATATTCCAGCGAGCAGAGGCTGAGTGAATGTGGTCTGGACTCTGTGGATGAGAGTCATTTCTTGGGCCACACTGTAAAAGGACAAAACACCTGCATCATAATCCACAAAAATTCCAATTTGGTTGGAATCTGGAGATGTAATAGTGGTGCTAACTCTGTTGCACCAAAATACATAACCATCTTTGTAGCAATCTAAAGCCTAGTTTGTCCCTGAGTTCTGCTACAGCAGCTGTAAGCACATCTATGAAGGACAGTGGAGTTGTTTCACTGCTGGATGAGTGTGAAGTTTCACTGAGCTTGAACAGAGATGGAAATGTGTGTAAAAATTGGTCATGGTCTGTCTGCGAGAGTGTATTTCCTCTTCAGTCTGGTGATCTCCTGTTGCAGTTTGTCTTGGAGTTCTTTTACTCGATGCTCTTCAGTTTCCTGTTGAGATCTGATTTTTTCTCCTCACCTCAGTCCTCCTCCTCTCGACGAAACGACTTATCTGTGTAAAAATCCTTTCACTTTCTTCAACAACTCTTTGAGCAGAATGCCAGGCACCATCTGAGCCCTTCTGTAATGTGTCTATGTCTTTCTGTTTGTCCTGGATTAGCCGTCGGATTTTCTGCCTACTGTCTGTCTACTGCAAAATTCTTTGCATCTCAGTCCTTTCTGTTGCAGCTGACAATGTGTCGTGTCCTTTATGTTCCTACACGGAGCAGAGGTAACAGATGCACTGCTGATCAGTGTGACAGAACATCTTCATTACCTCATTGTGTCGAGGGCAAATGTTGTCTCGGAGATTCACAGTGGGATTAATCAACTTATGCTTCTTTAATGCAGCAACATCATAATGAGGCTGAAGATGGTCTTCATAATAAGACACCAGACACTGCAGACAGGATTTTGCAGCTTTCAGCTTCCTTCCAGCGCACATATCACAGGCCACATCTTCAGGTCCAGCATAGCAGTGATGAGCTGGAGCAGGAGGGAATGCACTCAGCTCCTCCACCAAAGCAGCCAACATGGTACTTTTCACCAGCACTGGCCTCTGAGTGAAGCTCTGTCTGCACTGAGGGCAGCTGTAGCTTTGCTTAGACATCTCTCCATCCCAGTGGGAGTTAACACAGCTCATACAGTAGCTGTGTCCACAAGGAATAGTGACTGGATCCTTCAGTAAATCCAGGCAGATGGAACAGCTGAAGGTCTCTTGGTCTATTTCCAGTCCTCTCTCTCAGTGGCAGAGCTAGACTTTTAAAAAGGGTGGCCAAGAGGTGGCAAGGGATTATTTGGGGGGTCCATATACAAAACATTCAATTAGAAAAAATAACAGTTCTGTTTCACCCTGTTCTTTTTCAAAAACTGAATTATATACTGTATATCATCATAGCATATATTACTTAGCATAAAAGTCATCACACAATCTGAATTAGGCAGCTTACTGTCTCTGCTCTGACCTGCTGGTGGCACATTTGGTTCTTGTGTTTGTTCATCTTCTTGACTTCTCTGTCCATCTCCTGAAAGTTGATCACAGCTGACACTGGGGTTGAGAGCTGTTTGGTCCTGATCTGCACCTGATTTTGGCTTCTTTTGAAAAAAAATTGGAGATATCCCCTTTTCTCTTCAGACTGTCCCTATACAGAGGAAAGCCTGGTTACAATTACACCTCATGTAGAAAGGAAAATTTGGTACAGTTTAATTTAGCTTATATTTACCATGAGTGTCCTACAAAACAATTACTAAAACAATGACTTTATAGAACTACCAAATTTAACTACATTAACGTTTATTTGACACCATGAAACTGTTATATGCAGTTTTGTCAGGTGTAGTGCTGTTAAATTCTGTGCCTAAACAATAAACAAGTCTGTTTATTGTAGAAGTGCTTATAAGTCTATAAGCACTTCTACAGTATCTGAATGATAATATTGGAGCTGTTAATAAGGTTAGCTGTTTTTTGTAGCGCTGCATTACAGATAACTAGATGAAGATATTTTTGTCACGATTGTCACTGTCAGTCTGGTGCACAAGTGATTAGTGCCAAAAACCAGGCTAACAGTCCAGCGTCTTGTTTGCTTCCACGTTAACTACATTGCCTTGTTTGCTTATTTTACCGATAAAAGACGTACATACCGCAAAACGCTCTTCATCGATGTCACTACTATGTGCCAACCCGCCGCTGCCGCTGTGTTTTGCAGCACGAACGAACCGCGTGTCATCTTTAACCAATGAAAACCAGAGTCCAGCAGTCACGAGCTAGTTGCGTGAGGGTGCATTCACATGCGCTGGGAATTTTCTTCGGAAAATGTTCACAAGAGTCTAATAGCGGATTATCGCCAGACATTTTCATTGAGTTCATATTACTCAAGAGGCTGGGGTGTCCCACAGCTCAAAGGATCCACTGAACTGTAGATATAAATACATTTAAAATAAATACAAATTTTATTTATTTATTTGTAATGTTGTGTATATGTATATATATATATATATATATATATATATATATATATATATATATATATATATATATATATATATATATATATGTATATGTATATATATATATTTGAAATACAATTGAGACAGCAAAGTATGATCTATTTTACAAACAAGTTTCTTAAATTAAAGGGAGGGTCTTGGACATTAAGCTTTATTCTTTCACTAATTTCTAATACTAACAAACAATAAGTTAATCTATATTGATATTACAAACTCAATGTTGTTACTGTTCAAATCCACCTGCATTGAAAAAATCAAACACTCAGCTTAATAGCTAATTAACCTAACACTTTTGTAAGCCTTTCAGCTTAAGCAATACATTGTTGCAAATACAATATTGTAAGCATTTATTAACTACAGATGCATGAACAGATCTCACTTTAAAAAGAATTTCTGAACATTTTTACCCATATGTTTTTTAAGTTGACACTAAAAATCACCATTTAAAAACATTGACTATTGGACCATCAAAAAATTTAGTTTGTAAAAATTTGATCAAATTTGGCACATGAATGAGGAAAATTTTACTTACATGCCATATTTCCAACGATGTTATAGTGGTCCACCAAATTTTCTAAAATCTCCTGTCAACGCTAATATGAACTTCACAGACAGAACATTTGTCAGAGTTCTTCAACAACACCAACAGAGACAGCAACATGGCTCGACGTCGGCACCAGCTCTGGGTCGCGACGGCGACCTCGGCACCAGCGGGGTCGCGGGGTCGCGACGGCGAGGGCCGCTGATCGCTGCTTGCAGCTATATTTAGGCCCGAGCCAGCCAAAGTGGCAAGGGCCTATTGAAATCGCTAGAAGTGCGCGAAGCGCACTACACTAAGTGCGCGAAGCGCATTAAAACTAAGTCAATGATGAGCGCGAAGCGCTCATCATTGACCATTGCCATGCATATGAATGGCCAGTGACGTGCACGTTCCGTGCACGTCACTTTGAGGGTGACAGGAAAAACGCCTTATTGGAATCGAAGGAATTATTATTATTATTATTATTATACGTTGTACACATTTAGCCTCAAATTCTGACCCCTAAACGTGAGCGTCAGCTCACGAAATTTGGCACGGTCATCAGTTCTGGTGAAAAATTTTTTTTAATAGTAATTTTTTGGTGGTAAAATGAAAAATGGCGCGACAGCGCCACCTAAAGGGGCTTTTTTTTTGCCCCTATGGGACTTTTGGCACCCTCGTCGTGGCGGAATTGAACGAAATTCGGCACAGTGATTCTTCACGTCGGGACTAACCTAAAATATTATTATGGCCCCGCCCACAAACAAACAGGAAGTCGGCCATCTTGGATTGAAATTTCAAAATAAGACTTTGGCCAAAATCGTACACTTCGCATTTTAACGAACTCCTCCTAGGGCATAAGCCCGAATGAGCTCAAATTCACACAAGATACTCTAGAGACATGTGCCATCAAAAGTTATCCAAATCCTCCGCAAAAGTATGAAGGTTTTCATGCGGCGCAGCCGCAAATTTTGGCAAAATTTTTGCGATTTTTCGCAACTTTTAAATTGTAATTACTCGGACATACGTTGTCCGATTTGGCTCAAATTTTAATGACTTATTCACTCCCCAGCTTGAACCCATATATGTGAAAATAAAGGCAATGGGCGCGACAGCGCCCCCTAGAGTTTAAAAAGAAAATCCCTATGGGACGTCCAAACATTTAGTTTGTCGGAACTGCACGAAATTCGGCACACACATCCATGATGTCATGACGACCAAAAAAGTCTCTTGGACCCATGCCCAAAATTCAACCCTGTTGCCGTGGTAACGGCCCAACAGTGATCACTAAAGATTTATGGACCAATAAAAATGTAGTTTGTCGTAGATGGATGAAATTTGGCACAGACACTCCTCATGTGTCCCTGAACAAGAAACTCCATTGGACCCATGAGTAAATTACAACCGTGTTGCCATGGCAACACTCTAAAATATGACAATTCTGGCCTTATGCAGGGCCTGTGCGACGCCGGGGAAACTTTGTTGTAAATGAGTTAAATTTGGTGAACCACATTCAGTGATGAATGTAAAAGTCTGTAGGGATCATTAGAGTCACAAATAAAGGGTCAGATAAGGAGCGCGACAGCGCCCCCTGGGAAAAGACAACTTTGTGACTCTGGGATAAAGGCGCGTCAGCGCCTCTTGCAATAACATGACATATTTATTCCTCAACAATATTGTGAGGCTTTTTAAAGGGCTCACTTTGAGGTTGTTGGTGACGCTCTTAAAAATCGGCACCAGCACCGGGTCGCGACCCCACGACCTCGGCACCAGCGCCGGGTCGCGACGGCGAGGGCCGATGATCGCCGCTTGCGGCTATATTTATTATTATTATTATACGTCACGGACCTTTAGCCTCAAATTCGGACCCCTAAACGTGAGAGTCAGGTCACGAAATTTGGCACGGTCATCAGTTCTGGCGAAAAATTTTTTTTAATGGTAATTTTTTGGTGGTAAAATGAAAAATGGCGCGACAGCGCCCCCAAAAGGAGCGTTTTTTTTGCCCCTATGGGACTTTTCGCACCCTCACCGAGACGGAATTGAACGAAATTCGGCACAGTGATTCTTCACGTCGGGACTAACCTCGAATATTATTACGGCCCCGCCCACAAACAAACAGGAAGTCGGCCATCTTGGATTGAAAATTCAAAATCAGACTTTGGCCAAAATCGCACACCTCGCATTTAAACGAACTCCTCCTAGAGCGTTACCCCGAATGAGCTCAAATTCGCACAAGACACTCTAAAGACATGTGCCGTCAAAAGTTATCCAAATCCTCCGCGAAAGTATGAAGGTTTTCACGCGGCGCAGCTGCAAATTTCGTGAAATTTTTTGACATTTTTCGCTCCTTTCAAATTGTTAGAATTCGGACATACGTTGTCCGATTTCACTCAAATTTGAATGACTTATTCACCCCCCCGCCTAACCACATATATGTCGAAACGGTAACTCTGAGAACTATAGCGCCCCCTAGAGATGCAAAACAAAATTTAGTTTGTCGGAAATGCACGAAATTTGGCATGCACGTCCGGTATAGTAAAGGGGTCAAAAAATTATATTGGACCCATGCCCAAATTTGTACGGTGTTGCCATGGCGATGACCGATACATAGCCATGTCAGATACACGGTGTATTTTCTACACATTTTGCAGCATTCTTCAAGAATGACATGGCAACACGGCTCCACCTCGGCACCAGCGCCGGGTCGCGGGGTCGCAGGGGTCGCGGGGTCGCGACAGCGAGGGCCGATCATCGCTGCTTGCAGCTATATTTATTATTATTATTATACGTCTCGCACCTTTAGCCTCAATTTTGGACCCCTAAACGTGAGCGCCTGCTCACCAAATTTGGCACGGTCATCAGTTCTGGTGAAAAATATTTTTTTTTGCTACTTTCGTAAAAGTGAAATAAAAAATGGCGCGACAGCGCCCCCGAAAGGAGCGTTTTTTTTGCCCCTATGGGACTTTTCGCACCCTCACCGAGACGGAATTGAACGAAATTCGGCACAGTGATTCTTCACGTCGGGACTAACCTCGAATATTATTACGGCCCCGCCCACAAACAAACAGGAAGTCGGCCATCTTGGATTGAAAATTCAAAATCAGACTTTGGCCAAAATCGCACACTTCGCATTTGAACGAACTCCTCCTAGAGCGTTACCCCGAATGAGCTCAAATTCGCACAAGACACTCTAAAGACATGTGCCGTCAAAAGTTATCCAAATCCTCCGCGAAAGTGTGAAGGTTTTCACGCGGCGCAGCTGCAAATTTCGTGAAATTTTTTGACATTTTTCGCTCCTTTTAAATTGTTATAATTCGGACATACGTTGTCCGATTTCACCCAAATTTGAATGACTTATTCACCCCCCCGCCTAACCACATATATGTCGAAACGGTAACTCTGAGAACTATAGCGCCCCCTAAAGATGCAAAACAAAATTTAGTTTGTCGGAAATGCACGAAATTTGGCATGCACGTCCGTTACAGTAAAGGGGTCAAAAAATTATATTGGACCCATGCCCAAATTTCGACGGTGTTGCCGTGGCGATGACCGATACATAGCCATGTCATATACACAGTGTATTTTCTACACATTTTGCAGCATTCTTCAAGAATGACATGGCAACACGGCTCCACCTCGGCACCAGCGCCGGGTCGTGGGGTCGCGGGGTCGCGGAGGTCGCGGGGTCGCGACAGCGAGGGCCGATCATCGCTGCTTGCAGCTATATTTTTATTTATTTTTATTTAAGCATTATTCCAAGCATTACATTAGAAAAATCACACTTAGATTACAAGGAAGGTGAGTCCTGGCCTCATGGGGGGAGGGGGTCTATTGTACATTTTTTTTGTCGGTAGGGGAAACCGGATCACCCGGAGGAAACCTACGCAGACACAGGGAGAACATGCAAACTCCACACAGAAAGGCCCTGCTCTGACCTGGCTCTTTTTGCTGTGAGTCAGGAGTGCTAACCACTCTGCCACTGTGCCACCAGTCATTCAGACAGACAAGTGAGAAATAGGAAGGACACTGGGAAAATGACCTAAGCTGGAACTGAACCCAGGTTTCCCAAGTATGTGGTCTGCGCTCTACCACGTGAACCACCAAGGCACCCCAGAAGTTATGCTTTGAAACAAACATGGTCTAAGTTCTGTTTGTTCAGAATGAGCTCTCATAATGTGCTTTGAGAGGTCATTGCCTTTGTAAAGTCATGCAAAATCCTACTCTGTGATGTTCATGTAAGGGTCAACTCAGAGGTGTGTAGTAAATGTTTTTAGAAGTAAAAGCCACCTTTCAACATCCGTCTTTTAGTGACTTAAGTTACATGTTGGATTAACAAACGGAGGATAAGCTTAATGTGGTGTTAGTACATGGTTTCTACTCACCAATAAGAGAATTTAATCCAGCCAGACAATGGTTCTGTGTATATTAATGTATCATGTGCTTACAATATCTTTTTTGTTTACCTCTCCAGAAATGGTGGCATTGCCTTTACTGCTGCTCTTAGTTATTGCTTTTTTTTCTATAAATGAATCCTTCATATTTTAGAGCCCCTTGCTATCTGCTGTGTGAGCTTTATTAACAGACTCGCAGCATCTGTCCAGTCTGACCAGTACATTACCACAATCAATACAACAAGCCCTGTCTAAGGCTCTCAGATGATGTTGGCCGTCTTCTCTGTTTGCTAGTTTTTCTGATTGGCCTCAGTTTGATGCTCTATTTGACAAGCACAGCATGAATTGCAGCTAAAAGCTCCCCCGGAGTTAAAAGAGTAAAGGCCTGTCAGCTCCAGCCGCCGCTCCCTGCACACAGCCGTCAATGCTGCACTTTACCACACATGACTGCAAATCAATAGAGCCATAGCACTGTAGAAACAACAGCACCACACTGCTGCTGGCTTTATGTATGTGTGTAACATATGTCAAACATGCAGCTTCCATCTCAACCTTTGTCTACCACAGCTCAGAACTGTTCAATCTGAAGAGATTTATGAGATGAGAAGCAATTTTGTTTCTATGTTTTTGAAAGTTGAAAGTTTCTAATTTGCACATTCTGTGTTGTTGCAAGACTTGACATCATCATCATCATTATGTCAGCAATTGTATGTTTCATATTTAATATTATACTTGCGATTGTTATATTATGCTATTACCATGGATCCTAGATTAGAAAAGTTTATGAGGTTGTTGATATGTTATTTACCTATCCATAAACATTAAAAAGTCAAATTCTATGTGCAAAGCTATATTTTAGCTTAGGCTAATTAACATTCATTCCTTGACAAGATTAAACCTGACTTTTCAAATCTGGATAAAGTGTCTCAAAAGTTGTTGTAAAGTATGTTAAGTCATGACTCACTCCTGCTGGCACACCATCGGGCCTGTGGTCATGCTGGCCAGGGCTGTTTCTAGTTTTGTGGGGTCCTATGCAAGATGCTGTTGTGGGGCCCCTAGTTCGTGAGATTCCTAACATTTAGATCAAGGGTCTTCAACTAAAATAGCTTGAGGTCCACTCAGTAAACGTTCCTTCCCGAGATGGGTCCGGATTTTTTTTCGTTTTAATTCTTTCTTTTTTTTCTTACATTTTATTAAAATGTATTGTCCCCCCTTTTTTTATACCCCTTTTCTACACCTACAGCCTTTTGAACAATGTAGGGATGAGGGGACTGTCCTGTCTGTATTTTTTCCTTTGTTTAACTGGCAAGGAAGTTTTAGGGTGTGTGCCTTTCACCAAACACATCTCACAGAAGAAAGGAAAATACTACAAAATATGAATAGAGGCTGAAGTTCATTCAATGCCAGAGTAAACCTGGATTTGATATTAGCCTGGAAATACTGCATATTATGCCTTTAATAGTCCTTCATGAATGTGTGAACATTTTAAAAGTCATCAATTTAAGCAAAATAAAAAGTTGAAGTTTAGTAAACAGTAAGTTTAGTAAATGTCATTACTATGTCATTACTCTAAGGGAAAACAGGCATAAGGAAAAAATGCACTGAGCTTTTCTTTAGCATTAGTTGTTGCCAATAACTAAATAGTTAACAGTTCAATTACTTCAAGTTCATCTTAAAACTTGTTCAAAATCAGAATACAAAGATTTTTATTCGATTTAAGATTTTTATTGAAACGGTTATGATTAGTTGTGTAATGGCATCCCCACAGAAACTGACACTAAACTTATGGCAGACTGGTCTCTTTGAGCTTAATGTGTGAACAATACAGACTTACAGTGCCATGAAAAAATAGTTGCCCCCTTCCTGATTTCTTAGTTTTTTGCAATTTTGTCACACTCTCAGCAGCAATAACTGAAATGAAATGTTTGAGGAAACAGGCAATGAGTCTTTCACATCGCTGTGGAGGAATTTGGGCCCACTCTTTGCAGAATTGTTTTAATTCAGCCACATTGGAGGGTTTTTGAGAATGAACTGCCTTTTTTAATGTCATGTCACAGCATTTCAATCAGATTCCAGTCCTGACTGTGACTAAGCCACTCCAAAACCTTTATTTTGTTGTATTTGTGGGTGTGTTTTGGATCATTGACCTACTGCAGAACCCAAATGTTTTTCAGCTTGGGGTTACAATTTGATGGACGGACATTCTCCTTCAGAATTTTTTGTTACAGAGCAGAATTCATTGTTCCATCAATCAGCAAGTCATCCAGGTCCTGAAGCATCAATTATAGCCCCAGACCATCACACTACCACCACTATATTTGACTGTTGGTGTGATGTTCATTTTCTGAAATGCTGTGTTACTTTTACACGAGATGTAACAGGACACACACCTTCCAAAAAGTTCAACTTTTGTCTCGTCAGGCTGCAGAATATTTTTCCCAATGTCTTGGGGATCATCAAGATGTTTGGCAAAAGCCTTTATGTTCTTTTTAGTCAGTAGGGGTTTTTGCCTTGAAACCCTGCCATGGAGGCTATTTTTGCCCCATGTCTTTCTTATGATTGAACACTGAAACTGAGGCAAGTGAGGCCTGCAGCTCTTTAGATGTTGTGGGCCCTTGTTGACCTCCTGGATAAGTCGTTGCTGTGTTCTTGGGGTAATTTTGGTAGGCCGGCCACTCCAGGAAAGGTTCACCATTTTCTATATTTGTGGATAATGGCTCTCACAGTGGATGGATTGCTCTGTAACCTCTTCCAGACTGATAGATGTCAGTTACTTTGTTTCTCATCTGTTAATTTATGATTTAACAAGGGGGCTACTTTCTCAATTAGGACTAGGTAGGTTTGTATGGTTTTTCTCCCTCAATAAAGAAAATAATCACCTAAAAACAGCATTTTGTGTTAACTTGAGTTGTTTTTGTCGAACATTTAAATTAATTTGATGATCTGAAACAGTTAAGTGTGACAACTGAGCAAAAAAAACTAAGAAATCAGCAACTATTTTTTCATGGCACTGTATATATTTTTCACTTATCTTCAAACAGTCTTTCATACCTTTTTATATTTTTAATCACTGAAATTAACTCATGTTAGGTTTAAATTAACATACATTAGGTTCAATGAGAAGGGCGTGAGGTAATTACTCGCATCGTTTGTGAGTCTAAATTAGGTTAAATAGGCAAGATTAAATGAGTCAAGTAACTTACGACAGAATAAAGTAGTTAACAGACAAATTCACAAGAACACATTATTTGACGTCCTCACTTACCTCTAGATCCTTTTTTTTCCCGTCATGATAACTGTCCAGTGCTGGTTCAGTCCTAGTTTCATTCTATGATTATAACAGCAGCCCGGACTGCAGTATAAAGTGGTGTCATTCAGCTTTCACAGCATGACATAAGCTTAGATCATCTGTGTCAACACATAGGACAACAACAATAAGAACAGTTACAGATAAACAATTCAGACAATAAACACAAATATATACAGAGACATTACAAAAGCGGTATCTTTAGTTCATGATTTGGTTTAGTGTTCTAATGGCATCGGGGATGAAACAGTTTTTGAACATTTGTGATTTGGCGTGCAGGGATCTGTAGCGCCTCCCAGAGGGTAACAGTTGAAAGAGATGATAAGCATGGTGAGAGGGGTCAGATGTGATTTTTGTTGCTTGCTGTGATACGTGGTATAATGTTGCAATGGATGGGATGATTTGTCAGTTATTTTCTGTAGTTTTTTACATGAATGAGAGTCCAAGTTACCAAACAAGACTATTATTGATGAAGTGAGTATGCTTTCAATGTCTTTTATTGGCTTTTTTGTAGATGTGGTCTGAGTGCAATTTTCATTTAGGAATGTAAAGGAGTCTGTGATGGGAGCAGTGGAGATGTTTATGGGGGATTTGGGGCTGGGTTGCGGGAGAAGTCAACAATCAGTTCCTGGGTTTTGGATGTGTTGAGCTGTAAGTTGCTGTGTTGGCACCAAGTGGCTGCTTGGGCAACCTGTTTGCGGTAGTGTTGTTCATTAATGTTTGTGATGAGTCCAATTATAGTTGTGTCGTTGGCGTTCTTGAGAATGGAGACTGAGCTGTGGCTGGATTTAAGGTTATTTGTGTGTAGAGAAAAGAGCCAGGTTGAAAGGACACAACCCTGGGGGGCACCTGTTCTGAGGGCCAGAGGTTGCGATGAGAGACTTACTGTCTGCTTTCTCTCCGACAGGAAACTCCAACAGCAAAGAGAAGTGTCAATATCCATGTCCATAAGCAAGCCAATCGGCCACCATCTTGGTGGCCCCTTGCGCTTGTAATTATGGAAAATTATAGTCCGGATCAAAGCCTCTCAAGGTACGCCTGTTACTGACCACTGGTATAAGGGATATAATAAACACATGAGATAGCTACAGATAAAGACAAGTCATTTTGATTCTCCTCAGATGAACATGCAGCTTTGGGGCCCCCTTGTGGCTAAGGGGCCTTATGCAGTTGCATAGTCCACATATAGCAAGAAACAGCTATGGGTGTGCCCGCTGCCACAGGTGTGCCTTATTTTTCTGTATTGAAGGTAGCAACTATTATTTAAATGGTTGTATATTTTTAATTGATTTGATTTTTTTCTTTATACGTATGCTTCATTCGCAAAACCTGGTGCAGATAACACACATATTTGAGATGTGAGGTGCAGTTACAGCCCATAATGCAGCAACGTCAGGTCTGTACTGTGTCTTATGTTTCACACACTCCTGTGTGTGCTCTGATTGGTCAGGCAGCTCAGACTGTAGTTGCTCATGTGTCCAGACACAACCAGAATAGAGCTCAGCTTCTCTTCTCTCGTCTAGTTTAGAGTTCCACTATGTTACTTTTCTATCTCATTACGTAACTGAAGGCCACTTTCAACATCTGTAAAGCTTTTAAAGGACTCTGACTACAGCTTTGCAAACTTCCTTGTGGAAAAAACATATAAGTGAAGAAAAACTGTAAAAGCATAAATAGGGAATTTAATACAGCTTGGAATTTTGAATAAAAATACCCACTTCTTAACCTTCATAACTGCTGTGAATAACTGCTGTGAAAATACATCCAACACTATTTTAGACTTTATAAATATTCCCTAATCCCAGCTTGAAAGGCCACCCACTTTCTGAGTCATATCTCTTCATGCAAAATGATGAATTTAGCAAAGACAGTTATACATATGTATGTGTAAACAGCAGCATACACATCCAGATATTTGCATGTGTCAAATCTTTGGATTGGTATCTTTTCACGTGTGTGTTTCTGAAGCCGTTCAACATCTCCCTAAAGGACTGCATCTGAGAGTAGGAGGTGGATGTCACATGGACTGCTAGAACAGCTCTGATATTTGACATAGATCATATCTATATTTGACATTTCTGCTCTGGAAATGACTGTAAACGCTGAAAGATTAAAAGAAGGAAAGACTGAACAAAGACAGAAATTAAAGTAGGTTAGATCAGACCTTTGCTTCACAATGACTCAGCTAGTCTCAGACACAGCTGCAATTTCTTTCACCACGAAAGATCAGGAGTGCACATGAATGACATTGCAATTAGCACCACCTATCAAAGGATCATTCGTGTAGGCGAACAGTTAATACTGTGTGCATGAAATATTAATCGTCTCTTAACTGCTACCTGTATGCTGCTGGGGCGCTCCATGAGGCAGCAGTTTGTGAAGTTATTCACTGTCATGTTGTGTTTGTCCCCTGCTCAGAGTAGCTGCCTTCAAGTCAACACTGTGATATCTCCATGACATTTTGAAGATGAAAGCACAGATAATTCTCATTTATAAATCTCTTTGAGATAATCTAGCTTTTCAGTAGCCACACTTTTAGGCTGCTGTCATTTAGAGCTGATGCTTCCTAGAATACATCTTACTCCAAATGCCTTTAAATTAACCAGTTCAGTTTGTTATGGCTTTTTTTGGTGACTTTGACATAAGGGATTCACACACACAGTCCCGCTCCACTGTGAACAAAACTAAAAGGAGGACCGTAACACACGGCAGTCTGTTGGCTGTGCACCTCTGAGTGGAACAAGAAAAAAAAAAAAACTAAAATAAAAGCACAAGATGTTTCCTCAAACTGGAGTCTGGAAAGCTGAGTACACTGTACCATATACCTGCAGAGGATACTTTTTTCATTTCATTCATGTTATCATGTAATGCACCTACATTTTAAAAAGTAGATTCAAACCAGGGATGCACCGATCTAATACTCGGATTGAAAACTAGTCCCGATCCAGACAAAAAATCATCAGAAACTGGACAGTAGATTAAATACATAGGTCCGATCTACTATGTGTAGCTCTAAGTCTGTGGCCCGTACTCCGTGAGGTCTTGGGGGAAGATGGAGCAAGTCAAATCAGTGGTGTGAAGATTTACTTTTGTTATAAACGATTCAATTGTTATTGATAACGCACCGCACGTCATGCAGCCATCGTCTCTGTCGCTCAGAGAAAACAGCAGCAATGCACTCTCACTCACAGACACGGGGTGCACACTAATGAGCAGAGCAGGGTTCAGATGAATCAGAGAGAGGGAACAGTAAGAGTGTGATATAGCCACCTGCTTTGTCGTGCTAAAGCAAAGCTAACTGTTTGTAGCTTAGACTTTATCAGAGGTTCACAGCCCCTCCCTCTAAGCGTTACCACTGAGCACCACGGAGCAAACTGCTGTCTTTACTCAATTTGATTTACATTAGTGAGGTTTGACGAATAGCACTGTTCATCATTTTAATGGAAACACAGTGAAGCTACTGCCCCTAAAACCCATTAGCTGGTTTATGAACTTGTCTTTTAACTGAGGATGATTTCCCTTCCCTTTGGTTTGATCAATGCTGTATTTTTATTTGGGCAAATCAAAATGTAATGATAATGAGATAAGAGGTATAAATGAAGGAATGTTTGCTTTAATTAATTCTGCACAATATCTGGAAAAAAAAACATGTAATATGTAACAACAGTTTTAAAAGTCCATCACCTGTTGGTTTTACTGTTGCATTTACATTTGTTTGACAGTTTAATTAGAGCAGCTAACAGCTTATTTTAATATGAATCATCTGTGAAGAAATGGGACCTTAAGACGTAATCTACACATTATAATTAAGGATTTTATTAGTATTTTGAGGTTTTACCTTTTTTTAAAATAAAAGAAGCAGGAAAGATTACTACACTGCTGTTGGGGGAGAGGTGGGGCTGAGACAGGGATTGCCAAGACAATCATTAGCAATATTTGAATGCCACGTTTAAATGAATTCAGAATTTTAAATATTAGGAAAAGACCAGCATTTTAGTTCAACTGGTTAGATATTTTTTAATTAGCTGTGTAATGTTTTACTCATATACATGATTATCATCTCCTTTCATGTTACAGGATATTATTTTGCTGATTTTCTCTCAGTGCAGCAGTTTTCAAAGTCCACATTCTTTATTGCAGATTTCAAAAGAGGTCAGAATTTCCTCATCGCATCTGCTGTGATTAAGTGCTGAAATGAATGGATAAACACAGGTGTGACTCATGTTGTCGTAGAAAGCCATTTATCACATCTGATACTTACTGTGTTCTTTTTGTGTGAAGCTTGGCTTATTGGCTGCAACACAATAAATGCTATTGTTGAAAATGTCATGTCACTTCAAATTATGCTTTTGTTGTGTTTGTGTGTCTAGGTATGCTATGTTCTGTCAGCCACAAGCAGAAAAACAAGTAGCTGCCCATAGTTCAGTGGGAGAACCCTTCAGATGGATTCAAACAGATTTCTATTGTGAGATATCCACCTTACAAAACATCCTCCTGAGAATCACCCTTGTTTCTCACTGTTCTGACTTGTAAGTCCTCAACGAGTACATTAGCACAGATGAATAGCCCTGCTTCTCCAACCATAATTAGAGCAGAAAATTTCATCCCGCTAATGTGTTTGGCCAGGTACTCACTGTGCACATGGACCAATTTTCGGGCCACGGGTGCGTTTCTGAAAAGGAGTGTGGTGTGATTCACGTTGTACAGGCTCTAAGCTGAAGAGCCTGGCGCTTAATGGCACTCTTCAGCCTCGCTCCAGCCGTTGTTTGTGAATTGTTGCCTTAACAACAAGAGATTGCACGCAGCTACTGTACATTTCGGCTGCATTGTGTGCAGCTCATTTTGAATATTCTGAAAAGACCACTCACATTCAATGCTTTGTCAGGTCTGTTTTGTTAAAAATATGAAATTATCCCCACTTTATGTGCAAATGTAAGCAACTCTTTTTACAATTTAACCTTTGTTAGGCCTTGCTCCTCCTTGGATACTGTTGCTAGGTTAGACACCTCATTAAAACGAAAAATGAAAAGGAGGTCATTTAAACAATAAAGATAAAGGCAAACAAGCATCACTGAAACACACCATGTATAATGTCATTCATAAACACTGAAAAAGTACAAAGTAATTTCTCATGTGAATTTGAGGAATCCACAAAAGAGAGTCATGACTCCAGTGTGTTTTGTATGTATATATATATATATATATATATATATATATATATATATATATATATATATATATATATATATATATATATATATATATATATATATATATATATATATATATATATATATGACTCCAGTCATGACAGTCCTACCACTGCACAGAGGCTTCATTTTTGTATTATTTATTATTTATTATTTTTGAAATGCCATTAAAATCTTAAGTACATTTGTGTTCCGGTGACGTGTAGTAATTGGGAGCCTGTTTTGTCTTTACAGCGTCTGAACATTACACCAGGGACAAGTTGTTCCTTGGTATGAATCAACATATTAACAGCTGATTGGTGTTCGGTGTCAAGCAAATGAGGTCTATGAGCTGTGTGACGCTGAAGCAAAGACCTCAGCCTGGGCGTAATTAGAAATGACAGGGTCCACGGCAGGTCAACTTTCTCCACACACAAACCACTTCCATTCTTCACTCTGCCTCTGACACATCACACCTCTTTCCTCTGGCTGTTCCTGATTCACTCACACACTTCCAACCTGGTTGTAATTAGTGGCTCAGGGTAGTGGTCGCACATAATGCTCCTAATTGGGCTGGCAGGCACCATTACCCAGAGCTAATCACCATTCTCTGGGCGGCGAGGCGTCCTGGCCCTGTGACCACTGGAGGCAGGATCTATATCACATCTCCAGAGCAGAGGGAGCCCTCCTGCAGCAATTAGTCACAAACTCACAACCTCACACCCTCACAGAGCAGCGCAAGGCAGCCGCTGTTCAACTTATTTTAGCAGCGTTTCATAATTGGGTCATAAGGAATAAGACAAGACCTTGCAGCTAATGGGATGTTAGTGAACAGGTCTTAAGGCTGTAAAAGAGTAAAAAGTTGTTCAAGAAGGCCAGGTGACTTATTTCAGAAACATGTGGCATATGTCTAGCCTTCTGTGGAGCATTCAGTGTTTGTGTTTGTGTGACACACATAAATATATGTGATCACATTGTTTTGTGTTTATGATTAAATGAAATGTATATATGTATTGAAAAGAGGTGTAATACAGAGTTGCACCAGAAGAGGAGAATGAGATGGTTTTTTACCTGGTTCTGCCAGTCCAAGCAGACGATAAACAAGGACACATGCAGATTAACTGTCTCCGGCTCTTTTCTGTTGTTACAGGTCTGTAAAGTCCATCTAACTCACACTCACATCCAGTCGTTATATTATAACCAGTGTTATCACTGTAATCACTCTTATGTAGACTAGGTTTTAGGAGTAAAAGTTGTTTTATTGGATTAGCATGTCGGCGCTAGCATGCTAGTCACCCTCGCTAGTTTAGCGGCTAATGTTCTGTATTTTTGTTGGCTCTGTCATACATTTTATTTAGTTTAGTTTAGTTTATTTACCCACATGAAGACTTATTGTAATTGATAAAAATGCTGATTTGTTCAAGATGTTTTAAAAGCTATCTTCCAATCTTGTATTGGCAATGGCAATGACCATGTGTTTAAAATATGTTATCAACGTAATGCTAGCACACTGCTAAATTGAAGATTATATTTTGATGACAGAAATGTGGTAAAAATTTATTTAGTTCCGTTGTTTAGTTGTCTCCGGCTATTTTCTGTTGTTGCAGACACACTGATCATCTTCCCCACATAAAAATTAACTGGTAGTGGTGATTCACCCGGCCCAATACCTGCTACATTTGCTTGATACAGGAATACGTTTATTTCATCTAAAGAGAGTGATTTAAAACTTCTTAAAAATAGGGTTTAGAATTTTGGATTATAGGATAATATTAGACCACAGTTAAAAGTACAATTAAACTGACTTTTAAATTAATCTCAGTTTAAAGTTTGGTACAGTATGATTTTAACCATAAATACACTAGTATTTACATGACTGTTGGTGCAGTTGGACCTAAAACTCTACCTGAACATATAAATGTTTCAGGAGATGTCCAAGGTGCATCCAGAATCTCTAATACAGTCATATAAATGAATCATAATAGCACTTATTCTGAATGATTGCTTTTAGACGAAAGGAAGGAAAATTTCTCAGATATCTGTAATTGTATGAAATACTTGAGAGTTCAATACCTTCATTGAGCAATATGACAATTTCAGTAATATATCACACAAAGTCTGTAAAGCAGGGGTCTCATTCTGGTGGCCTGCTGCTGGCCATATATATATATATATATATATATATATATATATATATATATATATATATATATATATATATATATATATATATATACATATACATATATATATTCTTAATTAAAAAGGTTATACCATTGTTGACAAAGCAACAAGCAGACATCAGCAAACATGTCTGTTTCAAAAGCTAAGCTGTTTCAGGACAGGTGGACATTGCAGTATTTTTATTTATTTTTTTGTTAGATTTAATGGACACACTACTGTTTAATATGCATGAAAGGAGTTGTTGTACTAAAGGAGTATAACCTGAAGCAACATTACTGGACTAAGCTCAGAGGGCAATATGAAAAATACGAGGGACACAACAGGGAAAGACTGGCCACGCAGTTACAGAGGGTCTTTTCCACAAAACGAAAAAAAGGATGCTGTTTCTGCTGTTGGACCAAGTAATGTGGTGAGTGATCTTATTGCCAAGAAAGCCATTTACTGAGGGACATTTTCTGAATGACTGTATGTTACAAGTGGCTGATATGTTTCCAGAAAAGACGCCCTTGTTCACCAATATTTCATCAGCAAACACCATTGCTGCGCAGATAAATGACTTATCAGATGGCATATATGATCAGCTACGGGACAAAGGAGGGTGGGTTTAATGAACATTTTTCGTCAACTGCACAAATTAATTATAGTTTAACATAATAAAAACAAGGTGGGAAAGCTTAAATAATTACTTTACAAATGAATTCAATTTACTGTTTCCTAACTGTTTTTCAGTCTTTTTTTATAATTCATTCTAATCCACAACTTAGACAAAAAAAATAAAAGATTATTTGAATATGTGCTTTCAATATATTACTATTGTATTTACAGTTCACAGTTGTTATTGGCATGCTAACCAGGACTAGGAAACTGCCTGCAGTTCTGTAGGGCACTACATGCTGCTACCATGTGTGGAGTACAAGTGAAATGAAAGTCACCTGCGTTGTAGGAGGACTCCCCACCTGGACTTGAGTCTTCCGGCTGAGCTTATATAGGTGTTAAAGGATTCCTCCTCTGGTGACAGCCTTGATTACTGGTAACCCTTCATCAGCCAGGGCATCAGTGGATATGGAGGATCTCCAAGAATGAAAAAATCCACAACTTAGCACTCTGTGAAGCTCTCAATCTGTTGAATTATTAATTGCTGTTCTGTGACAGCCACTACATGGACTAGAAACTATTTTTGGAAGGCGATGGGCATTCTTGAAGAAATCAGAATGCCAATGAACAATAGCATAACGTGCAAAACCTGATATCTTGCAGCTTATGCTCTAAAAGCTATGACAATAGATTTACAAGGTGTATATTACAAGACTCTGTATTACTACTACTATAATGTACTATGACTATGACAAAAACTTAGCAATATTTGTCATCCACCACTCCTTGGAGAACAGAAGAGGGCCATCCCTGCCTGTTGACTAAGTCCCTGTATCTGTCACTGTGAGGAAAAAACGGTTGGCATGTGTCATCCACATGTAGCACTCTAAGAGTGGACCAGCATGAGAGAGGCACTAGATATCTCTCTAGATATATACTAGGTTCGCCCAAAAAGCTCTTCTGCAGAGGGGGCTTTTGGCTGGCCAAACCCTTCAGCAAGATGGTCGTGAGTTCAAACCCGGGCCGACTCAAAACATCCTTAGCCAACTGCGGCCTCTCTGTGAGGAGTCTGCATGTCCTCCCCGTGTGACCATGGGTTCCCTACGGGTTCTCCGGCTTCCTCCCACCACCCAAAGACATGCATGTATAGGTCAATTGGCAACTCTAAAGTATCCCTAGTGAGTGAATGGTTGTCAATGTCTGTCTCTTCATGTTCAAGGTGCTGCTAGCACTACCGCCATACTTTGCTGGCTTAATCAAAATATGCTTTTGACCTGTAAACATTCCATTTGCTGCAAGGCATGCAAACACCTAATTATTACGGAGCAAACAAGGAACTCCTCTGTCACACCAACAGCACACCTCACCACTGTCCTACTGCTCTCATACATATCCTGCACCACTCTAACATACTTCTCTGCCACTCCAGACTTCCTCATACAATGCCACAGCTCCTCCAATGGCACCCTGTCAAATACGACACAATGCAGCTCTTGACACTCTCTGTTCTTCTCCATCAACATTCTTTAAGCAAATATAAATCAAGCCGGATGTGACATCATGCGCATTCTCGTCTCCTTGGTCTTGGACTTCCCTGCATGGCAGCCATGACAGTCAGCAACATTAGTTTGCGTTAGTTTTAAGATAGACTCTGCAGACAAATAAAAACTCGAATGGCTTCCAGCACAGCAACACAGCACAACCCAGAAACCAACACAAGCTCCATGCAAACATTAAAAAAACAAAGAACGTTTTATCGAGTAAGGCCCGAAGAGCCAAAAGGCACTGTGACTGGCTGCTGGGTGAAGACGAGTCAAGAGAGTCGGCCGTGAAAGTGAAGATCTGCTCTGGGGATAAAACAGACCCAGAGTTGGCTTTCTTTTTATTGAGAAGGTGGGACATCTTCATAGACTCTATAAAATATATAGTGATTTGTTTTCAGTTGTCTAATGCTAAATAACAATAGCGTGCTTCTGACACAGGATGCCAACCAGCTAGAGCTTCTTTTTTGAATGGTTTAAAGACCTTCAGACCATAACTCCCACGGCTTATAAAGCTGATAAATTTGGGAAGTTGGGAAGTTCTGACAAAGAGGTCATAGGCCAGATGACCCTTGGTCCCATGGCCATCTGTTGTGTCCCCACCTACAGCTGAATTGGCCCAGACACAACTCTGCAGAGGACAGGTATGTCAGCCACATGCCCACAGTCCTTAACTGTCTCTCACAAGGAAACCTTATGTTCAGGCATCAAGCACCAGTGGAGTATTCTATGTTTGTTTGCCTGTTTTATTATTTTTCAGCTTTACATCATAATATCAAGATGCACTTATCTACAATGCTGTGGACATGTTTGCTACCTGTCAAACTGTGTCTATGTATTACATGCCATTATAAATTAAATAAATTAACATCATGACTGTCAAAATTACACCAATGCTTTTTATTCTCTCTCTCTTACGTTGATTTGGGTGACATCTTTGTACTTTTATTGTGCTAAATTTCATGTTGGAGGTATTCTGAATGACACTAACAGTGAAATAAACAAGGATAAGCTGAAATGATACAGCTGGTTTACATTTATGTTGTCTCAACCAATTTAGTACAGTAGTGGTACCTAGAAACAAGCAAAACTCCCATAGTTAGTCATTTGTATTTTGCTTTTCTCTACAATTAATAAGAGGTCATTGAGTGTTGTTTTGGTGCTTGTCGCTGATGTGTTACACAAGGTTTAGGACCAGTGCAGCTGTTTAGACATTAGTTGACCAAGTAAAAAAATGAAATGTTCCAACATTTGTGAAAAGACTCAGCAAAATAACAGTAACACATTATGTATCGTCCCTGAAATAGCCAAGTTCACTAACTTTTGCAGTTATCCTGCTGAGACTCCAAACTCTAAACTCTAAACACTGCAGCTAGTGATATAGGTAGCTATATCTGAGCTTTTTTGACAAACATTACATACAGTCAATAATATATCTAACTGCAGTATTGTGTTGAACAGAGCTTTGTAAATTCTCTTATCGTACTCTTATCTTCCATGTCTCAAGAGTTCACTTTAAAAATGTGTCAGCCTCGAGGGTCAAATATAGTTTAGTCTCAAATAAAGTTTGTCAAACAATAAATTTTCTTACCTCTTCAGTAAACGCGATGTCAGTAAGTCTCAGAGTCCTGTGATAGAGTCTGTGATGAGGCTGATGCTCCGGTTCCTCAGTCTGACTGCAGTTCCTCTGTTGGCCACTGGTGTAAGTAACTGTTAGAAATTTATAAGAGTTTCACATAGGTCCTTTAATACCTCTGTAGTTTCCACAACTCTATACATCTCCTTTGTTCTTCTCCAGCACCAAAACACTTCTCCTTGATTCCTCAGGCATCCTCTCACTCTGTAGGACCTTATTGAACAACCTATTTGAAAACTCTACTGCCATCTCTCCCAGACACTTCCATACCTCTATGGCATCAGGACCAACTGCTTTTCCACTCTTCATCTTCTTTAAAGCCCTCGTAACTTCACCCTCACTAATCCTTTTTCATCCTGCTCATAGCTGCCTTGTCATTTTTCTCAGTCATCAGTTCCTCAAAGTACTCCTTCCATCTTTCCCTCACCCTCTTGTCACCTGTCGACACATTTCGATCTTTATCTTTATCAATCTAACATGCTGCACATCCTTCCCATCTCTAACCCTCTGCCTCGCCAAAACAGGTACAAATCCCTCTCACCTTCCTTACTATCTAACCTTTCATACATGTCATCATGTGCCTTCTGTTTGGCCTTTGCCACCTCTATCTTAACCTCACACTGCATCTCCCTATATTCCTGTCTTCTTTCCTCAGTCCTGTCACTGTCCCACTTGTTACTAGCTAACCTCTTTCTCATTCCACCACCAAGTCTCCTTGCCTACTTTCCTCCACCAGAGTCATCTTACACACCACCACCCTATGCTGTCTAGCTACACTCACTATTACCACAACTTTACAGTGGCTAATCTCTTTCAAATTACAGCGTGTGTCCTCCACAGCCATCTCTCATTCCACTTGTGGAACATAACCACTAAGAACGCAGAACATCACACCTTCATTTTCCAGCTTCAGACTTATAACCTATCTGACACTCTCTTCACCACCAGAACATTCTTCACAAACTCCTCCTTCAGGATCACACCTCATCCATTTCTCTTTGTATCCACACCATGATGAAGCTGTTTAAAGCCTGTTCCAATTCTTCTAGCCTTGCTACCTTTCTACCTGGTCTCCTGGATACTCAGAATGTCAACCTTTCTCCTCTGCATCATATCTACCAGCTGTCTACCTTTACTTGCCATTGTGTTAACAGTCCCTGCTTTCAGTCCTAAACTCTTGCCTTTCATATTCACTCTGTCTACAGACATGCCTTCCTCCTATCCTTCCGACCAACAGTAGCCCAATTTCCACCAGTTCCCTGTAGGTCAACAGCACCCATGGAAGTCATTGTTTTGTTTTGTTTGTTTTTTTGTTTTGGTTTTTTTTAATCATATTTTATTAAGTTTTTTTTAAGTTTTTGTATGGAACAACAAAGAACACAAAACACCAAGTAGTCTGAGCTAGAGTAAAAATGAAATTGCATAAGGAAAAAGAATTACACGCATGAAACATCTACCCACTCTTCTCACACTCACAATCCCTCTTAGACAAGTTCACACTTATGCAAGCTATTGCTTTACATTTAAGGTATAAAGGTGATTTTCATGGCTCTATCTTATTCAAATAAACAGGTGTCTTGTGTTGTCTGTGTAAAATTTTATATTGGGATTCTTTGTGTTTATTGCTCGAAAACAGTAAATGGGTGAAGTGAACACATTCCTTCCAAGCGAGCTCATCATAGTGACTTTGAAGGTCTCCTTCCCAACGGTCAATCAATTTTTTAATATTATTAGTATAATATAATCCTGTAATTTATTATAAATTTGTTAAATTAAAGTTTTATGTATTTTAAAATCCATTACAACCTCCTCAATGGGTCCTAGCTGCATTACAACCTGAGTTATGTTACAATTTGTCTGAATAAAGATATACCATGTTTTCCGGAGTATAAGTCGCTCCGGAGTATAAGTCGCACCAACCAAAAAATGCATAATAAAGAAGAAAAAAACATATATAAGTTGCACCGGACTATAAGTCGCATTTTTGGGGAAATTTATTTCACAAAATCCGAGACCAAGAACAGACATTTCATCTTGAAAGGCAATTTATAATAATAATAGAACGGTATGCTAACGTAACACATTGATGGTTATTCAGCTACATGAACTTACACTGGATGCGTTTCAGATCTACTGTGGAGCCCCGAGCAGCTCGAAAGAGCATGCATGAGAAATATGAGATGGCGCAATAAAAGCAATTGATAAAGACGTGTGCAGGACCCATACAACTGTTTATCCAGAAGAAGGAGGACCAGAAGACAAGTTTAGTTTGCAGTCACTTCACGAAGATTTTCCTCATTAAATTTGGCACAAAAAAGCTTTGTTTTTGCAGATTATACTGCATTTAATGCTTACTCGTGCATATAGACGTATAAATATTCGAAATAGGAAACTAAGTGCGTATAAATCCATATACTTTTGTATTACTTTGAAAATCCGGATGCTGTGCTCGTTTGGTTTCCGTTCTGGTACAATCTGATCTGTGTAAATTGATGCGGACCGGCTCCGCCGTTTGAGAAAAATAGAACTGCTGCATATCTCCGCCAACTCCGGAGGTAGACGAAGCGGCGCATCTTCCTCTTTACATTTTCAGCGGTACAGGAGCAGCAGATACACAAGCCTACAGTGCCCTCTAGCGGTTGTCAGTGTGAAAATAACGAACGTGAGATTATATATTTTTAAAAAATTCACACATAAGTCGTACCTGAGTATAAGTCACACCCCCGGCCAAACTACGTAAAAAACAGTGACTTATACTCCGGAAAAATACGGTAGTCTGCCTGAACAGGATTTGTGATCAGTGGATTAGTTTGCTTTTTTTTTTCTTCTTACATACAAGTTCACCTACCAATGTGAGTGGGACACACGCCCAGGATTCAAGAGGATCCTCTTTTCCTTTCAAATATGCATGTATCCACTTATGGATAACTACTGTGGCAAGACCACTTATAAAGCATAATGTTCAGAAAAGCAATCCCCCCATCATTCTTTAGACAACTGTAACATTTTTAGACTTAATCTTGGCTTCTATTCCTTCTGATGAGATCCTTCTTATGTACTACATCAAAGTTTCCCTTCAATATATTTTTGACATTTGGCAAAAAATTAATCCCTAGATTATTATTGAGAATCCCGAGACAGATCAGGTAAATGGAAAGTTACTCATCATAGCAGAATCACTTAAATGCATGGCAATTGTCTTTTCAAAGTTGACCTTGTGAGCAAATAGAGAGCCAAAGTGAAATTTGGTTCTAGTTCTAGTGAAATAACCAGACCCTGAGTTTTAGTAGTGTTAGCATGCTTGATGATGTTCAGCAGTTTTCTCATTGCTAAGAGATAGTCTATTTTTTTTTTTTTTCTGCTTTTATTGTGGTTCTGGCCTTTTTCATCTTTCAATGTAGATATGGCATGGGCTTCATACTTGCCTGCTGCTAGCCGTGCTAGTAGATGTCCTGGTTTGTCTCCTATTTTGGACAATCTATGTCTAGCATAAAAAACACCAGCCTCTGCCGTTTAGGTTTGAAGTTGATTTAAAGCTGATCGAGTGGCTTTAAGCAGAGCTGGTGTAACATGGCTCTATGTACAAAGGCCTTTAACACATCCCAAAGAGTGGACGGATTGGTATCCTAATAAATAAACAAAGAGCTATGCATCTAGCTGAACAACACTCACCTATACAAAACAATTGTACTTTACAATTTACAATTCGGCAGTGAATAAAACAATCAAACAACGTATACATTATGACAATTTAAAAAATTACCCCCCTCCATCGACATTTCTTGCATTTATCTTCCGTTTCTTTTTGCAAAACTAGTGCGCTGGTTGTAGACCAGAGCTACGCTAGTAGTATTAACGTATTTATTTAGTGTGATTAACTGAAGGAAGCTGTTGGGGGAGCTTTGCATACTTAGTTCTGCTTCAAGTTTGTCATCACCAAGGTGAGTTTTTTGTAAAAGGGCTCTGTGGTGAATACCTCTGCCACCACTCCACAGTGTTAGTATTTTTCTTTGTCGCATTACATTTCATTTTTATTAATTTCATTCATTAAATTCACACAACACAGTTTCATTTAAAACATTTATTTAGATGCATATTTTCTAATTTGAGTGCACACAGTTTAGATTGTCTAGTTGGGTTTAATTTTATTTAGTGTATCATTGTTGTTGTATTATGTTTAGTTATTATAAATTTACTTTGCCTGAGTTTGTATATTTTGGTTTATAATTAGTGTCATGCCTCCCTCTTGTGTTAATATTGGGTTAGTCCTTTAGTAGTTAAACCCCTTTGTTCTTTGATTCGGCAGGTCAGTTATCTTCTGTTAAAGTTATGATTTAGTTGACCTCTGTTGAGCCCAAATCTTTGTTATATTATTTCATTCATTTTGTAACCTTTGTTAAACTTATTTTTTGACTTTATTAAATTATCCTCATTGTTACACCTGTTGTCCTTGCCTTTATGTTTGGTCCACTACAGGCTATATTAACCTTCTCTTTCTTAAACCAGGAAAGCGTTATTTATTCCTTTAACATTTAAAGAAATATACTTAATTGCACTCATTACCATACAAATGTAAACTATTTATCAAGCGTGGAAATGCTTGTGGGCTATAAGAAGCCGGTAGATATCCTTGCCCCAAAAGGGGTGACAAATTTTAAAAAAAAGCTCAAACCTGCTAAAACCAAAATATATATATAAAAAATATATAAATAACTTGCATAATAAAAATGTAATTTCATCGATCAACAGTTACAAAAAAAAACAAAAACAAAAAAAAAAACACAGAAACCCAAAAACAGAGGTAGATTGCACTCTAAACACCCCCGATACACCACCCCCATAATGCCACTCACACACTCCCAATTCAAACCTTTCAATTTAAAATATAAGTCACCTTATGTAGTTAAAGTAAAGAGGTAAACATAAGAGTTGCTGGATGCATTGAACAAATCTAAATTCTGTGTCATCCGTCATCAGTTTGCCCTTCCATAGTCATTTACTTTCCTTACTCACGTGGTTTATTGACTCGACCACATTTGCAGCTTCCTCCACCGAGCCAAATGAAAAGCTCTTGTCATTGTAGGAGATGTGCAGAGTTGGGTACAACATTCTGAATATAATGCCATTTGCAATCAACTTCTGACACACCGCGTTTAACTTCCTTCGCTGCTGCAGAACATTTTGCGGAGTGTACTGTTGGATGGTTATCGTTGCTCCTTTAAAGAGTAGTTTGAGAGCCAGTACTCTCATCTTGTCAGTCGGGTAGTGAAGCTTCATAATGACAGTCCTTGGTACACCTGGTCTCGGTTGTCCCAGACTTCTGTCGTACCGGTCCAGCCGAACTCTGCCTTTCTTTGTGTCCATGTTGAGCAGTTTGGGCAGCCAAGTTTCAAGACAGTTCCCCTTAACTCCTTCTTTAAATACTAATGTTATCTCTGTGACTCAGTGCTTCTTGGTCATCCATTCTACTTGCAAGCGTAGAAAGTTTACTCTCCCAGTCGTTACTGCAGTCTCCAAGCTGGTTATATTGTCCTCCGCATTAGAAATTTGAGTTTCAGCGTCACCCAGACGTCGTGTGTTGGTAGCTAATGTAGCTTCGATCAATCTCTTTTTTATTCATCTGGGCTTGGAACCAGCACAAAAAGTACACTGGCTTGTGACCTCCTGTGGCTAGATTAAATTGACAGATAAAACATATTCTGTTACAGTCACTTCAATGTAGAGTTTAAACAAATACCATCCTTATGCACTCCATTAGTAACAACAAAAGAGTCAGACAGAGTTGCCCTATTTCACCTTCATTTTCTGATGTGAATGCCAAAATAAGAAATCTAACTATGTATCCTGGCACAACTCATTCATACAATTTACTAAACAATATTGCAAAGTTTATTCTTTCAAATGCCTTAGATTTGTCTAATAAAACAAATAAACATTGTTGAGTTTTGCATAGAATATAAATCAAGAATGTATTTTAAGGCATAAATACCCTAATAGACATTCTTCTTAATAAAACAAAGAAAATATTCAAATGTCATTATCACATTTTTATATTCAAATAATGGCCCATACCAGTCACAACTCAAAAAGCTCTGCAAGCCTCAGCATGCAATTCTTCCACATATTTGTTCCAACCTGGCTTAATATTCCAACCCCTTTTCATACCTTAACATAGAGGTCCACTTAGCTGTAATAACAGATAATAATACAATAGACAATAATTTCATATAAAGAACATCATTTTGCTAATGTTTCCAGGGCTGAGGGGCCATGGGCTTTTTCAAGTTTGGTGAAGTTCAACCAACACATATGGCAGTCTCCGCATTTTGGATGTGTTAAAGTAAAACTAAACTAAAACAAGGCAGCAAGTTTGTTTAAAGTGTAATCACTACTTGTAGAGTGTTAAGTTGTCAGTCTTTTGTTTTTCTTAATGGTATTGGTTGATTGAGTTGGCCTTCCTATCATCATAATGGTAGAGGGGCAGGATCTCAGGTAGAACCTGTACACTCTCTACGCAAGGGAAAACAAGGCAGTGTTATACTGTGGATGTAGTCTACTAACTGGTGTTGGACTGTATGAACCCTGTGTAAGGTGCTTTGGAGTTTTGTACTATGTAAAATGTGAAATTAGCATGGTATTGGGATTTGCATTGATTTACATTGAAGTAGCAGTTAATGTTATTGTTTCTATATAAGTAAATAAGCTTTAGATAATATAAGGAGACTAAAACGGGACTTTTAATGCATACAGTGGAGGATAATGTCTTTGGACCATCTGGTAAAAGAGTTGCAGTCTCCTCTAGCAGCTCCTCTTTTGGGCTTCTGTGTCATCTCTTCTGTTCTGCTACCAAGCAGTCTCCATTCACTTTCTATTCCAGCCTGTGAAAGCATTGTGAAAACATGGTCACGGACATCATCTGCATTAACACTTCATCTGACTGAATGATGAACTGAAGGATTCGTGAGTACTATCTAATCAGTGCTCGTACTTTATTTTGTTTAATGGCTTGTTTCTGCAAGTTAAACGGATATTTTGTTTTTGGTCTCAACGCTCCCAAGCAATGAACCAGGCTTATTTTATTTTGGATTAAGGGACATTAATAATAATAAAATAAAAGTTTAAAATAATAAATATAACATTATCAATAAGCCAGACTTAAGTGTATCCAAGGCCTCGCCCAATGGACCACCACCTTATTACCGTATTTTCCAGACTATAGAGCGCACCTACATGGATAAGTGCTGGACTCACTAAAATTTAAAAATATATATTTTGTCACAATAAGCCCACCGGACTATAGCCCGATTAGGCTGAGAAATAAGATATTTACATAGAAAGATTTTGTACCATAAGACACTAATGCTCTTTCTGATGTGTTGTCGGAGACCATAACAACACCTCTTTTTAAGTGACAGTAACACTTGCCAAAGGCATAAGTTTGACCACTTCTCTGGCCACATAATTGTAAATATTATTTATGGAGTCACTAACATACAAATATGGCAGTGTACCTTCTGTTCAGGAAACAGACTGTATTAATTTACTTTCCTGTTATTAAGTTTTTGCCATTAAATAGTGTGTGAGCTTTTGTGGATCTTTAAATGGAGTAAATTAAAGTTGTTTTCAGGCATCTGTCTGCTAATGTTGGAAAACACAGCTGGTTATAGTATAGGCTAATTAGCTGCTGTTCTTGTTCAAAAGCCTTAACCAGAAAACATTATTGCACTAATATGAACAAACATTGTGATAAAAAATAGTGTCAGTCATATTAAAGACAAAGCCACATATTTTGCACCAAAGGCTTTATTTTACTGTCAGCATCTATTAGCCACAATGATAATCATCTTTCAGCCTAAATAGAGACAGCGACTGATGGATAGAGCTGTCAATCGTGTGACAGAGAGCACACAGTGTCACTTTGATGGCATTTTTATCTCCAGAATAAACAACACATGTAACTCTGAAGTTATGCATACTTGTGGTTTTAAATCTGCACCAGCCAGAAGAAACTCGCCTTTTATCGCTTATTGTCACATTTTAACTCCAGCAGACTTGATGAAATAGATTTCCTGTTCTTTCCTGGTGTAGAGGTATTAACCATTTGTATACAACAGCATGACCTTTTGTCATCTCTGAGAAAGAAGAAAAGAGCAAAGCACAGAAAAGATCTCTCTAAGTTTCTTTTCTTTTCTGTGCCTTTAAATTTGCTATCTGTGGGACTCCAGCCGCTTCTAGTCTGTGTCTAACTCCATTTAGCCACTAAACAGCTGCTCTGGAACAATGGCCTGTCACTCATCTGTCTGTGCCCAGAAGGCTTGAATGGAAAAGTGTGGAGCAACTGTACAGCCTTTTAGGGCCACAAGAGCCACAAGACAGGCAGGAAAGTGTATTACAAGCCTCACTTGGAAAAAAGCTCCACCAGGATCAGCTTTGGCTTTTGGGGCACTGTAGACCAAGAAAGATCTGTCTTACTAATGTATATATAAGAAGATCTATTACTAGGCACTAGTTCCTTATGAGCACTTTCAGAAATGTATATATTTATTTTTAAAAAATAACGCATTACTCAAGCTCAGTGGAGTAAGCTGTCATCAGAGATGTCACGCAGTTTGTGGTTGAGCTGATGTGAAAGTGTGCTCAAATCTGCTATTCTCTGCTATCCTTTTGATTGCAGTCTCACTCAGGTCAAAATGAACATATGAACATGAAAAGCATGGCCTCACCTCTATATTCTTATGTTATTGTCAAAAAACATTTTGCTGAGCATGTTCTTGATGTTTTAATGTATAATGTTGCAATGTCTAAACAACAATGCTCACAGTATGCAAAGTCACTTATTATAACGTGTCTGTTGAGCTGTTTCAGGCAATTTGAGTCACATAAAAACTCCTCCCTTACCACAAAGCAGAGAGAAACAAAGGAAACAAACTACATCTGTAGTTATCCACTTAAGGCCAGAGAGCTGTAACTGTTCTAGTAAAGTGCACCTTCCATGTCCAGCTGCATGGACTCTTATTTGTCTAAAAAATAATCATGAATTATGATGCATCCCTGCCTGAACTCTTCCCTGCTTCCATTCATTTGACTCTCTCTGTGTGCAATTTGTTGCAGCCTCTGGACAGAATGGACCACCTCCCGGCGCTTGTCAGATACTGTGCAGGTCGTGGGGAAAATTCAGGCCAAAAAGCCCACCTGGGTGAGGCCCAGAGCCTGCTGTGAGGGAGCTCAGCGGCAGACAAATGAAAGAGGGAAATGGAAGGCAGAGATGGGGAAGACACAGAGGAGACTAGAAATGGAGCCGAGACATAGAATATGGGCTCCGAGATGAGTGAGGTAAAAGCAGGTACAGTCTGACTGTGCTCTGTCAGGTTGTTACAGATCATCTACAGCACTGAAGATTCATCACCTGCTTTATTTTTGCAAGATTAATTTGCATCACTAAATAACCTCCATCATCTCAGCTGGAGCAAAATGTCACCTCTGTGATTAAAATCCGACTGCATTTATTGGATTCCTTGCTTGCACCCAAAAAACAGCAATAAAATAGCTTCCATATGTCTTTTTAGTTCAATGTTTCACCATCAGTAGTTTTTTTCCTAAATTCCCACTTTGCTTCTGGAACTACAAGTCATGTTTGATTAAAAAAAAAAAAAAATACCTGGGTTTTTTGTTTGTTTTGTTGTTTTTTTTGTTTTGGGTTTTTTTGCAAAAACGTTTACAGGAAGTATCTGTTTTGTGAATTATACATTTGCCATTGACCATGGACAAATACTAGACACATAGTTGAGGTTATTGCTATTTTAAATTATAAAACTGTAACAAAGAAAACTAATTAATGGACAAATTCCCTGTATAAAAACTAACACAAAAGGTACTGTTTGATTTTTATTGTTTTAATTTGAGTAGTCCGTCCCTCACTTCTGTAGGGAGAAAGTTTGCTTGTAAGTTCACAATTTAGGCCCAATCCCATTCCTACCCCTCAGCCCTTCCCTTGAACCCTAGCACTCGATTTTGTTTGTTCACGTAAGGCAAGGGGGATTCCCAATTCTGTTTTAGAAAAAGGGGAAGGGCTTAGAGAAAGTGTTACCCATCCCTCCAAACAGAGAATTTTGGTCAGCACAATTGAAAGGAAGGGGTTCAAAATTTCCCATCATGTTCTCCGGTACCGCAGCAGTGAGAGACATGGATTAATGTATCTAGTTTCAGAAAAAATAAACATTTAAATTTCGACAGTCCTGTTTTATGTTCCTTTAATGTCGTTCTCAGATACATACTAGTAGTTTTTGAAAAATCACTGTTTGCTAACATCAGCGTCACAGACAGGGCAGTCTCGTATTTGCAGAACTTTTTAACTGCTCATCTGATATTAGCTATTGTATAATAATATCTGTTTTTTGTTGATATTGTTTTTGTGGTCGTTGGAACATCAGTCCCACGTCTTATGCCAGAGGAATCACCAGCTGATACTGTTCAGAGCAGAAAACAAGGAGCTTTTTCTTATGTCAAAAAAAAATTCATACACTGTATGATGATGTCTACCCATAAATGTATTAAACAAATAGATTAGACCGTGTATAGACCTTATATTATTATAGATTTTATTATACGTCTCATTTTGTAGGGTAATTATTATAGCTACCTGTGGAGGGCCAAAGGGTAGGGATAAGAGGGGGAAATAAGATTGGGCCTTAGTAGTAGTACTGTTGGACTTTCCAGTAATGTTGATGAGTCAGATGTGTTCTGTGTCACCTTTAAATAGACGTTGTGGGTGTAATGCATGTCATTAGGGCCCGGGGATGAAAGGCAACAAGGGTCCGCCTTGCACCTCTGCGAGAGTCCGATTGTATCTGGCCAAAAATTTCATCCCCAGCAAAAAAGTATTTTACATAATGTTGTTAAAAAAAAAATTTCATAAAACAGCTCAGTGGCGACCCCTAGAAAATCAAACAACATTGGGTCAATGGGGTTAATAGAAGAATGAAACTTGGCACACATAAGGAACAAAAAATTACATGATGGCCTCACCCTAAACAAAACAGGAAGTTGGCTATTTTGGTTCAAAGGTGTGACTCATGCAATTTTGACCGATAATACATAAATTGTGTAATAATAATAATAATAATAATAAACAAGTCTTCTGTGCACTCACCAAGAAGCAGCTTTCGTGTTGTTCTATTAGTGATACATTACTATGTTTAGAATTCCTGAATAATAGTCCATCGGGTTTTTATATGTTAACACTGGCTTTGGCAAGTGCTAGTATAGCATTTTAGCTTTTATTTTTTTGTGTGCAAGGGTGATAAGTGCGTGATGAAATTTGATGTTGTCCTAGTCTTAATTGTCCTTTGGCATATTGAACCCTTGGCACTACTATATCCTGATTTAGAGCAGAAATCTGTAAAGGGAACGGCACAATGCGCGGTGTGTGGGGAGTGTCTCTGGACATGTTAATGATGCAAAACCCTAGCCTGGCCAGCCAGACCGACTTTCTCATTGTATTACATACAGAGAAAGTTAGTCTGGAATCGCCCAATCTGCCTCCGATTTCTGCTCCGGCGCTTTCTTTCCGACCAATCGTAGCGAGGGAGGCGGGATTTTGTTTCGCGTCATATTGAGCGCGAGAAAACAGTAGCAGGTTTCGGTAGCTTACAACGATCGAAATAAGCACTAAACTCGATATTACACCCCGTGTCCTCAGATTTTTCTGACAAAAACAACAGAAGTCATTCACCGTCACCGAAGCATCTTCTCTCTCGAGCCACGCTGGTGTATGCTGTGGTTTGTTGACAACTAGAATAAGTTTCGCTTTCCTGCTTCTCTGATTGGTTCACTCAGCGAGCGTTAGTTCTGCCCATGGTCCTGCCTTGAAATCCTGTTTAAATCCATTGATCCCAGACTAACTTTCTCTGTATGTAATACAAAGAGAAAGTCGGTCTGGCTGGCCAGGCTAGCAAAACCCGTGGTGAGCTTTGAATGTTAACATGACTTGGAGGATTCCATGTACACAAGTCTAAGTGCAAGTGATCAGCGCGTTAGTTGAGTTGAGTCTCAACGCATTGTCCCTGAGTTCAACTCTAACTAACTAACTAACTGACTTTACTGCCCACAAATATCTGTACTTTCTACTCCTTACATTGCCAAAGCAGCCTTGTTACTTTTACAATCTCAAATGTTATCCTTAGCTTATTTGGGTTCATTATTTGCAGCTCTCTAAACATGCACAAACACTTGAAAAATGTTTGTCAATCGATTACTTTCGCTTGTGTTCAATAACTATATAACACTTTGAACAAAAAAGTTTACCCCAGCTCTCATTAAGTGGTTTTATGTGTGTTATGTGATATGTGTTCCTTCCTTTACTATTTAAACAATGAGTTAAAGACATAAATAGTTTGTCACTGCTTTGTTGCTATGATTGTTGCATGTTGCAAAATATTTTATTCACATAAACTCATACAACATCTAATATTGTTTGGTGATTGTGTGGTGAATGATGCAGAATGAAAATAATTGCATAACAAATCACAACTGCAACACTGGTTCAGTCTTCATTATTCTGTCTGAAACTTAACTTTAACCCCGAACTGAAACAGTAAACTGACACTAACTTGCTGATTGTTAATGAAAGAGAAAGAAATTGGAGGGTTATCACAAATGTATTGTGTATCATTGACAGCAAAATTATTTTTTACTTTTTTCTTAAATACAATTCAGTACTTCTACTTTTACAAGTCGTTTTTAACACAGGTATTTGTACTTCTACTTAAGTAGTGAATGTGAATACTTTTGACACCTTTGTCTGCGCCACACCACACCTTGTTTTCAAAGCACCACACATTGTGCTGGCAGAGACACAGGCAGGCACAAATGGCTGCACCGGACAATAGCAAATATACCTCTGTCTTGATCTTTGCCAATCCTGCGCCATATAGATTTTGTTAACACACCCTTGGTAGTGGCCATGGTGTTATTTGTGGTTCTGTAGTCCTGCAGAACATAGTCCTCTGGTAACTGTAGCTTGTAGCCTTTAGTTGCTGTGGAATCAATGCTCATAAAAATAAAGCAGCTAAATATTGAGCCGCTCCAGTTTAATTCTCTACTCACTCACACACACTGTAGTCAGTTTTTGTTTATGGTGAATTTTCTATTTTTGTTGGATGGTGTGCTTAAAGGAGCATTTTGTAAGATTTAGCAAATTCTTAACAATTAAGATACTTAGAAAAAGTCATAAAATATCTTTGTAGTCTTCCAAAATAACTCTCTTGGCAGCTTGTGAAGTGCATAATTATGTGTTATTCAAGAGATATGATCATAAAAAATATTTTTGACCATCCATAAAAGTAATTTTGCTGCTAGATGTTGTCATAAACCACAACCGCATCAGCTGCTATCAGGTGCACATTCATTTCGGTATCTCACTATGGGACACACTCTCCGTGGTGTCTCCCAGAAGCCCTATAACACTACGGCAGTCTCCTGACTGGCAGGCAGACATCCTCCTGCTCTAAGAGCATTGTGTCACCACTTCATTCCTCTTCTCTCTCCCAGAAGCTTTCTCTCAGACAGTGAGTGTAGTTTTACAAGCTAGCTTAACTGTTCATAGGGGTGCGCTAACCACTCGGCCGCCATACACTAACTTATACTGTTTTTGGAGTTTAGTACTTTCCCTTGCCATGTAGAAAGCTATGCTACCACCAAAGACATGCTTATGTGGTAGCAAGATTTCCGGAACAGACACCCAAACTGCGTGTGCCTCGAGTTTGGGGCTGCAACACTCCCAGGACGCGCTGTCTTCCCCAGTCATTTGTGAGCAGACTTGCCGCTGCAGGCTTGCGCGCCAGGCTAGCCTGTACTCGGCTAATCCTGTGCTGGGGGTAGCCATTCCCCCTTCACAGGAGGAATTGGAGAAAGGCACCCAGGGACATACCATCCCTGGGGAGGCCAACTTAGGTGATGAGGCCATAAGTCTTCCTTCTGAAGAGGAGGAGGATGATGTGGACCACTTCAACCGCACACAGGCTGCAAGGATTGTGAGTGTGACTGGGACATGCACCAGCGACTCACCAGCCCCGCCTGCTAGCCAGGACCTGCAGGAGGTATGTAAGAGGGCGGGTGCAAAGTTGGGCATAACATGGCCTGAGGCCCTTGTTGAGACTGCAATGTCTCATAGTTGAGAAGCAATCTATTCACTGCTACGAACCCTGTCCAGGGAGGGTCAGCACTAGACTGGGCTGGCATGGAGGAGAAGGTTTTCCACTGTCTGCTTCCTGTGGAACCTCTAGTGGCGTCGCACCTCCAACCTACACAGAGGTCCTCCGTGACCTCTGCAGGCCCTGCTATCCCATCCAAAGCAGACTGTTTCCAGTCATCGCTCACAGAGAAGTGCTACAAGACCATGGCCACATCAGTGAGGGCCTTCTAGTCGTCTCTACAACCTCTCCCATCTGCATGAGACCATGGAGCCTTACATCAAGGACTCCCTAGCAGCAGGTATAATTCGTCCATCTTCCTCTCCTGTTGGTGCAGGTTTCTTCTTTGTGGATAAAAAGGATAAGTCCCTTCTTGAGGTTTAAATAACATCACAGTTAAAAATATATATTCACTTCCCTTGATTGACTCCACTTTTCAACCTCTGCATCATGCCACCATGTTATCTAAGCCGGACCTAAGAAATGCTTACCATCTTGTCCGAATCCGGGAAGGAGATGAGTGGAAAACAGCATTTAACACACCATTGGGTGTCTTTGAATTGTTGTTATGCCTTTTGGGTTGACAAACACCCCAGCGGTTTTTCAAGCACTCATTAATGACATCCTGAGAGACTTCCTTAATAGATTTGTCTTTGTTTATCTTGATGATATTCTGATCTTGTCACACTCCAGAGGAACACATCCACCATGTTTGCTAGGTTCCCTAAAGGCTGCTTGAAAACAAACTTTTCGTAAAAGCTGAAAAGTGTGAATTTCTACATCACTGGCAGTGGGCAGGTAAAGCCTGATCAAGCGAAGATTCAGGCAGTAGCAGATTGGCCTCAACCTGACAATGTGAAACAGCTCCAGCGGTTCCTAGGCTTCGCAAACTTTTACCGCAGGTTAATTCAGAACTACAGTCAAGTTGCCGCACCTCTGACCTGCTTAACTTCTCCGAAGGTCCCTTTTGTTTGGTCCAATGCTGCTGAGCAAGCTTTCCAGAGGCTTAAAAAACTGTTCACCTCAGCACCCACCCTCTTGCACCCAGACCATTCACTGCAGTTTATTGTCGAAGTTGATGCCTCAGACTCTGGAGTGGGCGCTGTTCTTTACCAGTGCTCTTTGACAGACCAGAAACTACACCCCTGCGCCTTCTTTTCATGTCGCCTATCTCCAGCTGAATGCAACTACACCATTAGAGATCTGGAATTTGCTAGCTGTGAACTTGGCTCTGGAAGAGTGGCAACATTACTTGCAGGGGGTAGAACATCCTTTTGTGGTCTGGACCAATCACAAGAACCTGTCTTACATTAAATCTGCAAAGCATTTAAACTCCTGCCAAGCGCAGTGGAGTTTGTTTTTTGATCGCTTCAATTTCCCACTCACTTACCGTCCTGGCTCAAAAAATTTTAAATCTGATCCTCTATCCCGACAGTTTACCTCTGCAGATTCTCTGGACCATCGTGACCCCATTATTCCTCCATCCTGTGTTGCTGGATCCATTACCTGGGAGATCGAATCCACAGTAAGGGAGGCACAGCAAGCTGAACCAGACTCAGGTAATGGACCTCCTAACCTCTATTTGTTCCCAGCGCTGTTCGTTCACAGGTGATCCAATGGGGGCATACTGCCTGTTTTGCTTCCCATCCTGTGGTTGGTCGTACTCTCAACCTACTCCGTCGCCATTTCTGGTGGCCAGCAATGGCAAGGGACACCAGAGAATACATCTCAGCCTGTGCTGTCTGCACTAGAAGTAAATCTTCCAACCAACCTCCAGCGGGTTGACTGCACCCTCTACCTGTTCCTGGTCGGCGCTGGTCCCATATTGCCCTTGATTTCGTCTCTGGATTACCGGTATCTCAAGGTAACTGTAATACTTACCATCATTGACTGATTCTCTAAATCAGTTCATTTTGTTGCCTTGCCAAAACGCCCATCAGCTCAAGAAACAACAGAATTGCTGGTTCAACATGTCTTACAGATTCATGGAATCCCTTCTGATATAGTTTCCATGGACCACAGTTCATTTCCAGAGTTTGGAGAAGTTTTTGTGAAGCCTTAGGGGCCAGGGTGAGTCTCTCTTCAGGATTTCATCCACAGACTAATGACAAGTGTGAGGTTATGCTTTGCTGTGTTGCTGCCCAAGACCCATCTAGCTGGAGCACTCACCTTTCATGGGTTGAATATGCCCACATTCGCTAGCCTCCTTTGCCACTGGTATGTCTCCTTTTGAACTGCTCTAGGATATTGGCCTCCCTCCTGTGCAGGAGATATTGCAGTCCTGGCAATTAAAGACATGTCAACCGATGTCGCCGCATTTGAAGGATAGTGCATGCAGCTTTACCATGTTCCGCAGAGCGCAATCGCCAAATTGCAGACCAACACCATACCCCTACTCCAGATTACCGACCAGGTCAGAAAGTTTGGCTTTCTTCCAAGGATATTCCCTACAAACTGATTTTAAGAAACTTGCACCCCGCTATATTGGGCCATTTGAAATTGAGAAGATTATCAATCTGTTGTGCGCTTGACGCTTGACGTTACAACAGATTGATAATCTGTTGTAACATCAAAGTTTCCATGTTTCTCAGCTAAAGCCTGTGCATTCCAGTCCTACTGACCATCTAATCACCTGCTTGTTTGCCCTTCTGCCTGTTCTGCAGTCAGTTTCAGCAGTCTCTGGCTCTTTTCTTAAATAAACCAGTTACGTTACTCACCTGCTGTGTTCTGTTTTTGGGTCCTCTGCTAGAATCGTGACAGAAGGACACCTGTGTCCTCCTCCACAAGAAGCAGAGAGAGCCTGTGCATGACCACTCTGAGCCAGGTGTCCCGACACCCCCTCGGTCCTCTCAGCTGTAGCACGTGTGTGGTGCATCACACACGTGCCCACACACGGGCATATTACACTCCCAGCCTTGGGAGGGAAAAGGCCCTTGTTTTGCAAAAGGAAATTAATTTCTTTACTAAGCAAGGGTGCAATCCAAGTAGTTCCTCCAGAGCAGAGCAGTTTCTATTTAGGATGCTTCCTAGTCCCCAAAAAGGGAGGGGGGTTACAACCAATACTAGTTTGTACACACTATATGAGAGTTTAGACAGAAAGACACTTACTTTCACATCCCTATTTATTCCCCGCACAGAAAATGTCTCAGGTTTCCTTTCAGGGCAGAACGTACGAGTACACTGTGCTCACATTCAGACTCTCTCTGAGCCCACGGGTTTTTGTCAAGTGCACGGAGGCTGCTTTCGCACCACTCAGAGAGAGGGGAGTGTGCTTGGCCACATACATAGATGACTAGCTGCTGGCCACACCTGGCGTCCCTGGGTTTTACAGTGAACTGGGAAGCGGGAGTGTTTTGGCCCTGGCTCAAAACATCACAGTCAGTGACTCAGTCACTTTGAAATTACCTCTCATGGCGGACAGGGTGAGAGCACTTTCTGCTTGTCTGCCCACCTTCCACCGGGGATTACTGCTGATACAGGATGTGCCTCAGGTTACTAGGCCTGATGGCATAAGCCCTAATGGTCATTCCTCTTGGCCGTCTACACATGAGGCCATTTCAGTGGTGGGTTGCGGCGCTGGGCCTCGACCCTGCGCACCACAGCCACCATTTGGTTTCAGTAACAGCAGATTGCGTGCTTGCTCTGCATCACTGGAGGAGCACATCTTATCTGTCTACAGGTGACAGGTGAAGTTATTGCAACAGATGGCTCTCTGTAAGTCTGGGGTGCCATGCACGAGGGCAGGACTGTAAGTGGAAAATGGAGTTTGCGTATGCAGTTATGCCACATAAACTACCTGGAACTCCAGGCCATCTGTTGTCGAAGGCATGCAGGGAGATTGATTCATCCCCACCCAGAGCGCCTGGCTTTGTGGGCCTGGCCCATTAAAGGTTAAATTGAACCACAGTGGGTCTTCCTGACAATGTCATCACTAATGTTCAGCACACCAGGGCTGCTTCCGTACCTAGTGCCTGTGATGGTAAATGGCAGACATTTGAGGACTGGTGCATAAAAACGGGCTGCATGGCTCTTCAGAGCCCTGTGCCCGTTATTCTGACTTTTCTTCAGAGGCTGCTGGATAAAGGGCTGGCTTTCTCCACTATTAAGGTGTACATGGTCACTATATCGGCATGTCACATTGGTTTTGGGGACAAAGTGGCTGTGTGTCAGTTAATGAGGGGCGCACAGCATATCTGGCCGGTCTCATGGGTTCTGACTGCCCCATGGGACTTGACTGTCCCATCAAATCCCATGGGGCAGTGTGCTGGACGCCCTGTCTCACGCCCTTTTTAACCGTTGCATCAGGTTGAGATTAAAATGCTCTCCTTTAAAATGGTTTTGCTCTTAGTGCTGGCCTCAGCCAAACGCGTGAGTGATATATATGTGTTATCTGTTAACGCCTCGTGTATGCAGTTTCAGAGAAGATTCTAAGGTTTTGTTGAAACCTAAGCCCGTTAAGGTTTTAAACCCAGCTTTGTCATACCTGCCTATTGAGCTGTGTGATTTTTCCCCTCCTCCATTTACCTCGGGGAAGCACGAACAGCTCCATGATCTCTGTCTATGCACGCGTTATGCACGGCTTATAACAGCAGAGGGCTTTTATCACCTGCAGGTCTGCGCGCTCAATCCACTCGTGGCATGGCTAATTCATGGGCAATGTGGAGGAGAGGAACCACAGTGATTTCTTTGCCAATGACAATGACTGGCTAATAAGCCGGTTTTGACTTCCAAGGGCTGTGCTCTTGGAGCTATGTTTGTGCAGGTTGTCAGTCATCCAGGACAGTCATTTTTTTTTTTTTTTTTTGGTAACTGGCTCTACAATTACAACGGCCTACACGTTGGAACCATGCCATCCCAGTTCTGACCCCAGTCCTCACCACACTGAGGTTTCTGGCAACCGGTTTATTTCAGCATGAAATGGCTGACAGGTTCGTTGGTTAGTTAGTGAGTGTCAAAAACACTGTAGGCTTTATTTCACCAATCCTATTTAAATCTAATTCATATGTTCTTTAGGTCTGGGATTTCACAACCATCATTGTCTGCCCTTATACCTGCCGTTTGTATGTATGTAATGTATTTTACAAATGTTGTGGTACGGTGGCCTGGCTCTACCCATGATTCCTTCATATTGACACACAGTAGGGTAGGGAATAGGCTACAGACAGGTGCAGGCAGTGATGGATGGCTATTGGGCAAGTTTTACAAATTAAAACACTTCTTGTAGGCTCCAGTTTGATTCCACATATCCTAAAATTATTTATTGACTGTTCTGCAGGTGACAGTGGGTACCCACTCCATCAGTGGCTCCTCACCCCCTTTTTAAACCCTCAGATGGAAGAAGAGGTCCACTCCAATGAGGTGCATTCACGTGCACGCTCAGTTGTTGAGCGTGCCATCGGCCTACTGAAGTGTGGCTGGAGGTGTCTTGACGCTTCAGGGGGTATGGTGCTACATCACCCAAAAAAGGTGTGCAAATGATTGTGGCCTCCGGAGTTTTGCACCATGCTGCCCTCAGAAATGGCATCCCACTACCTCTTCACCTACCCCCACCACCCCAGCAACATAACTTTGTTTTATAAATGTAAATATTTTTGTACGTACAGGACTTTGTGGTGCTGTGGTACATAAACTTTTAGTCAGGATTCCATGCACAGTTTTATAAATGAGGCCCTAGGTCACAGAGGCTAAGGGTTCTCACTACAGTCTCTCTCTGAGGCTGATCATTAGCACTGATTGAACAGGGCTGTGTCACTCAGCTTCACCTGTCTGTCCTGAACCTGGCGTTTTAAAAAGGTAATTTGATTATATTCTGGATCAGGGGTCATCAACCCTTTTGAAACTGAGAGCTACTTCAAGGTTAATACAAAGGGCATTTTGATATGCACTACATTGTATGGTTTGCCTTTAATCAGATATTATTATTAATACTGATTCATGATATTCATCTGTGTGAAGGATGGTGTTGACACTTCACATTTCAATGCAATGACATCATTGACATTTTTTTCTTTTTTGAACAGTGCCCTGGTGGTGATATAAAGAATTGCCCTACAAACACTGCATTGAAAGTTGGAAGAAGTTTTTATTTTATTTTATTATTTTTTTTAATTACAAAGTGCTCCTTTAACATCTATTGCCCAAATGCACAGCTGACAATCTTTCACACTGTCAGGGGCAACATATAATGAAAAAAAACTGTATTATGTTTATAAGGAGAGACTGTGAAGATGATAAAGAAGTGTTTTTGTCCTGTGAAGCTTGATCTGAGAGATCTTAAATGTAGATCAATTCTGCCTCAGAGTGTTTTCCTGATAATTGGGCACAGCCTGCCCACATATTGTGTAAACAGTTCCTTCAATGCTTTTGATTAACTTCATTAGCACATGCTTGCTGGTACCTGACTAAGCAATATTTCCATCACTTTGACTGCAATCCTTTGACACACATGTCTAACAATACAAGACCACAAAAATAGCAGAGAGAAAGAAATTAACCAACATGAAAAACTAGAATTGTTTTCTTTGCTCCATCTGTATGCCCCTGAATGTTTTTGCTGGTGAGGCAAACTTTGCAGACGCATTAGTGAACTGAGATGAGGGCAGCGTGGTGTTGACGATGATTTGTTTGTCCAGTGGGGTTTCCATAGAGATTCCACACCACTCTCCATTGGTGACTGCTGGCTACATTTACTCTGCAGAGCTTATTAAAGGCTTATTGACTCAGATGAGCGGGAGACCAGTCAGGAAATAAAGCAAACAGAGGATGGGCCACTGCTCTCCGGGTGACGCTGAGCCTGCTGTTGACAGCGTGAGAGAACTAGTGTCAGACAGTTACCGTGAACTCTGCCTCCATCAGAATCTGCTCCTGTGTCACTCACAAAATGTTTCAGCAGTAGGCAAAATAAGACATGCCTACTGTTATGCCTAGGTTCTCACTTTATGTCTCTACATTCTATTAACCTGAATTTAGATATAATCTGGCAGACCTCATTAATTTTTTTGTGCCACATATATAAAAAAGCTCAATCTTTTTGAAATTTTCCTCTTAGGCGACACCACTGAATTAACCATACCAACAAAATACAAGAATCCAATCCTCATTTCTCTATCGCCAAAAGGATGATATTTTTTAATGGAAATCCAAACAATTACTACATATTACACACTGGACCAATCTATTAATCAAACACATCTCAACAGAACAATCAACTGAAACACGTGGGATGTTTTCTTAAAAAAGTATCCTAAATAAATCCCTAAATCCTTTGATAAGCAACTTTGTATTTGTTTATTTACTTGCGGGGGGTTTTTTCCTCCCTTCTGGTAATTCGACTTTGTAACACATCTGCTTATCCACTTCTTCAGCTCCTCCCTAACCCCCCACCACAATTAAAGCTTTTCCACAAATCATTAAGACATTCTTCTAGACCTACGCACGGACAGACCTCCTCCCAATTAGGTCAGGGGGTTGTTCAGGTGAGGACTGGAGGCGAGAGATACCTAGTAATCAACAGGTCCCCTCCCCTAGGCCTGGGGACTGTTGTGAAACGACCTCCTCCCATATTACAATACACTTACCATATTATTTCGTAAAGTTCAAAAATAATGAATGTGAGACAGGGGTATATACATATGTATATATGTATGTGTGTGTATGTATGCATGTATATGTATATATGTGTATTTATACACATATATTTATTTTATTTTTTTTAAAAGGGAAGGGGATGTTGTTTCAGATGGAGATGAACTAAGACAAAAATGGAATACCACTACTCTCTTTTATTTCTATTGTTTATTTTATAAACAAACAAACAAAAATAAAACAATACAAAAGACCCTCCTAAACAATTAGACAGTAAACATTTCATTCATTTTGTTTTTAATTTTATATTATTATTATTATTATTATTATTAATAATAATAATAATAATAATAATAATAATAATAATCTATTTTCTTTTTTTCATCATTTTTTTAATTATTATTTTATTTACTTTATGCTTCACCTACTATTCTCTTCCCCCTTTTTTTTTCTCTCTCCTTGCCACTCCCACACACATAATACATATCCTACCCTTCCTGTTCAAATCAAATTGAAATTGTAAAATGTACTGTACTCAAAAATATGTCACTGTCTCTTGTCTGTCAATATTTGTGTTGTATATTTACATTTTGTATACTGCACTGCACTTGTCTTACTTACATATCACTTATATAATATTCATTCATTCATTTTCTACCACTTATCTCATTTGTGGGGTCGTGGGTGGCTGGAGCCTATCCCAGCAGCTTTGGGCCTTGGGCGGGGTACACCCTGGACGGTGGCCAGTTCATCACAGGGCTGAGACGTACATTGACAGACAACCATTCACTCTCACATTTATCCACTAGGGGCACTTTAGAGTCACCAATTCACCTATACATGCATGTCTTTGGGCGGTGGGGGGAGGCCGGAGTGCCTGGAGGGGGCCCACGGTGACACGGGGAGGACATGGACTCCTCACAGAAAGACCAGAGTTAGCCAATGATGTTTGGGTTGGCTACAATTAGCCAATGATGTTTTGGGTCGGCCGGGATTGGAACTCACGACCTTCTTGAAGAAGAAGAAGAAGAAGAAGAAGAAGAAGAAGAAGAAGAAGAAGAAGAAGTCTCCCCAATAGATAATATGTGTAAAACATGGAATTCTTGTCACATGACCCAGACAAGACTATTGCAGCATTCTCACTCAAAAAAAGACAACCAACAAATTACACAGGTGTACACACTGAACCTTGGTGACTCAATACTAGTTTCTTTTTTTTTTCCAACTAAGACAAACAAAACATAATAAATATGTGCAACATTTTGTCCACAAAACAACTCAACACTATCAACTGCTTAGCATTGGTATTAGGGTATACAATGGCACAGCTTAAACATGTAACTTTTTCAAACAAGTGTCTTTTATTTGTTCATCTAAGACCCTGCTGACACAGAGAAGCAAGTGATTTCAATTTCAACCTTTCGTTTTACTTAAGCCTAACCTGAAACATTGTAAAATAGATTAGACCTTTCTTTTTGAGCATTGATTGAAATAAGTGACAAGAAGGCCCATATTTGTTTACCCGTTGGCGGGGGCCCCGCCGGGCGGGGGGCGGGGGCCCGGGGGCGAGAGGGGGAGAAGAAAAACAAACAAAAAAGAAAGGGGGGGGCAAAAAAAAAAAGCCAGGCCACACCCACCAAAAACAACACAAAAAAAAAAAAAAAAAAAAACAACCCCCCCCCCCCCCCCCCCCCCAAAAAAAGGGGGGGGGGGGGGGGGGGGGGGGGGGGGGGGGGGGGGGGGGGGGGGGGGGGGGGGGGGGGGGGGGGGGGGGGGGGGGGGGGGGGGGGGGGGGGGGGGGGGGGGGGGGGGGGGGGGCGGGGGGGGGGGGGGGGGGGGGGGGGGGGGGGGGGGGGGGGGGGGGGGGGGGGGGGGGGGGGGGGGGGGAAGAGGAGGGACGGTGGTGGGGGGGGGGGGGGGGGGGGAGAAAAAAAACCCCCCTTTTTTTTTTTTTTTTTGGGGGGCGTCTTTTGGCCCGGGGGGGGGGGGGGGGGGGGCAAACCTCGGGGGGGGGGTGTGGAAAAAAAACTTGGGGAAAAAAAATATTTTAATTTTTTTTTTTCCCCGCCCGGGGGGGCGGGGGGTTTTGGGCGGGGGGGGCTTTTGGGGAAAAAAATTTTTTTTTTTTTATTTTTTTTGGGGGGGGCTTTTTTTTGGGGGCGCTTTTTTTTTGGGAAAATACGGTAATTGTTTTCCAACTAACGTTTTTTTTATTCACATGTATTAGTCAGAAAACCTGCACATGTATATCTGTGATGGATGTAAGAGGAAAGCAGTCTGTGCAAACCAACTGAAGTTTTGTGAAATTGTGTCTGTGACAACTGCAGAGAAACATTCCTCTTTCAAAGAGAGATAATAGAAGGAGAAAAACATGCAGTAAGTTGACTTGCTCCTTGTCCATTCCAATCTTTAGGTCAGCATTTGTCTCATCCCATTGTGTCTCTTCAAAACGCCTCTATCTCCACAGGAACTCTTCTTTTCTTTCTCAGTGGCCAATTTCTCTAAGCACCCGCCACCGTTCAGCCTTTTTCTTCCTCTGTGCTTATGTCTGACCTTTGCCGCTCTGTGTCTGTAGCTCTTCAGCTCTTTGCTGTGCTTGATTGCTCCCACTTCAATCCAGTTGCCTGTTCTCAAAGTAGCCTCAGCGTGACATTTAGGGACAATTGAGTCAGGGCACTTATAAATCGCATAGCCATTTCAGAGTGTCATATTTATCTAAATATAGGTGTGTATGCTCTCTTTGGACTCGCTGATAATCAATAACTCTTTCTGCGCCTTTGTCCATGACTAGAAGTATTTTAATATCATACAGTAATGGCAAAATTTCATCCTTATCTAACAATTCAAAAGCATTTCCAAACCTTTCACAGCGCTAAACTTGTGTCTTGGTTTGGGATTGTTCAATTCCCACACCAAATTACCACTGCCTCCCTTTTCAAATTAGCAACTGACCTTTAAAACACAGCCAAAACAGTAGAGAAATTAAGCATAGGAATGAGGAGGGACAAAGAGCAGCAATGGAAGGTGACTGTCAATGTTTAGAGAAAAATGGTTTAGGACAAAGGAAAATTGAAGTTACAGATAAATAAACTCTGCATAGTCATGGTTCTGATGAGAAAACACAACGTCTCTGAGAACAAAAGGAAAAGTGAAGATGTATTCTATCTGTATGAGTGAATGAGCCTGTCACATTAATGCTATTCATCTAATCTATTCATCTGTATACAGGATTTATTAATGAAAAAATAAGTAATCCCCACACAACAGAAATCCTTTATTCCACGCCTCTGTCTGACTCAAACAATGTGGAGGTTGATGTACCTATGAACCTGCACTTCAAACATTTTACTGTATTCAAGGTATCCAAATCAAAGTCAATGGACAAATGCCAGTGCCCCCTGGAAAAGTCACAATACATCTCGGCAATGGGACCGGGGAACACACTTTTTTGTTGTACAGTCACAAAATTTGGAGCACATATTGGTCATGGAAAGACAAACTAAAAATATTGTTATGGCAATGCCTCTTGACAAACAGGAAGTCAGCCATCTTGGATCAAATTTTAAAAATGAGGACCAAGCAAGTTTTTCACATTTTATTTTAACTATCTCCTCCCCATGTTTTTAATTGGACCTAAAAATAGCTCAACATCATCTACAGCAGGGGTCGGCAACCCAAAATGTTCAATGTGCGCAAAAAATTTAAAACCTTATATAAGCCTTATATGAAGGAAACACAGGCTGTAAGTGTATATTAGCTATATTAGCCTGCTATCAAAATGACTAAGTAGGCTACAAATACATAATGAGCATTCATGATTAAATGCTTATTTTCCCTGCAGCGCATCCTGGAGAAAATGACGCACCATGTGACTACTCTGCTGTACCATATTTAATGCTTTAAGTTTAACTTCCATTACAATATTAATGTCTCTATCTCTACCACCACACCGACCATACGACTGTGCGATTGACCTTCTTCCTGGAGCTACACTGCCCGCTAGTCGGTTGTACAGCCTGTCCCGACCCGAACATGAGACCATGGAGAAGTACATAACTGATTCACTGGCAGCACATATTATCCATATTGTCCTTCTTCCTCTCCTGTGGGTGCTGTTTTTTTTCTTTGTAGATAAGAAAGATCACACACTTCGTCCATGCATTGACTATCGTGGGTTGAACAACATAACCATCAAAAACAAATATCATCTTCCTCTCATAAACTCTACCTTCCAGCCCTTGCATGAAGCCACAATATTCTCCAAATTAGATCTGAGATCTGCTTACCACCTTGTCCGGATCCATAAAGGCGACGAATGGAAAACTGCATTTAACACTCCACTAGGGCATTTTGAATACCTTGTTATGCCTTTTGGGCTAATAAATGCACCTGCAATTTTCCAAGCGCTTGTCAATGATGTACTCTGTCATTTCCTGAACCATTTTGTGTTTGTCTACCTGGATGACTTTTTTTTTTTTTCTCGTTCTCCAGATGAACACATCTCCCACGTCCACCAAGTTCTGCAAAGACTATTGGATAACAAGCTCTTTGTGAAATCTGAAAAGTGCGAGTTTCACGTCCAGTCGGTGAGTTTTTTGGGCTATATAATTGGCAGTGAGCAGGTGAAGCCAGACCCCACAAAGATCCAAGCTGTGGCAGATTGGCCTCGTCCTGATAATTGCAAACAGTTACAAAGGTTCCTTGGGTTTGCAAATTTCTATCGCCGCTTTATTAGGATCTATAGCCAAGTAGCAACTCCCTTAATCCAGTTAACCTCCTCCAAGTGCCCCTTTGTGTGGTCTCCAGGTGCCGAACACCAGTTCTCATTCATCCGGATCCCTCACTTCAATTCATAGTATAGGTGGATGCCTCGGACACTGGAGTGGGAGCTGTTCTGTCCCAGCGGTCACCCTTGGACCAGAAATTGCACCCCTGTGCATTCTTTTCTCGCCATCTGTCCCCTGCTGAGAGTAATTACAGCATAGGCAAACGTGAACTTCTTGCTGTCAAGCTGGCCTTGGAAGAATGGAGGCACTATCTTGAGGGCTCTGAACATCCATTTATAGTTTGGACAGACCATAAGAATCTCTCATACATCCAGTCAGCTAAATGGCTAAACTCTCGCCAGGCTCGTTGGGCTCTATTTTTCGGGACGCTTCAACTTCACCTTGACCTATCACAGTAGACCGCTTTTCTAAATCAGTGCACTTTGTGGCCCTAGCTAAGTTACCTTCTGCTCGAGAGATGGCCGATTTGTTGGTCCATGTGTTCAGACTCCATGGAATACCACTGGACATAGTCTCGGATCGAGGTCCCCAATTTATCTCGCAAGTTTGGAGGAGTTTCTGTTAAGCCCTAGGAGCTAAGGTGAGCCTCTCATCTGGTTTTCATCCCCAGACAAATAGACAACGTGAAAGGGCCAATCAGGACTTAGAAGCAGCCCGCCGTTGTGTTGAGGCCCAGAACCCATCCAGTTGGAGTCTGTTCCTCCCCTGGGTGGAGTATGCACACAATTCACTTCCGTCTTCTGGGACAGGTTTGCCGCCATTTGAATGTGCTCTTGGATATCTGCCTCCTTTATTTCCTGAGCAGGAGAGGGACATTGCCGTGCCATCTGTCCAAGACCATACCCACCGATGTCATTGCTTGAGCCGCCATACTCCGTTCTGCCGAGCGAAAGCCTTCGCCTGCTTACCAGCCAGGTCAGAAAGTGTGGCTTTCATCCAAAGACATTCCATTGAAAGTTGAATCTAAAAAGCTGGCACCACATTACATTGGACCATTTGTAATTGACAAAATAATCAATCCTACAGTTGTTAGACTGAAATTACCTGCCTCTATGAGAATCCATCCTAGCTTCCACGTCTCTCAGTTAAAGCTGGTACACAAAAGTCCTCTCTGCCCACCGGCCAACAAAACTGTTACTGACTATATAGCAGTACAAACAAACTGGCGAGAAATAGCAGGGAAACTGATCCTCTTGTAAGGCTCGTGGCCAGGGGTTGCCACACCCAGGTAGGTGGAAACACTCAGAGACAGACAAGTGAAGGGGGAGAGACAGGGAAACACAGGAAAAAAGGGGGAAAACTGCAGTAGACCTTGACAGCACCCCCCTCCTAATGGACGCCAAGGCGGGCCACCAGGTTTGCCAGGATGGGTGCGGTAAAACTCTGCAATGAGTTCTGGATCCAGAATGAGGTTGCGGGACCCCTTTGGTAGGTTGGAGAAAGAGTCCAGTGTTTATCAGCAATTAGTCTATTCCGTGCTGCAGAGCGGAGTAGGGCAGCTCGAGCACACTTCCAAATGCTGAACAAGTCACCTGTTTCTCGGGCTGTAGGCAGTTTAGTGAGAGCCACAAAATGTGCTAATTTAGAAAAACGATCAATTATTGTAAGAACAACAGTGTTACCTTGGGAGACTGGGAGCCCCGAGACAAAATCAAGAGCAATATGAGACCACGGACGATTTGGGACAGGCAGGGAGCAGAGATGTCCAGCTAGTTGTTGAGTAGAGGCTTTTCCCCGGGCACGTTTGACCAATTCCATGATGGTATGCAAAACGGGATGTATGCCCCCACTAGAGGACCTGGGAACGAACAGATTGTGGGACATATGAAACACCTGGAAGGTCCGTTACCTGGATCTGGTTCAGATTCTTGGGCTTCTCTGACTTTTATTTCAATGTCCCAGGTGATGGCAGCTACCACACAAGAGGGAGGAAGGATGCTCTCAACAGTTTCAGGTAGCTCTGTGGGGGAAAACTGTCTGGAAAGCCCATCAGGTTTTGTGTTACGTGTACCAGGCCGATAGGTCAGGGTGAAGTTAAACCATCCAAAGAAGAGAGCCCATTGAGCCTGGCGAGAGTTGAGACGTCTGGGACACATTTGGGGACCACACAAAAGGAATCTTGGAGGTTAGGCGGGTTAAGTGTGCAGCCACAGAACTGTAGTCTCTTATAAATCGACCAAGAAACTTTTGTAATTGCTTACGGTTCACTGGGGTTGGCCAATCAGCCACTGCTTGACCCTTAGATGGGTCCGGCTTCACCTGCCCGCTGCCAATGGTGTACCCGAAAAAACTGACTGACTGGACATGGAACTCGCATTTCTCCTCTTTGATGAATAGTTTATTCTCCAGAAGCCTCTGTAGGACCTGGTGAACATGAACAATATGCTCTTCTGGGGACCGCGAAAAGATCAAAATATCGTCCAAATGGACAAACACAAAGTGGTTCAAAAAGTCTCTGAGAACATCATTAACTATTAACTATTAGCTTGAAAGACTGCTGGAGCATCAGTCAAGCCAAAAGGCATCACTGGGTACTCAAAATGGCTCAGCGGAGTATTGAATGCTGTTTTCCATTTGTCCCCTTTACGTATTCGCACCAGATGGTATGCACTGTGAAGGTCAAGTTTGGAAAAAATGTGGCGTTATGCAAGGGTTGGAATGCTAAGAATATGAGAGGAAGTGGATATTTGTTTTTCACAGTAATGGTATTTGGCCCACAATAGTCAACACAGGGATGAAGTGTTTTATCCTTTTTACTGACGAAGAAAAACCCAGCACCAACAGGAGAGGAAGAAGGCCAAATTATACCTGCGGCTAACAATTCCTTAATGTACCTCTCCATGGCTTCATGTTCTGGTCGGGACAGACTGTAAAGGCGGCTAGAAGGCAGAGTTGCAACAGGAAGAAGATCAATTGCGCAGTTGTGAGGAGGAAGAGAGAGTGCATGCTCCCTGCTGAATACCTAGACAAGGTTGTGATATTCATCTGGGACATTAGTCTGGTTAGGAGGCACTGGAGGTGATATGACGGATCCTGCTGGCGGAAGGGCAAACTGCAGACAAGTAGAGTGACAGAAAGAACTCCAACTTAATGCCTTTCCATTAGCCCAGTTAAAATGTGGATTATGCTTCTTTAACCATAGGTAGCCTAAGATTAAAGGAGACTGTGGCGAAGAAATCAAATTAAATTGTAATTCCTCTTGGTGATTGCCAGAGAGCAAGAGTTTCAACGGCTTAGTGCAGTGTGTTACCTTTGATATTAATCTCCCGTCTAAAGCGTTAGCTGCTAGTGGAGTGTCGAGGGTTATCTTCTCAAAGCCAGCCTGAAGAGCAAGACTGCAGTCCAAAAAGTTATCTTCGGCACCTGAATCCACTAAAGCAGTCAGAGTCAAGGTTGAGTTGTTAACACAGATGGTAGCAGGGATTAGCATCTTGGTTTGGGGGTCTTGAATGGACGCAGCATGGCTCACCAGAACCCCCATGTTCACTGGTGAGCCCCATCTTTTGGTCGGACAGAACAGGTAGCTAGGAAGTGGCCTCGTTGACACCTGAGCTGTCGTTCCACAGGGGTTCATTTGGCACGACCCAGCTGCATAGGTTCCACTTCAGATGTTTGAGAGGACTGACCTGAAGAAGTAGATGCAAACACAGGAGGCACACTGGAGGTACGAGGCAGGGCACTGCGAGGAACAGGTGTTATGGGAACATGGCGGTGGGCCCTCCCCCGACGACGCTCTCGGAGGTGGTTGTCTATTCTAATTGCTGTACCACGCCTCCTGTCGCCCGATGGTCTCTGTGTGATAGGAGGAATGCTCCGTCGCGGTTAATGCTGTTGGTGCCTCTCTTCTTTCTAATCTCTATCAACTCTTTGATCCAGCATTTGTATTTGTCGTTTTCCAATCCAATGACCCGTGCCCCGTCCCAGTCCATAATGTGGTTATTTCTCTTGCAGTGGTCTGATAAGGCTGATTTTAGGTTCTCTTGTTCTGCTTTTCCTTTTTGTGCCCTGGTGAGTCTTCCCGATGTCTCTTTCTCACATTCTTTTTGATGTTCTTTTTTTCTGATGCGGAATGCCTGTGTTTCCCCTATGTATTATTTTTCACATGATTTGCATTGTATTTCATATATTGCGTTGCATTTTTGTTCTTGAGGAATTTTGTCCTTTGGGTGTATTAATATTTGACAGAGTTTTTGGTATGGTTTGACTACTACTACTGGTGTTGTATTTTTTCATGGCCCTCTGAATGGGTTCTGTGATGCCTCTGATATATGGAAGTGTGACGATATTTGTGTGCCCAGTCTCAGGAAGTAGCTGAAAAGAGGCACCAAGACTGGTGACAGTTCTGAAGATGGCTCATAGATAGCAGCCAAAACATGTCGACAAGGTAATACATCACAAACAAATTGTCTTTAATAAAGAAATGAGTTATGAATAGTACTAACAAAGACAAAATGAACGTTGTTGGATTCCTAAATTCTAGTTCAAAAGCATCATACAATATATATATATATATATATATATATACACACACACACACACACACAGGGGTTATTTTGCCAAATTGCCGCTTCTAAAGCTTTCCCCTGGAGCAATCCCATTATAAATGCTATTTTGGAACTGTCTGTAGCATATGTAAATGGTCTCTAGCTAAATACAAGTGAGCACTGAAGTAGAAAACTCCCACACCTTCCCATGTCACCTGCATAGTGGTCTGGGTCCGGCATGTGCGATTCCCTGGAACGTGGAGATGGAGGTGCAACTGAGGCCTGGGGCTGGCAAGGTTCTGGAGGAGCTGGATTTAAGGACCTGGAGATGCTGGTGTAATATGTAATGACTTGGCTATGACTATCCGCTAGGGAACGCCATCACATGTACCAGTTATGAATTACCTGGAACAGTTAGAGCAAGTCGTTCAGTAAACACTCATGTCTGCTTGTACCTGGTGTCCGTCATCCTTTAGCATCTACCATCATACTCATCTCCATACAGTATCATATATGAAAGCTGGTGGTTAGCTCCTGAAGCATGGAGTTGAGCTGTGCGATCTGGTTAGCAGAGGTCTGCTGACTCTCCATAAGGCCACGGAGTAGCTGCTCACGTTGGCCAAGTGAGTTCTGTGAACTCTGTCCGAGTCTGTGTCTGATGGCTACATGTGGCCAGTTCGTTCTGTCATGGTTTGCTAGTGGACCCAAAAGCAGGACACAGGTAACCAGGTAAGTAGTAATTTCAAGCTTACAGAGAGGCAGCTCAAATGGTGACCCCGAGTGGCTCACTGATCAGACCAAATGAGAGGTAGGTAAGAAGACAAGCTGGCAAAACGGGCAGGCTGGATCTGGAGACACAAAAAGGTTTTAGCAAAAGACCATAAAATATGACTAAAGGGCCAAAACTGTTACAGACTGTATAGCAGTACAAACGAACTGGTGAGGAATGGGAAACTGAGCCTCTTGTAAGGCTGGTGATTGTGGATTGTTGGCAGGTGTGTTGCTCTGCAGCCAGGGGTTGCCACACCCAGGCAGGTGGAGAGCCCTTTATTGCTGCTTGCAGTTTTAATTATAAATGTTTTCACAGGTCTCAACTATACCCCCAGGAGACTACATCAGATGAACATAAAAGATAACATGATGTGGCAATGTCCTGAGGTCAACAAATTTGGAATATTGTTGTAAAAATGTTTCAAATACTTTGTCTAAGATCACTGGGAGAGCAATACCCCACACACAGAGGTTCCTATTAAATGACACCTCTGACATTAGATTGGATGTTAATGATTGTCATCATCTTTTAGCTGGCCTTACAGGAGCCAAAAAGATGACAGCATGTCAATGGAAAACCTCACAGTCTCCGTCAGCGAGCGTTAGAGCCCTCTTACTCATTTGATTACATACATAGCTACGTAACACTCTAATATGCAAAATTAGAGGCATCTGTACTCATGATAAATGTTTGGTCAAAGCCAATATAGGAGGGGAAGTGAATGCATCTTTAAGTGTCTGAAAAGCAACTTAACAGTCATTTGTCCATTCAAAGGTCATCGGACAAATCTTGAGCTTTAAGAGCTTCAACCTGCTGATGAAGTTCAGTTGTTATAGCAGGAGAGTTGCAATACACCTAGAAAACAGAATAGAAAAGTCATGTGAGTGTTGACTAAACACATCAGGAAAAGATGTCAGAGTCTCTTTCAATTGTTTTTGGTGAGTGGTTGTCAGCATGGCCGTAGCCAGCTATGAGGTCACTGAGGTACAGACCTCAGTAAACACTGTACAACTCTAAACAGGGGTGCATATAACGGGTACACAGATACAAAAGTGGAGTAAAAATCATCAAATGCGTACCACCAATTATTTACTTATTACTCATTTAACCCCTTTTTCCTCTGAGTGAAATGTTTTCAAAGCATAAGTAGCTTCTGCGCTTTTATATTTATTAAGATCCCCATCAACATCTGCAGTGTACTGGATCAGCTACTCTACCTGGCACTGCATCTGTCTCTGCCCTTCCTCTCTCACACACACAGCCCAGGCTCTCACAGCTCTCTCTGCCTAAACCGATCTCAGATCTGCCTCTTTCCCACACACAGCTCCGGCTCTGACAGCTCTCTCTGCCTAAACTGATCTCAGATCTGCCTCTGTCCCAAACAAAGCTCCAGCTCTGACAGATCTCTCTGCCTAAACTGTTCTCAGGAAAGAGTTCTGTCATGGACACAAATTAAAATGGAGGATATTAGGGCCCTGCAGGAAAATAGTCTCTTCCTCCGTGGCTGCTGAAATCCCCTGGAAGATGTGCAGTACCTACATGACCTGGACACACTATCTACCATGCTGAGCATCATAAAGAAACTAAGTGTGATAGGATTTCTTCTATCAGACAAATGTAGGTGAGAGATGATTTTATTACCTTACATGTTTCGACAGTCACTTCCGACTTCGTCAGTAGTGTCACACAAGGCTAGTGTGACGTGTCTTATGCGTTGTTGTTCAAAGGCGTGGCCAGCCCAACAGACCTATCACCCCCCAGGTAATAAAAATCATCTCCCACCTACATCTAAATGTCTGAATCCTATCATACTTGAAGTAATAAGAAGACATGATGAACATCCCTAACCTATCATAAAGAAACTGCCATACAAGATGAAAGATCAGTGGAGAAGCCATGTCTGTGACCTTCAAGGGGAACATAATTGGAGAACAAGTTTTATTGACATCACAAACTTTGCTGAAAAACAAGTAAAGATCCTCAGTAACCCTGTGTTTGGCTACATACAGGACTCGCCACAAGAGGATCTCCCATTTAAAATGTGCCTTGAATCATCCAACTGTCCTACACAAAGATGTGAGAAATGTTGATCAGACTGAGAGGAGCTTCACCTGACTGGAAAAGGAGAAGGGCCAAGAGAAACAGTTACATTGTGCCGGCACTAGAGGTTGCAGCACTTGAAGGTGAAAACTTCATTGATCTGTACACGGGAGTCAATGCCGTTACACAGGAGCAATATCCTAACAGAGGAGGATCTGTGAAAATGGCCACACCCTAGACATCTTGCTTCAACTCAGATTGATGGAGTAATTGACCTGCTCATAGGGACTAATGTTACCAAGACCATGGAACGATTGGAGGTGATCCGCAGCTGGAACCGTACACCATAGGGACTGTGCTGGGCTGGATGGTTAATGGACCACTGACAGGAAACAGTGGGCAGGCCATTGATTGTCAGTAAGTGACAGTAAACAGGGTGTTGGTCATAAATCCCGATGACCTGTGGCAACAACAGTTTAAGAATGATTTCCCTGAATCATCCATGGACAAACAGCCAGGACTCTCCAGAAGTTCCTGGAGTTGGTCACCACATCTGTTAAATATCTGGATGGTCACTACCAGATCTGCCTGCCATGGAGATAGCCTGAGGTTAGCATGTCAAATAAATCAGAAGGTTGTGGAACAGCGACTGCACCATCTGAAAAGGAGGCTTTATAGAGACCCATTGTTCCACTCAGAGTATACCATCTTCATGAATGACCTGCTTATGAAAGACTTTACTAAAAAGGTACCTGAGGCAGAGCTGAATCGCTGTGGTGGCAAAGTCCGTTTGGTACATACCACATTATGGTGTCCACTATCCTACTAAAGGCAAGCTAAGAGTGGTGTTTGATTTGTCTTCATGAACAGTTACTACAAGGCCCTGATCTGACCAGCTCGCTGATAGGAGTTGTGACTCAGTTCAGTATAGAGCCAGTTGTCATCATGGTGGATATTGAATCCATGTTCCACCAGGTTTGAGTCCCTCTGCAAGATGCTGACCTGCTGAGGTTCCTATGGTGGCCACAGGGGGATCTAAGACAAGCTCCAGAAGAGTTCAGGATGAAGGTACGTCTGTTTGGAGCGACCTCATCCCCCAGCTGGGCCAACTTTGCCTTGAGGAAATGTGCAGCGGATTTTAGAGACATGTTCAAAGAGGAGACAGTGGACAGTTACACTAAACAATAAACTTGTGTCTCTTGTGACAAAGATGGATTTTGCTTGACCAAGTGGCTAAGCAACAGGCCTAGGCCTCCCAGAGATGAGCAGAGCCAAAGGTGTGATAAAGCTGGAATTTGAGCAGCCATCTCTGCCCCGTTGAGAGGATGCTGGGTGTTGAGTGGTGCATACAATCAAACATGTTCAAGTTCAAAATTGTGCTCAAGGACAGACCACTTACCCGTAGAGGAATCCTCTCAACTGTGAGCTTCATTTACAATCCTCTGGCGATGCTGAGTCCTGTTTTTCTGGTGCCAAAATTAATTTTGAGAGACCTGTGCATAAGATGAGTCGGTTGGGATGAGGTTATACCTCAAGCAGTCTCCAGAGAGTGGATAAACTGGATACAAGGGCTCCAGCTGCTGGACAACTTCAGGCTGGACAGATATTTAAAATGTCTGGGGTTTGGTAACAACAGCCAAACTACACCACTTCTGTGATGCCAGCGAAGATGGCTTTGGTTCTGTAATTTACCTGCTGTTGCAAAATGAGCACCACCAAAGGCACAGTGCGTTTATCATCGGAAAATCTCATGTAGCACCAATGAAGGCAGTAACCATCCCCAAATTGGAATTTGTGGCAGCAACAATGGACAGTCCTCTCAATACCCTCTGGAGAAAGGAACTACACATGAACCTGCAAGATTCAGTGTATTAGACTGACAGTGTGTCAGTTATCAGAAATGAAACAACCAGGTTCAAAGTGTTTGTGGCTAACATTGTGGCCGAGATTTTAAAATCCTTTCATCAGGACCAGTGAAGGTATGTGTAAACAGGCTCTAACCTAGCAGATGCAGCCTCCAGAGGGGTCAGAGTGGAGAAGTTTCTCAAAGACACAGTGTGGGTGTCAGCACCTCACTTTCTCTGCCACCCTGAGAGTGAGTGGCCAGTGAACTCTGAGACATTCACACATCTCTCTCCGGATGACCTAGAGGTGAAGAGCACCATCACAGTAAATGCTGCAACCACTGAAGAGGACCCAACAACTTACCTCCTCTTTCGTTGGAGCAGAACAGGAGCTGAAACTGGCTATTGAACAGTGGAACCAGGCACAGGTCAATGACATGTAATTGCAGAAGGGCATGAAGTGGACCTTTAACCCACCTGCAGAATCACACAATGGTACAACATCTCGACAAAGAGGGCCTTCACAGAGTGCTCTGTGAGACTGAGGCCGTCATTAACAGCAGGTCCATCACCAAAGCAGCTACAGATGTCAACGACCTGGAAGCTTTAACACCAAACCACTTGTTGCTGATGAATAACTTACCTTTTACCACCAGGCCAGCGCCAGCATTGGACATTGTAATTATCATGGACAGTACTGCACCACGTAACTCTTGGATTATGGGACCAGTTTATGGGACACTTTTCTGGACAGAAAAGGATTTGTTCACCAGGTCCAGATTAAAACTAGGACTAAGACAGGCTTATTTCTAAGCTGTTGTTGATGGAGGCTGGGGCTGCATAAGGACGTTCCAGGCCTCATTTTGACTTAGTTTCCTTCCACTTTTGACTGGATAGATTTTTTAAGTTTCATTGTTTGTATGGGCCTGAGAAGAATCAGTAGCTTGTCTGTATAGGCCTGAGAAGAATCAGTAGCTGGCAATTGGCCCTCACTGTCAACTACTTGTAGTTTACCTGATTCAGCTTTGTATTGAAGGAAGACTGGAAATGCACCCGACCAGGACTGGGAGAGCGATGAAAGCCACCCTCATGGAGGTCAGGAGAACAACCACTTGAAGTATAGCCTCTTGTGCATAGCGTTCCGATGATCCAGATCATCCAGACGTCTGTTGAATATCTGTCCCCAACCGTGGTCAGACCTGTCATAGCGTTGCATGTCCTGGCGTTGGCGGTCGACTGCTAACTGTAGCTTCTCCACTTTGTCAAATACTGTTTAAACATTTTCTTGTGATCATCTGCAGTGGCTGAGTAAACACCCACTGGAGTGGATACTGGCAGATGAGTAGATGACATTGGTGAAACAGCACTGTAGTCAGGCAATGTAGTAAAAGGAAGTGAAGAACATGGAGTAGAAAACACTTTACTTACTTGATGAGCAGTCTCAGTCCATATAGCAAACTGAAGACCAGCCTCCATTGTTGATCATAATAAACACCTTGATTGTGACTACGCAGCTGTAGGTATGGGTCAAGTCCAAAAATAAAAGGTCTGAATTTTTTCCATCCTTTGCATTACCTCAGTATGTAGGAAAAAGAAGATTCACGCTGGATAACTGTCTAATTGCTGTGGCGGTTTCAAGAGCAGTAATCTTATCCAGAGTCACAGGTACCACTTGTGACAATCCATGCCTAACAAAGCATGCACTGTGGTGTGGAAAAGTGTAGAAAAAGTGAGCTGTAAATAACACTTTATCACACATACACACAAAGCTGTGTGAGGAAGTAAATGCTTAGAAAAGAAAAGAGGACCAGGTTTTTTACAAAGGTTTGCCAAAAAATCCTGCAGATTATGCTACAAAACGTGATTCTAATAGCATGAATAAGGACTGAGGATGGATGAATGAGAAAATACTGCTATAAAAGGACCAACAGTAATAATATGTTTTGGACCCATCACAATGATGTGTCAGAGCCATAAATCAGTTTATTTTGGAGTCCTTTTCAACTAACAAGAAGTTGTTCCAGGGAATGCTTCTTTCTTTTGATCTTACCACTATTTATTATGGTTTATTTTATTTATTTTTTTGCTTCCTGTTTATTAGATATTATTAGATAGATTATTTGATTTTTTTTCAGTGCTTTTTAAGGCACTCCAAGCACTCTACAATTGAGTCCATTATTCATTCACTTAAGGTGTCTTGCCCAAGGACACAACAACATTTTGGGGTAAAAGCTGTGGGCAGGTAAAAGAGAATCCAGTTGACTTTACTACTGAGCTTACAAACACCACAAGCCAAATATACAAATATACAGTACATGAACAAATGTGGCATAAAGCAGTCCATGACATATTGAATCAAAATCAAACAGAGATAAACGGTGTTACAAGAATATAGAGCTAATTTTAAGAAAAAGTAGACAGAGACCGTGCATTAGCACACAGATAAGGTGTAGAGCTGAACTCAGTTTTACTGCGACACTGATGAATGGGCCAAAGGAACCTTATTTTAACTCATAAATATTTGATTCCTCACCATTAGCTGCTTCCCACCCTTTCCCTTCTACTCTTTTGTCACTCTGCTAAACTCTGGAACTAACTCTAAAGAAAACTCTGACTTGTCTACCAGGAGAGACTTTGATGTTTGGGCTAGAGATAGACCGATTATCGGCCGGGCCGATATTCAATCAGCAGTGAAAGCTGTGCATGCACAGTGCTCACACACATGCCGGAGAGGAGAAAAAGTTTTGCAGAGTGATGAAGCTCTGGAGAGCAGATATATGTTTCGAAGGTAAGTTAAGGCAGCAGACTCTCCCAAAATTGTAATAAACATCCCAGTTCTCTACAACTCGCAACTACTGGTTAATATAACGTAACGTATAACATTAATGTTATACAAACATAAGCAGCAGCTCTGCTCGCTCACATTCCCTTCTGATATGTCTGTTTATCACTGGAAACAAGGTTTCAAGGTCTGCTGCAGTTTTCCCTTTTTTCCTGTGTTTCCCTGTCTCTCCCCCTTCACTTGTCTGTCTCTGAGTGTTTCCACCTACCTGGGCGTGGCAACCCCTGGCTGCAGAGCAACACACCTGCCAACAATCCACAATCACCAGCCTTACAAGCGGATCAGTTTCCCTGCCATTCCTCGCCAGTTCGTTTGTACTGCTATACAGTCAGAAACAACATTTTGCTCTTTTGTCATTTTTGTGGATTTTTGCTGCAACCTTTTTGTGTCTCCAGGTCCTGCCTGCGTGCCTGCCCGTTTGTCAGCTTGTCTACTACCTCCCGTCTGGTCTGGTCACCTAGCCACTCTAAGTCACCATTTGAGCTGCCTCTCTAATAAACTTGTAATAACTACTTACCTGTTTACATGTGTCCTGCTTTTGGGTCTACTAGTAAACCGTGACACAAGGTTTTTGATAATATTGATATGGAAATAGTCACTTTATAACTTTATAAGATATGCTGCTGACCCTGGGAACTCCCTGCACTTGTTGTTAGACTTTTAAAACAAAGATGTCTATTGTCTAAGATTTAAAAAAAAAAAAAACCTTTAACATGTTGCAAATCTGAAAAGCTGTTTAATAAACAAAGTGAAGTGTTGGAGTTTGTATTATTCAAAATTTGATGCCAATATTTTCACCTTTACTGCAAATATAAAAAATAATAATAATAAAATAATATATTATAATAATAAGTATCGGCCTTGACTACTAATCGGTATCGGCCCTGAAAAAAACATATCAGTCAATCTCTACTTTGTACAGTGTTGAAATTACAGTATAAGCAGCATATACTTCAGATAAATGTGAAGAACTGTTGTTGAGGTCAGTTACCTGTGAGCTAGTCTCATTATAAGTTTATGAATACCTTTGTTACATGACCTAGCACAATCTGTACTGTGTCAGGGCAGGAGTGAGAAGACCTACCAGCTGAGACAGAAGCAAAACCAAGGCCAAATTTGAAGTTTTTAATATAGTGTGTGTTCAGCCTCTGTTCAGAGACACCTATGAAAATTACTTTTAGACACACTGGTGCTTCTAAAGCTGACTAGTCTAACAAGTTTAGATAAAGTTGAAGTAAAGTGGATATGCCATTTGCTTTTCCAGAAATCAGCAGATCACAATCCCTCTGTTTCTGTCTCCATAAACAACGCTGCACATTCTACCACATATCTTTAAACACTAGAATGGCATAACACTCGTCATGTTTACAGTATTTATTAACAAAGCAATAGTCAAACTTCCCAAGGTCCCTGAAAGCATCAGAAATAATCAAGATTGTCAGTAGCAGTGGCGTCAAATGTTGACTTTGGCAGCGCATGCAGTTGTGTGGTTTGGCCCAAAAGAGTGTGGGGCCTTCAATTGTCCTGAAACAGACAATAGGAAATAACTAGGCCCTGATGAAGGTCTGAAGAACCTTTTGTATTTTGACATGGTTGTATGTAACTGAGTTGGAATGAATCTGTTGCAGGATCCACTCATCACTCTTCAGCTTTAAGAATTTTGCCAAAATCCTGGAGGTGGCTGGCAAAGGGAATGTAAGCGAGTGCAGCATCTTCCTCTGAGAACAACATGTAAGAAAAACAACACAAACAGATTTTTCATCTATTTGGACTGCAATGGTCCAGCAGGATTCACCATTTCTTTTCAAAGACTTGGATCGAGCACAATGCACAGAGATGCTCCACAGTGAATTAGACATGTAATAGGATGAGCTGCAGTGCTTTATTGTGCTCCTGCAGTCTGAGTGGGATTCCTGTGTGGATTAGATGGACTCCTGTTCCAGCTGGACAACATCATTCAGAGATAAGCTCTCCAACTTCTACACCATCATGGCCTCCTTTTCAACACGAGCCTAAGAACACCTCAGCCTGGACTGTTGTCACAATACTGTGTTTCCCAAATAGTGGGTCAGTGGCATAAGTGGGTCGCAGGCCGTTTTTGCCACAACCTTTCTAATTCAATTATATTAAACATGTTTTTGACTCTCTATGGGGACAGTTAAAAGTGGTTGGAGCAACAAGCAGCAGTTAAAATGCACTAAGCTACAAATATCTAAAATGACACTAAAATGACACCGTGGCTCAGGAGGTAGAGAGGGTGATTCAATAACAATAACTTAGATATATGTCGCGCCTTTCATCCTCTCCCGTGCTCTTCCCTCCATCTGGTTCTCAGTAAAACCACCCAGACTATTCATGGCATGTATGAACAAAAATAATGTGGACATTCCCTGGACTTAATCTGCCTGCGTGAAATCACAGGTCAGGAGTATTCTATGTGGAATAACCCTGATTCCACCCAGAGAGCATGTGTGAAAAGGGCTTCTGTTTTCTCACCCTCAGATGATCCTGCAAGGCCTAGTTCAGCCCTTCAGAGGGATGTGCTGTGTGATAAGTATCAAAGACACACCTATCCAATGACATGTAAGCTATGTGGTTGGTGTTGTAAGAAGAGTGCAGCTGTTTATACTTTATACTTTTCACTGTTAGCATATGTATGGAAATGTGTGAAAATATAGCTTTTTCTCCACCAACGTGTGAAAAGGGCTTTAGGTGACTACTTTAAAATGTTTGAGTACCCGCTCCAACAGGTCACCAGTGTCTCAGCCTTGTCTTTCTCTATATCTTGCCTCTTGTCTTCTACAGACATTCTTCACTATACTGATATCAGTGGATACAAGAAAACCGTGTCTTTGCCAAACTAGAATTGGTAAGTGATGGATCAGAGCAGCCTACAAGAGAGGACTCTAAAGTGCTTTGGCACTTTAGAATCCTCTCCTAAATCTAGTGCAGATCTTTACATCATGCATCATCTCAGACTACTATAAAGACTTACACTGTCTTTTCAGTCAGATGGACCAAAAATTCACTTTAAGGGCTATTTAATATTTGATGTTCTACAGCATTTCTAAAAACAGAACGTATATATTGCATTTGAGAGCCACTCAGCAGTTTACAGTTGAGAATAAGTAATGGAAATCAGAGAAAGTAAAATTGCAATTCGAGTACGGGAGGGAGTCCTGTTTGGGAGTTTTCATTTGGTGCAGTTTGAGCCCTTTAAGCATCATTTAATTCTGATTTAGTGCAGTTTGTTCATCTTTTGTGTCATTTTGCTTCCTGTGGTTGTTGTGATTTTTTTCTAAATTAATCAAAGCAGTAGATCACCTCTGACTCTGTCAAAGGTCCTGGAACATGATCTCAGAACACAATAGGATGTATGTACTCTCTCTTCAGGAGCTTTTTATTGTCACGACTTGATCGTGAACAATGAAGCCGGGGTGTTGCAGGTGTGTGTGGGCGTTTCCAAACACAAAGTCATGTCTTGATGTGGTGTCGGCTGCTGTGAACTTACAACTTTCAAGGTTTTGCTCAAATGACACAGTCAGATGACAGTCGAGAACCAGCTTTTTTTGTATCTAATTAAAAGCACAGCCCCCGTGGTGTGTGGATATGAAGCAGCGGTGATGAGGAATGTGTCTTTTTTTGTTCCTGACAGCTGAGGAGACACTTGCAGCTGCTTTACTAAAGAGCAGTGTGAGAACGACTGTGTGTGGGTTTGTGGGTGCCTGCCACTCACTCACTTCACTTCACTTCATTCCATCAGCGGGAATTAGATTTGACAAAGTTGAGCTCAATATTAATGTGATCACAGGATGATTTTGCTGCTACTAAGATTTCTTCTCTGCATAGCTTTAGTCTGGGTGTAGACTAGTGTTTATCTAGTTCACAAAATGATGTCCTCAATCCAAACCCCTATCAACTAGTTTGGTTAGTAGATACACACTCATAAAAAAGTAAAGCCTTTGTTTCAACTGAGCAGTACAGGTTCGGGGTGTTTCCATTATCAAAAGGAGGGTCTCAAAATAAGCAGACTGTACTCCTCCAAAAATACTGGGAGCAGGGCAGTAGAAGGAGGAGCTAAGTACTGTTGTTGTAGTTTGTTGATTGGGCAGCAGACTGCTCCAAACAGAACTGTACTGAACTAAACCTCACTATTGCAGCTCCTAAATCAACCCTGTTAGTCGCTGTGAGGGCAAGAGTGGGTCCTATAGCTCGTAGATCTGGGACGCTACACAAACAGAGACGCTGAGATCCAGAATGCTGACACAGAATGGTAAAAAGAGATATCGTTTGTATTATGGCGGTCAACAAAAAATACAGCTAACCAGCCCTGCCTCTCTCTTCATCCATACCACAGGTGAGTGCACGCCTTTTCACACTTCCATATACGCCTCTTACACTCACACACCTATGCCCACGTGACCCCCGTGGCCTCCCTGCACCGGGGCAGCAGTCATACAAACACGCGCGCGCACACACACACAGTGGTATTTGTAGCTCTGATGGAATAACAAGACAAAATCTCATCTCTCACTCTCATGTTACAGAGTAATAATGTAAACATAACCCTAGATAAAAATTATGACCATAAAATGACACTGAAATTTTTCAAAAATAAACAATGGGAGTGGAATATATCAATTCCATATGCTTAACTGAATAAACACAACTCAAAAAATTTAAAAATCACAAGTGCATATTGTAACATTAGGGTGAGTCTGTTTGTGACCAATACATCTTGATTTTATGAAAAAAAAAATGGCTGAGTTTAGTCTTTAGTGGTTTTACTAGTCTGTCCCTATAACACCAAAACTAAAGCCTAAAGCCTTCTTTTACCATCAGTCCATTTCCCTCTGCTTGATTGGCTCTGATCACAAACAAGTCTGCCAGGAACTGAAGAAGGGCTACATTGGAGCCACAACATTCCACACTGTATACACTCTTAATTAAACTGGATTTCCACACTTCTGTTATGATTGAATCTGTGATAAAGAATCTCACAGACCCTTGCTGTGAGAGTTACATTTATCTCTTTGCCTCTCTCCGGGTTGTGATGGGATGTATTGTTCTGTCTGCTGTGAACATTTGGACTTGGACAACTGGGATCAATATATTTCAAAAGGTCACAGTTGCCCATCTTGACCATCTGTGTATAAATGTCATCCCTGCGACTAACTGGCCATTGTCCAGGATGTACCCTGCCTCAGGCCCAAAGCTCCTGGGATAGGTTCCAGTCACCTCTGACCCCTAATGGGACCTTGAGTGCAAATCTGACCCCTTTACCATGCAAAAAAAGCCATCAAACCTTGCCCAAAATTCAAGCCCAGTAAAAAATTATTTGTAGAGTAACAGTTGCAGCTTTGGGCCTGTTGGGCAGATTAAATGTTGAGATAGGCGACTGGTGAAGTTTATCTTTGCTTCAATTCTGCCATATTTATTAATACAATTACGCGTATCAATATACAGTACAATAACTGTTTTCTCAATATGCCCAAATATACAATAAAATATGAAAATATGTCTTCATGTACATTAAACAATTCACATCTGTATCACTGACCATTTACCATTGCATTACTTATTACATTTCACTGTTTAAACCATAGGAATTACCTCTTATTTATCTTGCTTTTACACAATTTTTAACTAGGCATGTTTCACCTACTTTAATGGCTAATGAAATGTATGGGACAAGACCCACTTACTCACGGCAGAGCTACCTAAAGTATAAACAACTCAATATTTTCCATTATTCACGAACGATCTGCACTCTGTTCAACTACATATTCACATATACACAATGTCAGGGCCTTATGTGGAGCTTCATTCACCATAGCAAGTAGCTTAAAATAAATGTACAATTAACTCAAAATGTCACACTTAGCTTTGCCTTGACTTAGCAGTAGACATTGCTCAAACTCTACAAAAATACAGTTTTTAATGACTGAGTTACTTATTCACAACAGTGTTTACTATCAGTGTTTTATGACCCATATTGAATGATTTGTACTTGGCTACTAACCTGTACAATACAGAAAAATGACGAGACAGTCGACTGGTGAAGTTTCTCTTTGCCCTGCTTCTGCTATATTGGAGAGGAGTCACTCTTTCCCATTCCAAACAATACCAAAAACATACTGTGAATACCCATTACTGTGTCTCCCATTAGTAAAGACGGCTCAGTGTCACCCCCCAAAATCACACCTCTCCTTATTATGTCCTCCTAGGGTTTTCATCCAGAAGGTTTGTCAGAATCATCTAGTCACATGTGCAATCAAAAGTTATCAGTTTTGGGGGGTTTTTTTCTTATCAGGTTTGGCTGTGGCAAGCCCATAATTAGGTGGCGGAAAATAAAATCTCCTGTAACTCTCCCAAACATTGTTGGTTTGACAATTGGATTTGATTAAACCCATTAAGTGTTTTTAAGTGCACATTTATGAGCTGAACACAATTATACGCCAGTAATAGGGCTATTTTCAAATCAGCCCTCCAGCACCCCATGCAGTTTTTGAATGGAGCCAAAAAATGTAGTTTGTCATAGAGACAGGAAATTTGGAACACATATCCCTAATGTTATTTTAAAAAAAAAATGATGTCCACCTTCTACACTTCCACCTTCATCTACAATCGTGTTTTCCATGGTAATGCTCCAAATATCATATAAATATAAAAAAGTGAATGGGAGGCAAAAAATTTATTTTTTTGTAGCCAAATAATGGTTCACACATCCAGCATAGGATCATGAGCAGAAAAGTCAATAGAGACAATGCTCTATCACACACAAGAAGGCAGCTATTTTGAATTGAACAGTTGACCACCGTCTTTTTAACCTTCATAATTTAACTCTCCTCCAACATTTTTTATCTGAGGAACTTCAGACTCTGTTAACATAATCTACAAAAATGTCTGAACAAAAGTTATCCATTAGTTTTTTGAAAAGTTTTCAGATGTGGCCGTGACAAGGGTCTTTATCACTGCTTGTGGCTTTAATAGGATTTTCTGTCTGTGTCTTTCTTTCTCTCTTTGTTGTCTCTACAGGTAACTTGCCAGACTTGTTTGTTAGATAATCCTGTGAATCTTCAGCAGATGGGTGGACCATCAAGCTAAAACCAGTCCTCATCTCCAGTTGTGTGAGAGGTATGCTCCATATTCCTTCATATTCTTTTGGGCACAAGTGTCATTTGACGTTGAGAGAATACAAATGTAAATATTTGACTGATATGCTTTTTTCAGAATAATCCCCCTCTTCCTGCGTCATCCCACTGCTGTGTGATGCTCATCAGTGTGATTTGCTGCTATTTGTTATACCAGTTGAGGCCTCACTGTCACTTTGAATGGTTTGTTGCTTTGCAGACACGCCTCTCTCTAACCAGAAAAATGCCAGCTCTATACATCAAGCAATTTGTTTGTTTGGAAGTCAATTTTTATAGTCTTTGCTTTGATTCATTTTCACCCTCCAATATCCTTCCCCCCATTTTCCCTCAGATGCATGACAGTCGTAATGTGGTAAGTACAAGCCAACAGAAATAAATCTCTCTTTGGCATTAGATCAACACTTCTAAATAAATTTGCTCATGATTTTTTTTACCCAATTTAAAATTGCTGACCTAGTTGGAGTAGGCAATCAGAGTAATTCTAAACAACAGTCATCCATTTATATTTCAACCTGATTCTGTTCATATCTAATGAACATTATCCACTTGATTAATTCATTAAGACGCAACACATTATGCTGCTCAAAAACATTTCAAAATAAATACAGGTAAATACAGGTTATAGATGGATAAAACAAACAAATGAAAAATCTCTATGATTAGGTGGCCGAGGGAAGCATTGGTGTAGACAGACTAGAAATACAATTTAACAGTATAGAAAAATGAACTGCAATGAATTTGTCCATCATCAGCACCAAATGACCTTGGAAAAAGGTCTATAGCCAAATGTGCTTGCCTTTTTGTCATTAATGAATAGTTAAGTGGTGCAGAGAAAGGGGAGTGGGAACTACAAAGCCTTGTTTAACAAGACTTTGAAACTAGTGTCAAAAGATTTAAATCAATTAATCTTTCGTTTAAAAATGTCACTTGACTTAGAACAGCCTATTGTATAAGTCCAAACACCTCCTGGGTGCTTTGTTTGCCAGGCTGTAGTCAGTAAACAACCCAATCCCAGAATCAAGCAATTAGAACAATGGGTAATATTATAAAAATGTAAATATATTACAAAATAAAATTATCATGCATCATTGTAGTGGCTTCCCTAGCAGCTGCTAGCTAGCCTGAGGTGTTGTAAGCTGGCCGTGTCCGGCGTGTGCTGTCGTGCAGTAATAAGTCTTCAGTTGTCTTCTAGTGTTATAACCATATATTATGATGAGTTTGAACAATACCAGTAACATTTAGTTTAGTTTAACCAATGCTTCACTATCTCAAAGGTAACACAACTGATCTCGGTCAAAAATGGTGGCCTGCCTGGCACACGTACACATACTTGATGATATGTAGCCTGGCCAGCCAGAGGCTTTCTCATTGTATAACATACAGAGAAATCAGTCTGGTAGTGGGGTTGAACAGGATTTCAAGGCAGGACCATGGGCGGAACTAACACTCCCTGAGTAAACCAATCAGAGAAACCATGCATGTGACGTAAGGAAAGTGACTGTCCAATTCCAGTTGTCAACAAACCACAACGTATACCAGCTTGGCTAGAGAGAGAAGATGCTTCGGTGATGGTGAATGACTTCTTTCGTTTTTTCTGAGGAAACAGTGTGTAATATTGAGTTCAGTGCTTATTTTCGATCACTACCTAAACCTATGTACTTTTTTGGTTAAAAAAATTATTGCGCTCCAAAATCCCACCTCCCTCGCCACGATTGGCCGGTAAGAAAGAGAATACGGAGCAGATTGGACAATCCCAGACTGACTTTCTCTGTATGTGATACAATGAGAAAGCCGTCTGGCTGGCCAGGCTAGATGCTATGACCCATTTATTGATATGTAGTCCAGCAGTTGGTGACTGCCACCCACTGTCCAAAGTGAAAATTACAGATAAACAAACAAACAAACAAAAACCTATCTAAATAAACTGTCTTCTGCAATCACGTTGTCTCACTGGCCAGTATATAACCATTGGCCTAAATGACTTGTGAATGTACACAATGAGGCAATGAAGTAACTGGAACCAGAACTCCTTATTACTGAAGATAAGGATAAGGAACCAGAACTCCTTATTACTGAAGATGCTTTGTTTGTAAACGCATCTGCAGCTCAGTGTTCATGGCCTAAAACTCTGGATGTGTTGGTGAACTGTGGGAGTTCAGTCCAATGCTCACAGATGACGACTCCTGAATGATGCAGTGACCGAGAGATTGTGTGATAATGTGCCATGGGTTTGGCAGTCGTTATCCAAATGGGATTTATCCACAGTGGCTGTTTTCCCTGACGGTAATCTGCTCTATCTCACAAATATAGACTTAACTCATGCAGAAAGGCCATTTTCATGCCCTGTCAGAGTAAAGGCCAATTAGACTAATGCATAATGACGCTCAAGTTTAAAACCCTAATTATGGCCTTTATTAAAATATCTTCCATTTGCTCCTGTCTGCATCTGTATATTTTTACAGGGGAACGATTTCTCTTGGCCTTGGTTTTCTGGATTGAATTTCAAAGCCACTTTGGTTAAGATTATCTTCCTGATGCCGTCTAAGGTGAGTGAGTCTGCTATTGCCATTATGAAGTCATCTCCTGGCAGCCACTGTGCTGCCTTATGGCTGGGGTCAAGTATGGAGGTCAGGACATAGAGAACTAGGTCAAACATCTAACCAATTTTTTTACATCATTGACTGTAAGACAGCAAAACAGTGACAGATGTACAATTTCTGCCACTGGCTTTGTGTGTGTGTCATTACTGAAGCCTGTCATACACATATACTAACTGATTTTCCTCTGTAGCCACATGTCTTTTTCAGCTGGAGCACACTGCAACTGCTCTCAGCTGCTTGTCGCTACACTTGAGCGTTCTGCGGCAAGTCTTTATGAGCGTAGAGTGCTAGCACCACCAAGTGGAACAGCAGTTCTTTTCAGCAGAGTAAATACAGACACAGTGGGACCCTGATGAACACTGACAGCTACATTTAGTTACATTTAGTCCAAGCTTTTTCCTGCTTATTCAGTTGCACAGATGCGCACGGGCAGCCATGTCCACTTACTATTTCTAACCAAACACCAGCAAGTTCTAATCATGAGGTTCTGAGTGAAGTTAGTATAGAGATAAAAACATACACTTGTTAAATGTTTTGAACATCTCAAGGATATGTTTCCAGTCAATAATGGCCACAATTGCAATATAAGATGCCACACTCTAGTACTTCCCTGAAAACCATAGAAAGAAACATATTTCAAATGTATTCTTCTGTGTAATTCTCTAAATCCCACATCATTTTCTAATGCAGCTTGACCTTTCTTTCTTCTCACTTCATAAAACACTTAGACCCAGAGCTTCTGTTTGGATCGATATATTTGAGACAGGTGCTCTTTGGAAAGGGAGACATCAAAGAAAAACTGATAAAAAAGACTAAGCTGAGTAAGGAATAAAAAGTGAAAAGATTTTTCCTAATGTACTCAGAGCAGGTTATGAGCCTTGTGCTGAAGGCCGCCTCTTTGTACTGACCCCTTCAGATGTGTAAACAGAAATAATCTCTGGGTAATAATGTTCTTCCACATCTAATTGCAGTTTGCTTGTATATTTGCTTACAGTGGTCATGGAGTACAATTCATGTAAATATTCTTTCAGGTGAAGCAAACTGGGCTTGAAAAACACCAGCGTCTGTGGACTAATCATAATATTACAAGCAAAGTAAACCTTCCTAGACCTGCTCCACTTTCCTAATAAAACCCTGAACTCACTGTGTTTAGTCAGAAGCCTATTATTTCTTTATCCAATGCATGTGTGTGTATATGTTTATGTTGTCTGGGTGTTGGCAGCTGAACTCTTCTATTGTCCTTACCACTTGCTAGATTGTCCCTTTTATCAGTTTGTTTGAGAATTGTCATTCGCATCTTTTCTCATTTTCAAGTGTATCTTGGCGCTCATCTCCTTAAGCCAGCATTGATGGACATTGTTCTTGTCTCTGGCTTTGGCAGCATGTCATTAGCTCATGACTCACAGCTTTAATTTTGGCCTGCCTGCTTCTCTTACCAGTTTGCACCAGGTTTCCTTACGACACTGGTTCAAGTTTTTGTTCTTATGTTTCTAAAATATAAAAAAACAAAAAGCGTTGAAATGTTTAATTAGTAAAAATAGTTAACACAGATTGTGCACCTGCAAACATTACACCTGCAAACATCCTTTTATTCATTGCATTAAAAAAAAGAAAAAGAAAAAGAAAAGACTGCCACAGGAAATGACTCTATTGAAATGTGAAGGAGGCAAAGAACAAGAAACAGACTCCTGAGGAAGTGATCTGGGAAAAAGAGTGCTCAAGTAATGAGAGGAAGGAGTTCAAGGTTGTATTTTGTCCCCCTGAAACACATGAGCACTACCTCAGGGTGTAACAGTCTCTGTCAGGCCCAGGACTGAGGAACTGCCTGCAGCATTTTGTCATGTTTTCTCTGTGATTAAAACAGCAATTCAGTCAGATGAAATAGGGAGTCCTCTCTTTGGATTTTTCAGTGTGCAGTTATTTATTAAGCAGAAAATGTGTGTGTCTGCTAATCACAAGATCACTAGGCTTTGATTAATTGACCATCGGCAAGTAGAGTAGGCAGTTGTTGGTCTGGAACAATGTTTTCATGCCAAACAACCCCACTAATGACCTACTGTTTGTACCAGTAGAATCAGCTGTAGAGACATTGACAAACTCACCCCACGTCCCACATTTTTTTTTCTTTTTGGTCTTTCGTCAAGTGTCATGTTGTATACTATATATTTTCCTCAAGGGTCTTTTTCCAGACCCACTTTTGTGCATTTCCTATGGGTGTCCATACAGCGATATATACACCATCCAACAGAGGGCAGGCTCCAGAAGTACAAATATATGGTGAAATCCCATGGTGACTTTATGGGTGTAAAAATGTGTTGACAACCTGGTACAAAAGATGGCTCCTATCTAGTAGAGATTATGTGACAACTCTGCGGTAAACAAAAAGTTTTTATACAACAAACATACTCCTTGTTTTCTGTATAGTTATCCAGAAAGGAGCAAAATGCAACACTTAAAACAAAGAAGCATAAATTAGCAGGACTTATCATGATAGCCATGACTTTTTCAGCTAGGAAACAAAGCTTTACTTGTTAGTTCGTTACTATGGTTACCCCACCAGGACCCCTCCTTCTCAATGTTATGTCCCCTCCTTTTAATATTTGTAGCCCAATTTGTGACAGTATATCGATCTAAATGCCCTCTGTACAATAGAAAATACACGCCCCACTCGCAGATTATTATTGCAAACCAGTGGCATCACCAGGCCATTTTTCTGTGGCTGAAGCACAAGTCCTGGTTCAAAGCTAACGGATAAATGAAATGTAAGTTGTGCTGACAGTGAAGAGACTTTATCCTGACAGTGTCTCCTGACTCAGGGAATGCCACCAGTCTTATGGTTGTATTATTAGAACAGGATACTGAATGAATTAAAAAACAAAACATGACCGCCCATTAATTTTAACAGACGTTCCTCATTGGTGCAGCACGACAAAAAAGTTTATTGGCTTCCGCTTTATTTCTGTGTCATGTGGCCCATAGAGAAGGGCACTTGTGCATGCGGTCTTCAGATTTACCGGACACATGATCGGTTCTGACCAATAGACATGAAGGTGCGCTAGAGTGATGATATAATCAATAAAAGTTGTTTTTTTGCGAATTTAAGAATTTTTAACATCATCATGACTGAATCAAACAAAATTATGGCTAATGTAGGTGTCCTGTCAAACAAATACCAGGCGTTTGTTTTTACATTGCGGTCTATGGGGAAAATATTTTTAGGCTGTAGAGGATTTTTCCTTTGCAATATGTCGAGTGGCCACTAATCAAATTGGCAGCAGGGGAAGGTGCCTTATCCAGCTCTTATAGTACATCCATGATCAGTCTCTGTGACACTGTAAAAAAAAAACTCGTATTACTCAATTTATCAAGTTGTTAATGTGCAAAACAGTGAAATAATTTTAATGACTAATATTCAGTGTTGGGCAAGCTACTTGGAAAATGTAGTGAGCTAAGCTACCAGTTACTATTTGTACTGTATTAAATGAAGCTTCACTGCACTAAAGCAGCATCATGGCAAAAGTAATTCAAGCAATTTTTTTTTTGGAAAGCTTATGTATTCAGCTTTCAGGTTATGTATAAATCTTAAATTCCAAAAATTGTCCCATATGACATATATGTGGTCCAGGGTCACATATGAACAGTATCAGTCATTAAACATAGTTTAAATGTGGACAAAACTGATTGAAAAAAAACATATATATATATATATATATATATATATATATATATATATATATATATATATATATATATATATATATATATATATATATATATATATATATATATATATATATATATATATATATATATATATTATTATTATTTTCAATTATTCATAATGCGCTGATAACAGTCTTTGTTCACACAGGAACTGTAACACGAACACGTAATTTACATTAGGGAACTAATAATAATAGTTATGTTGGGTATACATCAGTGACAGTTTCAAACTCAGTTCCTGGAAGGCCACAGCTTTGCACAGTTTAGCTTCACCCAGCTCCAACTCACAGCTGCTTAGTTGTTTCTGGTAATCCTGAGGAGGTTGATAAACTAGCAAGAGTTTGTGGCGTGAGGTGATACTACACTATATGTGACGCCAAAACCAAAAACCCATATTGCGCAGGCTGCATCGGGCGGAAGCTGTGGGATGCCTGGGAAATGTAGCTTGATAAACGTGATAAACAAAAGAGCTATTTGATTAGGAAAACAGCGACGCTACCACCACGTCACTGAAGAATGTAGTTAAGCTAGTAGCGTCGCTACTGCCCAACACTGCTAATTAACTTTAAACTTTCCTCAGCCATGTTGATGATGAAACAACATCAACATGGACTCAGGCAACTCCGACGTACTTGAGTTTCCGAGCTGTTGTTCCGACTTGAGCAGGTGTTCATATGCATTTCCCGAGTCCTCAAGGACCACACGAATGCACCAATAAATACATCTGCACTTTCAAATTGTGTCTTAAATAAGCATCTCGTTCACGTCCGACGGCACGGCAAAACTACTGGTGCATTCATGTGGAGCAGAAATTATGTGAACACACCGAAGTCGGAAGAACGACTTCCTAACTCGGATACTCTTCCGAGCAGTACTTCAATGCACCATACACACACAAGTTCCTGTGGAGCAATGCAAAGTTTATGGCAACTTTTCACTTATTGTGGTCATGTCACAATAAAAGCTGTGTCATTCGACAGCAGCTGAAATCACTTTATTTTGGCAGAGGCAGAATCCCTTTCAGTATTCGAGCGGCACAGTTTCTCTGAGACCATTATAAATGCTGCTTAACTACAACCACAGCTGATGGACAGGGGTTAAGAGTTGGGTAGATTCATAAGTGACAGATCTGACTGAACATTACAGTACGATATAAGTGGTATAAATAAATATAAATAAACGTAACTTTCCAAAATGCTGTTTTATTTATTCCTTTTTAAAGTATGATAATATTAGATATTGATTTGGATTTTTAAAAAGTTGAATTTACTTTACTTGCAGCGGTCTGCAATGTAATCATTCTGCCTCTAGATGGCACGCATGAGCAGGACCTTACGTTGCAATACATTCATGTTTTTACCGTCAGTGACCAGTTTACAGTTTACCTATTTTGATGGCCAGTCCAATGAAACGATTTCATATGCTAAGTCCGATTTAGTTCCTATATTTGTAAAGTCATAACTTGAGTGAAAGACTGGTCCATGAGCGTGCAGCGTGCCCTATCGGTTACCGTGGCAACCAAGCGTTTCCATGGTGACATGCACACGCACTCGATCTATCAAGCCAGCACTGTATTACAAGAAGGATACAGTATGTTTCATTTATTAAGTTGAGAATTGGTAAATTTATAAGACTGTGATTTGATACCATCCCACACAGCTATTCACGGGAAGTCGGACTACATTCAAGTGATATAACCGCTGCGTTTGTTCATTGAAAAGTAAGTTTCGCAGTTGCTACTAGCTGGCTAGCGATCATCGATATCCTTTAGTTAGTTAACTAATAGTTAAAGTTAGCCTTAATTCATGTAGTTATGCAACAAAGTTACCTTGAATCGTGATCGTTTAATACGAGTTGCTGGTTAGTGTCATAGCTCTCTTAAATTTGTCACACATGTGCTTTTTAAAAATTACTGCACATTATAGGCTACCCCGTGGATAAAGTGGCTTAGTTGCATACATAATGTCTTTGTTTTGCTGTGGTGTGTTTATTTTTCTAACCGAAAGAAAGAAGCTTTGATGTCGAAGCCATGGATGAAGAAGATTGGTCTATTCGCCAGGTAAAGCAATGACTTAATTTGATGAGCTTTATTTTTTAGTCTGATTGTTTTAGTCTTTTTCTTTGTATGTACAGAGCTGATGTTCCCTTTATAAAAATATGCTTTTTTGTCTCTTGATGGATACCTTCTGTTTCTTTATGAACTATAAGATATTCATGAATTGCGTGGCTAATTGTGGTATAAATGAGGAGTTGTGGACTGAAGAAAAGAAGAGTGTGTTGGACAATTATATTGAGGACACCTCTATCACAGCTATGGTTGTGTACTTGGGGACAAATATGGAACTGAAAGTGGAATACTTGGAGCCCTCAGAGGTATAGAGCGCTGTACATAATTGACCTATTTGTAATTGGTATTTTGTTTATTAATTTTACTTTAACTTGTATTTTCCAGCTTTGTCACTGTATTCTGTAAGGGCCATTTATTTCTCTTTTCGTGAATGTTAAATAATTGTTTTTCTGTCCTTCTGCATACATAGAGCGCAGAACAACTGGCCTATTTTATCCGTGTGCCAGGAGCCATAATTACACCGGAGACATTTGACGGAGCTGTACAGTTTGGTACAGTGCGTGGCAACCCCAGAAACGGAGTGCTTCATTTCATGGAGCGCTTACATGCCCCATTGATCTCACTTAGTACATGGGAAAAAACTATGAAAGACAACTATACCAACAACATGCACTGCCTTCTCGCCGACCTCACTGGTTTGTATCTCAGAGTGTCGCTGAAATGAAAAAAGACACACAGAACACTGGTTATGTGAGCAAAGACATAGGCAACAAAAGGAAGAGAAGGGATTGGCATGAAAGTAATGCCAGGATTTAAATGTGGGTGCCAACGAATAGGTTACGTTGATTTGTGCCACTCACTTAACTCATGGTAAAGCATACACAATTGAGTAGTTTATCTTCAATAGTATTTTTATACTTTTTATTTAGACACTTAATTAGTACAGAACATAGTGTTTTACTTTACTTACACATGCAGTGATTTACAGTGATGGTTGTTTCCATGTGAAATATCTCTTGTCTTTGCAGATGAAGTGTATAAGGAGGTTGGCAGCACAGTGTTGTACGTCCCAATGGAAGGCCTCCAGCGCAGTCCTGAGGAGGCCAGCAAGGACAGAAAACTTGTGCAGAGAATGGAAAGTAAGCAAAAGAGGGCATTGTAGAGGAATTTGTTGATGTCATTTAATACATTTTATAATATCATTTTATGAATATAATTTTATAATGATGTGCCTTCCGGAAAGGTTGCACACGTTAGGGGGCTCTTCGAATGTTCTTTTTTTTTTTTTTTATTTGTTGGGGATTCTGTGTATTTTTTTCACTTTTTTTAAGAATACCCTTGTTTATCGCGGGGTTACGTTCTAAAAATAACCCGCAATAGGCGAAATCCGCGAAGTAGTCAGCTTTATTTTTCACCACACACTTTATACACTTTTCTCAGACAGGCATTAACATTTTCTCACATTTCTCTCTTGTTTAAACACTCTCAAATCATTTAGTCAAGCAAAAATGTACTTGATCTGCAAGAAAGGAGTGTCTTTGGTGTTGGTCATCTGTTTCCAGAAGCATAAGGATGAGACACAGAGGCTGCAGATTTGGGAAGAAAACAAGCAATAGAAAGTGGAGATACAGGCTGTTTTTGCCATGGATTTTCATGAAAAATGTGAAGTCCATGAGAAATAAGATCGTTCTAGCAGCTTCTCTGAAAAACAAGAAATGCTACTGTGACTACAGCTGTTACTTTCCACTGAGTCCTGAATAAACAACAGCATTCTGTTCTCAACTGTGGACTATGGATTCACACGAAGAGCAGATCGATATGCCTCTAATGGGAGATGTGAGTCTATATGTGGACAACCGATGGTGTTATTTAGAAAATATTACAGTTAAAGAGAAGATCTGTTATCAGGATATGGAGCTGTTGCAGTAATAATAATAGTAATACTCTGCTGTTATATTCAGCCAAGAGCTGTACCAGACACTGCCTGTGACCTCATCAGTGGAAATGTTCCCTGGAACACACCCAGCCACTGGGTCCATCAGATCAGTGTATATTGAACAACATAGACCATCCCCTACTTTTGGCTTTTGAATAACAAAGGGCAGCCAGTGGACGTCTGAGATCAGTGAGCTGCAGTATGGAAAGCCACAAGAACTCCTTATTCCAGACTGCCATAAGACTGTACAATCAATCAGTGTATGAATGAAGAATGAATGAAGCCATGAGACCTAACAACCAAATTTCCCGTTGGGGATTAATAAAGTTAAAATGAATTGAATTCGGAGTAACATATTGTCATAATATACACATCAGTCCAAAACGTGTAAATGCAAAAATCACCTTAACTCTCCCACAGTCTTAATGTCTTATTTATCAGTCTTAGTTTTTCCTCTTTTTTTTAGATTCAATATTTATCTCTCTCTATTCTAGCTGTTATGATTCACTGGACAGATCAGATAAAGAAGCTACTAAATGCCCAAGATACAACTAAAATGAGTGACACCTGTGGTCCGCTGCAAGAGATAGACCTTTGGAGGAGTCGCTCTGCCAAGTTGTTGGACATCAGCCAGCAGCTCCAAAAACCAGGGGTCAAGCACATCCAAAACATCCTGCAGCTCTCCAAATCTCTCTATGTACAGCGCTTCTCCAAACTTGCAAATGAAATACAGGTAACACCAATATTCTGGTTTATAATTTAGAGTGCTATGTCCCTCCTTTTGGCAATATTTTTCACCTTGGATTTGTTTGTTCGTGCAGAATTGCTCTCTGCAGGCTCAGTCCAACCTGTCCTTCCTGTCAATATTAAAGGAACCATGTGAAGAGCTTGCACAACTAAAGCCTAGTCAAGTTGAACCAAAGCTGCAACACATAATCAACCTTATCCGTATCATATGGGTGAACTCTTTATATTATAACACCAATGAGCGCATCACTGGTCTCTTCCACAAGGTACGTCCTAAGTTCAAATACAGATTGAGGAAATATGACTCTGAAATATGACAGTGATTGATTTCCATGTTATTGCAGATGAGTAATGAAATAATTCGCATTTGCTTGGAAAGCATCTCTCTGGATCATATTTTTGAGGGTTATGTGAGCTCCAGCAAGAAAAACCTCACTGATTGCATTCAGTGTTGCTTAGCCTGGAAAGAAATTTATCTGCAAACTTCTCAAATCCACCACAAGTAATATAAAGTCATATCAATACAGAAATATGAATTATTATTATTATTATTATTGTTATTATTATTGTTAATTTCGGCTTGTCCTTCTCCCTTTATGTAGATATTCTCCAAAACCATGGGTCTTAGACTCAACTAGCATTTTTGTTCTTGTTGATGCATTCGTTCAAAGGTTTAGAGAACTGCTTGAGGTAAAGTTGTTCATGTACTTTTCTAATGACTACACTTGCCTCTTAAATAATATTAATGGTTTTGTATTGGGGTGAACCAGGTGTGTGATTGCCAGAATCAGTTTGCCCGTTGGGAAAATGGTCAGCAGAGGCCACTGCCTTGCTTCAGTGGTTGTCAGGGACCAGAGTTCACCCGTTCCCTTTTGGATTTAGAGGGCAAGTTCCACCGCAGTCTGCAGAACCTGCGCTCTGTTGGCAAGGGCATCCTTGATGTTAAGAACACCACATGGAGTAATGAATTTAACAGGTAGACCTACTTTTTAACATTCCCTGGTGAATGGGAATACCTTTATGTAAGATTAATTGTGCATATGTTGGTAGGTTTCGTGCATTAATAAAGGATCTAGAAATTACAGCACAGAACCTGATTAGTTCAGTGTTTAAAACTGTCAACACTGTGGAGGAAGGAGTGCGGCTGCTGGACATTTTTAGACCAATGTCAAGTCGAGAGGTATGTTATTTTTCTATCATTATTTTTGTTTCTTGGTGGTTCACCTGGTAAAGCATGTACCATATATTCGGGAGACCTGGGCTTAATTCACACACGAGTCATTCGTCCAATGTCATCCCCCTCTTTCCCCCCTTCCTCTGTGTGTTTCCAGAATGGCAATGCCAGGAAAAAAAATAAAAAATCAGTTTTTTTTCATCAAATTATGTTGAAAGATGAAATTATGTAGTTATTGTCTTTTATTCTATCCTTTTGATTCCAGGCCATTAAACGTACCACAGAAGAGAAGTACGAACAAGTGTATAATATCTTTAGCAAAGAGTTAAAAATGGTCAACAAGGAATTAAACCAAAGGGCAAGGTCTTCCCATAATCATATGCCTCAGGTAGCTTGCCAAGCCTATTGGATAAGGGCCCTCAAACATCGACTAGAGAGACCTGTGGAGGTGAGAAAATGTGTTTATATATTGGAATGTTATATTAATAAGCTAAGGGCAATGTTTTTCACTGAAACAGCTTCACATACATGAACATGGCTAAGGTCAACCACTGTCCTCCCCCATTCTTTCTGCTTCACTTAAGGTGCTTCAAAAGGCTTACTTTATGCCAGATTCATATAGCCGCAAGCAAGCCTTTGTAACATACAACCAGATGGTCCAAGTTTTAGATGAGATGATGAGGAGAAGCTTCAATGACTGGACACAGGGCTTGGATGGGCAGTCCTTCACACGGCTGGAGCAGACTCTCATGGTGCGCTGCAAAGACTGCAGTGCAAAGCTGGACCTAAACTTTGACATGTAAATACAGTTTCAAGCAGAATACATTTCACATATTATGAAGAGTTGACCATAATGTTTTCTTTCACCATGTGACATAATGCAATCTTAAAACATTTTTTTTTCCCAGGGCCCTGTGGATGATATTTTGTGAAGTCCACTACTGGGAACGACTGAAGTTTGAGATTCCTCAGAATGTTTCTGACATTTACCGTGATAGAGGAGACTATAGAAGCCTGAGGGAAAGAGTCCTACTTCTGATTAGGCATTACAACAGGTCAGTAGACACAAAAAAAGACTACACGCTGTATTTTGGACAGTGTTGATAAATAAATTGAAAACACTATGCTTTTAACCCTGCCTGTTTACTTATGTCTTTTTCAGCATTATTGGGATGCTGTCTCCTGATGAGCTAGGTTTGTTTCGTGATCGGATCGATTTTCTGGACCGGAAGATTCAGCCCGGGCTGTCGAAGCACATGTGGTTGTCTAAAGGAGCTTCCAACGTTTTTGTCCGTGAATGTCTTGTTCATGTTGACAAAGTATGCAACTGTTACTAATTCTTATTGTGACAGGGAAATTGCAGTGGAGTGGTTTTCTTAGCTTTCTCTTTATCCCTCATCTCTTCTGTTGCTCATTAAACTTTAGGTGCACGCAATAGTGGATGGATATAAATTATCCAATCTGTCTATCTCCAACCTTTGTTGTGAGATCAGTGAAACATTGTTGATTCGACTGGATGGAAAAACAGTTTACAGGTACTATCCTCTATTTTTGTATTTATTTTTATTTATCTTCAGACTAACAACAAGAGAAAGACCTCATATTGTGCTAGTATATATTATAATATTAATTAGAAACTGTCTGATTTGTAGTGTGTCATACTTAATACTTGTTTAAGTTTATGGGTCTGTTTTCAGGAACCTGGATTTTGAGGATGACCAGAGTGCTCACATGAAGAGTCATCTTCAAATATTGCTGTCAGCTCACAAGGAAATTGTTAGAATTATGACCGACATCTATGAGATATTTTCCAATGATGGACCAGCTGTATGTGCTTTTCTTGTCTTTATGTTTTCATTCTTTTAATACAAGTGCTTATCTGCTATTGTATGAAATTCATCTTTTACTGTAATGTTTTAGGTACAGGATCATTGGCTTTCCTACACAGAGAAAGTAGACCGCTTGATAGAGGAGGCTCTTAGGAGCAATGTGAAGAGCACCATGCAGAAGCTTTCTAAGGCAATTAATGGAGATAACAAAACAACACCCAATCCTCTGTTTAAACTCCTTGTAATACTCAAACAAGCAACCGCCCAAAGTGCTCCAAAGGTTTCAGCCACCTCTACTTTTACCACCATGCATCTTTGTAAATGTCCGCTACTTGTTGAGATACTGTCTCTTGAAATCATACATTTTTGTGTTATTGTGTATTTGTCATGTGACAGGTTGATTTCTCCCCAACACTTGAAAAACTTTCCCAGATTGTGAACATTCTACCTCACCTCATAAAAACCATCACTGAATTTAAACGACTGCCTGAACTTCTATCCCTCAAAGGCTCACATCAGAGTCCTATACATGTCAAAATCGGTCTGAACATATTTCATTTACAAATGTCAAAACTATCATGTGATAAACTAATTAGTTTTACTGAGGTAATTAAGTGTATGTGCAGAAATTGTTATTTAAATAAATCTTTCTTTCTTGGATTTCTCAGAGCAAGATGAAGAAATAAAGAAGATTCAAGCTGCAATTGCTGCGGGCATGACTGCTAATGCAAGTCACCTTCAAACCTACCTAAAGACATGGGACAAATACAGAGAAATTTGGGAGATCAACAAGGACTTATACATAAAAGACTATAACAGACACAGCCCACCAGGGACTTTTGATAAAGACATAAATGGGTACAGTACTGTAAACATGTAAAATTCAAACAAAGAAAAGTTTTATAAAAACTTGTGGTTACATGTTTATTCTCTATCAACTCTATTATCGTGTCTATTTAATCATGCTTAACTTAATCTGGTGTTCTGTTCACTTCTAGGTACAAAGAAAAGGCAGGCATCGTCCAGCAGGAGGAGACTGTAGTTAATGTCCGGTTTGTCATACTAGACTGCTCTCCACTTAAGTCAGCTCTGGTGCGACACTGCAATGAGTGGCAAACCAAATTCACTAAACTTCTCTGCAACATGGCCAGCAGTCATCTCAAAGATCTTCATGCTTACCTGCAAGACAATGCAACGAGGTACAGTACATTCAATGAAAGTATTTGGGCTGGTAAGATGAAAGGTTCAGCAAATAGCTTGGAAAATGACTCAAAAATATTTTTGTTATGAGAAAGTACATTTGCAACAAAGATAAGGCCAACCTATGTGGTCTTTTTTCATTTTGTTCGTTTTGTGGTTATGTGTTTTAGAATAAAACATGTCCCCCAGACACTGGCAGAACTTAGTGACAGCCTGAAACTTTTGGATACCCTCAAGCATGATTTGAAAAAGACGGAGGCTCAGATTCCCTTAATTCATGAACAGTTTGCTCTCCTGGACAAATATGAAGAGCCCTTAGAGCAGGATGTAAGTACCTTTAACATTAAAACACACATAACACACTGAACATTCAGCTGGTCACTTAGAGTGTTATTTTGGTCTGGTTTTCTTTTATTTAATATGTTTTTGCAGTGTATTACACAATTCCAATCCTAGGACTTTTTTTCAAACCACAGGTTTTGGATTTGCGTGAGGTTATGAATGAAGAGTGGGTGTGGTTCCAGCAAGTGTTGATTGACAGTGACATCATGCTTCAGAAGGACAAGGAAAAATTTAAGAACAGTCTTATTGTCTCCTCTGACGAGTTCAAAAAGAAGATCCAGAGCACTATTAAGGATTTCAACAGCACAGGTACCATGATTTGCTTTGCATCAGTGCAGGATCTTCAGTGTTCTCTCTTTTTATTATTATTTTTTCCCCCTGTGCATATGCAGGTCCATTTGACAGTGCACTGAGCTGTGGGACAGCCCTAAAGCAAATCGAAGAGCACCAGACTTTACTGGAAACTCTGAAACAAGAGGAGAACACCATCATTGATGGCCTGAGCTTCTTTGTAATAGAGCAGCCCCCTTCCAAAAGTATTATTGCGCTGGAAAAGGTCCTGATAAAGCACCAGCATCACTCTCAAGTCATTTTACTTCAAGTGAAATTGTTCTCTTTCCAAGTTATGAAATAATATCAATTTCTTATGTTGCACAGGACATAGATTTCTTGCAGCAGGTTTGGGAGATCACTCAGGACTGGAATTCCAAATGGAACATTTGGAAGGGCGGTCAGTTTGCCACTCTCCAGACTGAAAGCATGGAAAACACAGCTCAAGACATGTACAAGAAACTTCACAAACTCCAAAGAGAACTAAAAGTGAGTTCCAGTCACAGTTGTCACTACTGTCCTTTAAATGACTGTTGAATGAATGAGGTTTTTATTATTTGCAATTAAAGGCACAAGGAGGGTGTTCTCAAAAGTTATCATGCTGTGTGGCTAAAAGTGGAAGAATTATGCAAAATGTACTTAATGAATAGAGATGAGGAACTAAAAGATGCTTAATGATGAATATGATATTTCTCATTGCAGGACAAGGAGTGGAATATAGTAACATTCTCCAAGAATAAGATTGAACAGTTCAAGAAGATTATTCCTCTCATTTCTGACCTCAGAAATCCAGCCATGAGAGACAGGTACAGAATTACTAGAAACAATATTACAGTAGTAAATACAAGTAAATCTTTGAAATCTTCTATTCATTGCAGATTGACCTTGTAAACATCATACTGTCAATTACAACCAAAGGCTTAATAATGGCATTAATATTATTATTACTAATATTAGGGTTCGGCGATATCCAATTTTTCATACATTTATACTGTGCCAAAATTATACTGCGTTTAAAACCACCCCATGACTTCTTAATTCTACATGCAATGTAGCCTTAAGCATTACGTTTACACATTTGTTGCCACTAAAACACCTGAATGTGTCCTAAAGTTGTAAAAAATGTTTACGTGAGCAGTAAATAGGTTTCTCCTGGAAAGTGAAGCAGGTGGAGTGAGTCACAACATATCTGTGCTGCTCTAATTACGCACAGAAAGAAGAGTGCCTTTCAGCACTGGCTTCTAATGCTCAAAGACAGAGATGATTTATACTTATATTTGTTTATAGATTTATCTTTTTTTTTTGAGAGTGGACATCAGGAAAAAGGTTCATGTGATCAGAGCAGGAGTGCGCACACGTGAGCACGTAAATGTGTCCGCGATTATCCTGCAACCTGCTTTCTAGCTCGTGACCAAACTAAGAGACAGAGATTTTACAGCACCAAGGCATTTATTTAGGCTCAAGTCTTTTCACAGAAATGCTGTGTGTGAGCAGGACATCAGTCTATCCTCACAGCATTATGAAGAAGCTGGAGCATGCACATTAAACTCCATAAGAGAGTGAAAATGAACGAGTTTTGGCAGCCAGGGCTATTGCACTTCCTTCACGTCCCAAAAACAAAAAGCAAACAGATATAGTGTTATAGCATTTATTTAGTCTGTGTCCTCACTAAGACGCTGTGTGTCAGCGGGACTATTTTTGTAGTTCTGTACAGTGATCGATAAACCTGCTTTTTGTGGTGTCGGGGCTCACCTGAACGAGGCTCGACTGTTAATAAGCTGCCCTCTCAGTGCCTACTAAGTCTCCTCTCTTTACTCTTTGAAGCAACTTATGACTGCTCTTTACGCAACGCCAAGCAGGCTCTCATTAATCGATATAAATGAGGGAACAAGTGTTATGACATATATAACACTATCGCCCTGACAGCACTGTGTCTCTTTTGTATTTTGCTGTCTTTGCAAAAGCATGCAACATTATTGTTAGAACAGTAGAGGATGGCCCTGCTTGATCAGCCACATCAGAATCAGATCAGAATTGATGTTGAACCTTTTATCAATTAGTGGGTGAGTTTTTAAATGAGATCGTAGATTTGAGGAGTTACCATGTTCGGCCACTATCTTCTTTTGGCAGATTTTGCACACAACCTCATTGGTGTTTGCTTTTTCATTTGGCTCAAAACCAAAATCTTTAAATGTATGCAACTCCAACATGATAACTACAGTAATAAGATGTCTGCCACATGATGCAGAAGTTGGCGGAAACATGACGTCAATTAGAGAGCGCTAATTAGTTGTGTAATTATCATACTTTTGCTTTTTATTTGAAATTAGATGCTTATATTACACAAACAAAAGTTCTCTAATCACTTTTATATTGGCATGCAGTGCTGCACATTTTAGGGATTTAATAGAAACATGGCTCCTTTCATATGGGGTTTAAACTTCAGGGAACTAGATTTGACACAGTCAGCATTTTTACATACTCGGGTATATGGTAATATTGTAATACGGCCCAACTCTATTATACATTAATGTATTATATAATTACATTTCTTAACGATTGTCTTAGAGTAATATTGTGTATAGTGAAACTGACTATATTTCAAAACATTCCTGAAGACACTGGAAGCAAATCCGTGATGAGCTACAGTGCTCATTTGACCAAACCAGTCCAGAATTCAACTTGGAAAAGATCATATCACTGGGCTTTGACAAGTTTGATGGGAGAATCTCTGAGATCTCTGGGGCTGCCACCAAGGAACTCTCTATAGAGCAGGTGGACCTTTATTCTGTACCTCTTTTACCATTATACAGAAGAGAAAACGTTTTTATTTGACTTTTAATGATATATTAAAGGGTTTGGAGGCCATTACAAAGACTTGGGATGAAACTTTCCTAGACATCACACCTTACAAGGAGGGCGAGTACCGACTGAGGTAAGACTGAGAATCATGTCAAACTGGTGTTCCTGTTGTTCTTACTTGACTCTACAACCTTCTTATTTTACACTTACTTTAATTAAATCGAATAAACTCTCTTTATTTACTAAAGTTTAGCCTGAAATGTAGTATGTACGTTGTATGTAGTATGTTTTCAAAAGCATCCAGTTTAAGGCTGAGGTGGTAGTTATAATGAAATATATTAAAAAACAGACTGTCCGTACTAAAACCGGATGGATAGTTATCCTTTATGTTAGTGTTGGTCACTTAGTTTCACTTTCAGTTTGCAAGCAGCATACAGCAGTATTGGTCAGTTTAGAGAAATATAAAACAGACAATAGTAATGTTTTGTCAAGACTTGAGGAACACAATGTGAGCATTTTAAAAGGGGCTAATTCTATGGCAGTGGCAGCCACTTTTTGCCAACCAAGCGCAGAAACGGTTAATACCGTATTTTCCGGACTATAGAGCGCACCTAAATATAAGCCGCACCCACTAAAATTTAAAAGAAATATATATTTTGTCACATATAAGCCGCACCGGACTATAAGCCGCCAATATCCAGGCTGAGAAATAAGATATTTACATAGAAAGATTTTGTACCATAAGTGTTTATTCATATACCTGAACTGATTGTTTCCGAACAGTGCCTGTAACACGGCAGTAAAAGTGCTGATCAAACAAAACAGAAAAGTCATTGATGGTTTTATTCATCTTCCTCCTATGCACTAAAACCAAGTTGCTTTATTTTTCTTCCTCCTGCGTACTGAAACCACTGAACACCAAACCACTGTCACTTTTTCTTCCTGCGCACTGTTAAAGCGCAACTGCGCAACTATTAAAGTCGCTTCATTCTCCCGTGCACTGAAACCATAAGTCACTATTCATCTTCCTTCTGAGCATTGACACTACTGAACACCAAACCACTGTCACTTTATTTGTTTTCCATTATGAGGGGGTGAGGGTGTAAAAATATTACTGTATTTTGCTGTTGTGCGTCTTGGGTTGCATGTGCTAAGAATAAAAACTGGTGCTTTCTTGTTTGTACTGACTACCGCTGCCTCGTTTGTCTCGTTTTTGCACTTCCTGCTAGAGCGCCCCCCTGAGGGCTGAAGAAAAATTCATAGAAAAGCCGCATCTCTGTATAAGCCGCATGGTTCAAAGCGTGGGAAAAAAGTAGCGGCTTATAGTCCGGAAAATACGGTATACATTTCAGTTGTAGCAGTGCAGGTGGTTTGGCACTCCATGCTTTTTAATTAGCAAAAAAGGTTCCAAATAAAAGTGGAAGACTGGAAAACTAGAAATCCTTTTAATTTCCCCCTTTTTTTTCTAGGGGAACGGATGAGGTTTTTCAAGCCCTGGAGGATAATCAGGTTATCTTGTCCACAATGAAGGCATCTCATTTTGTCAAAGCATTTGAAAAAGAGGTGGACTCTTGGGAGCGCCAGCTGACCCATGTGATGGAAGTCACGGAGATGATTCTTACAGTACAGCGTCAGTGGATTTATCTGGAGGTAGGCATAATTTAAACCATCACTTGCCATATATAGTTAAGCTCAATTCTACTGTTGTCAATTTTTTTTGTATTTCATCATCGTCAGAATATTTTCCAAGGAAAAGACATCAGAGAGCAGCTCCCTTCTGAGTGCAAAGAATTTGAGGACATTAGTGAAAGCTGGAAGACTATTATGAGCCACCTGAAAAAGAACAGTAATGCATTGCAGGGAACACATCACCCGGGTATGACAGCATATATTCAGTAATTATATTAAGCCAGGACAGAGCAATGAGTCAAACCATCATATATTTGCAGTTTTTATGTTCTAATGGGCAGTTCCTAGCCAACCGCTATATTCTGTCTTACAGGTTTGCTTGAGAAGTTGACAGATATGTTTGCCAGGCTTGAGGACATCCAAAAAGCCCTGGACATGTACCTGGAGACAAAGAGACAGATTTTTCCAAGGTTTTACTTTCTGTCCAATGATGATGTGCTGGAAATCTTGGGACAGTCACAAAACCCAGAGGCCATGCAGCCACACCTGAAAAAGTGTTTTGACAATATCAAAAGCCTAAAAATAGAAAAGGCAAGAATTTTAACACAGAATCATATGATCATGATGTGTGGCCAAAGGTATTTTCAGCTCTTGTTTCCTTCTGTAGATTAACAAGAGGCTGGAAGCTGTTGGAATGTTCTCTGCTGATGGAGAATATATTACCTTCACTCAAGCACAGTCACTGGAAAGGCCTGTGGAGGTATTTACAACTGGTATAGAAAATGGTAAATAAATATGGAAGAAGAGTAGATAATGTAAACACATTTTTTCTTGTGCACGTAGATATGGCTTTGTGAAATTGAAAGGTTGATGCGTAGCACACTAAAAGAAAGCCTGACCAACTGCCTTTTGGCCCTGAAAAGGATGCAGGCACAGAGAAACGAGTGGGTCAAAGAATGGCCAGGACAGGTAAATGCAGCTTTGCTCTGTTTTCTAAGATAGATACATTATTAAAAAGGGGTTTGCCTTGTGGGATTGTGGTTAGCACTCTCTGCATGTTATCCCCATAGGTACTGCAGCTTCTTCCCATATAAATTACCACTAGTGAATAAATGTGAGTTTGGTTGTTTGTCTATGTCTCTTAGTATAAAACTGTGTTTAACTGACCATTATCCAAAGATGTAGTCCTAAGTGGCTGAAATAGGCTCCACCCCCTGTCACTCTTAACAGCATAAGCAATACACAATTATAAATATATAATTAAAAAAGTTCAAATCTTTTCTTAAGCTTTTCTGTCTTTGAATTACAGAATACTGTACTTTTTCTATTTTCTCATTTTAGATGCTCATCACTTCTAGTCAAATCCAGTGGACTGCTGATGTCACTAAAGCTCTCATTACTGACAAGGAAAGAGCTGACAGGTCTTCTCTAAAGTCAGTGATGAAGACACAGGTACACAAGTACATCCACACGTAGTGTTTGGTATGGTACAGTACAGTTAGAATAGCAGCGTTTGTAAACTAGACAGGGTGTGTTTAAATAAGATATTAAACTTTCAAATGCTGGTGTGTTGCCATCCTGGTGGTGTGGCCGTAACTGCCTGCAAAGAAGATTTTTTTTCTCTGGTTTATTCCAAGCTTCCTATATTAAAAAAACGTAGGACTAGTTTTGTACATTTTAGGGACTCATATTTTTTACTCATAAGTTTTGTTTGTGTTTTATACTGTATAGACAGTGAATGGTAAATGGCATGCATTTTTATAGAACTTTTTTATACCCATAATGGGCACACAAAGCACTTTACATCATGCTTCCATTCAACCATTGAGACACACATTCACACTGTGGTGGTAAGATACTTCTGTAGCAGCAGATGCATTGCCAATCTTCCACTCATTGGACGCCCTGCTCTACCTTCTGAACCACTGCGCTCCAATGAATGCAATGTTATTATTTCACAAAGAAATTGCTGTAAGATGCCTACTGAATCTAAAACCTGAATCGCCTGCTAATGAGAGACCCTTACTTTGTTGGAAAATTATATCTTGTTGCAATCTTTCTTTTTGGCATATGACTGTTTACACAATAATAAAACTATAGACTATGATAGCCACAAGCTTTAGTAAAGAAAATGTTGCAGCTTTTCCCTTTTCATTCTCATTTTTACCTATGAGAGTTCTCTGTTCCTCAGGTCTCTATGCTTAACAGCTACTCAGAGTTGATCCGAGGCAACCTGTCCAAAGTGCTGCGTCTAAAGATTGTGGCACTCGTTACAGTAGAGGTTCATGCTCGGGATGTCATTGATAAGCTGGCCAAGGCAGGCTGCAATGATGTGAATGCATTTGAGTGGCTATGCCAGCTGCGAGTCTACTGGGAAAAGGTATGAACCATAAACATCTGTGCATGTCTCATTCACTGCTCCTTGAAACTGACCACACAGCTCGGAGATAAACAAGTTACACATGGGTATTTTCTCTTGAGCATATTGCTAAAGCATGATTAATTTGGCCTTTGTTTATGTATGTAAACTATGTATTAAATTTTTTTTGACTTCATAAACAATAAAAGATATTTTTTTTTAGCAAATTTTAGGATTTTTAACAGAGAAAAAACCCAGGAAATTAAAATAGACAATAAGCCCTACAAAATCCGACCAATTGGAGATTGTAGGTGTCCTGTCAGCCAAATACCAGGCGTTTGTTTTCACATTGTGGTCTATGGGGAAAATACTTTTTGGGCCGTAGAGGATTTTTTCGTTGCAATACCTTGAGTGGCCACGAATCAAATTGGCGGCAGGGGAAAGGGGGTGCCTTATCCGGTTCTTATTATACATCCATGCCTAAAAGTCGCTAGAAGTCATTAAATTACATCATTGTCCAATTTGCATAATTGTCCATGTGCATGTAATTGTAGGAGAGAGGAATAACGCAGTTTTTTGTTTGATTTTAAACCATAAATAGCAGCTTCTTTTGGGTCGAACTGTTATAAGGCTCATCCTTTTGAGTATGATTTTGAGTTGCCATGTGTTTTCTTTTTTTTTTTTACATCACATAGAAATCAGCCTCACAATACAGGCTGTCTGCCCATTTATCATCTCCAATAAACGGCTTCATCCAGCCTTTAGATTCAGGGTTTGATTCCCACTCCTTTCTGTATTTTTGAGTGTAGCTACCTGGCTTAGCTGATGTAACAGAGAGGCACAGACACAGTAGATGAGTCGATAGAGTGACTGAGCCTGTGTGAGTCTCTAATGATAAATCCATTCTCTGATCCACGCTCTCCTGCTCTGATGCAGCAGAGAGGGACTGCTGCGAGTGGACTGGTCCGCCTTTGAGTGCTTTGGGATGGGGGAGGAGTGCACAACAGGGCCCGCTGCGCATTGAGAAAAGTAAAATTGAATTTTGCTATAGTCTCCAATAACACCAGGAAAAGTCACTAGATTTGTCGCTCGTTGCTTTTTGGAAAAAAGAGTCACTAGAAAGAAAAGTCGTTAAATATAGTGACAAAGTTGCTAAGTTGGCAACACTGGAAGTTACTGTGTTTACTACGTGCCCAGGACATTGTTGCATGATTGGCTAGTGGACAGATGACTCACACAAGATTGATTGCAATTCCTCGGTATCCCAGATGTTCCATTTGAATTTCTTTTACTGTGTAATTTACACTGTGAATTTTGGCTGTTGAATTTGAGTGCTCAAAAATATATGTACTTAATATTTACACAGCAAATTTTTTATTTAGATTTTTGAAACTCTGAATACTATACTGAAACTAATAAACTTAAAAATATTCAAACATGTTTTTCATTGATAAAAATTCAGAGTTAGAAATTCACAGGCATTTAAAATTCAAAGTCTGATGAAACAATAAATCTTCCATAGAAAATGGACACCCCAACAACAACTCACTACCCCACAGTTATGATTTTACATGACTTAATATACTGCCATAAACATAAACAACAAATCATTTGCATATTAGATAGTATTTTATTACTCCTGGACATTTCCCATGGGCCCAATCTTACAGGCTGGCAGTGGACTTAGCTGGAGGTGGGCTGTCCGATGAACGGTCAGTGTCCAGACATAGGTCTCAGCAACCTTGGGGTGGATAGCAATTGAACTTATGGACTTAGAGGCCTGCAGATTTCCAGTAGCCCTGGCCTCAACAAATAGATCATAGCTCATGTCTTTCTAATGCTATGCTGCCCTTTGTAGGCCATATGAACAGTCTACTCATTCTACATTTGTATAAGACTTTACATTCATGTATAAGTTTGCTCGTGCTATTATTGTGACATATAGCTTTACTTTTTGAATCAATAGGAAGTGCATGATTGCATAATCCGACAGACCAACACATACTTCAGGTATGGCTATGAATATTTGGGGAACTCTGGACGTCTTGTTATCACTCCACTTACAGACAGGTGAATATTTTTAGGTCAAGAACATAATACAGTCTACCAATAGGCTTTGCACTTTTATAAATGTTTTTGATGTCTGTCCTGAGGTGTTACATGACTCTGACTACTGCTCTCCATCTACATCGTGGTGGCTCTCCTAAAGGCCCTGCTGGCACTGGAAAAACAGAGACAGTAAAGGACTTGGGCAAAGCTCTGGGGCAGTATGTTATTGTGGTCAACTGTTCAGAAGGACTGGACTACAAATCCATGGGACGCATGTACTCAGGCTTAGCTCAGGTAAGAAACTGAGCAAATTATGTTTTGTCAAGTTTTTGTTTGACGTCGTATTTTGATTGTCCATCTTATACAGACAGGTGCATGGGGATGCTTCGATGAGTTTAATCGCATCAACATTGAGGTGTTGTCTGTAGTGGCCCAGCAGATCCTCTCCATCCTGTCTGCTCTTTCAGCTGGACAGACTAACTTCATTTTTGAAGGACATAACATACGTCTGATCTCCACATGTGGTATCTTTATCACCATGAATCCTGGTAGGTGTTATACTGTTTCATTGACAGACAGAACAGACTTCAATGCAACTTTTGTGAATGTATTGTTTTTAATGCATGTATTTCAGTTTAAGTGTAACAAGTACTTTGTGTATCATGTTATTTTTATGGTTATTTCTTCTAGGCTATGCTGGTCGGACTGAGCTTCCTGACAATCTTAAGTCCATGTTCAGACCAATCTCCATGGTGGTGCCAGATTCCACTTTAATTGCTGAAATAATACTCTTTGGAGAAGGCTTTAACAACTGCAAGGTACTTCTAGATAAGTAACTCATTATTAGTCTAGTTTTAGTCTCAGTGTCTGTTTGCTTTAACTCTGGCTATCCCCGGCTATGTGACTGTTTTTTCAGGTCTTGGCTAAAAAGGTATTCACCCTGTACTCTTTGGCAGTGCAGCAGCTGTCTAAGCAGGATCACTATGATTTTGGTCTACGTGCTCTTACCTCTTTGCTCCGTTATGCTGGAAAGAAGCGGCGTGCTTGTCCCAATGTTCCTGATGAAGAAGTTGGTCTTATTTTCTCTGTTGCTGTCTTACAACACCTACTGAAGCAAAAAAAGACTACATTATCACCACTCTCATCCTCAGGTCCTGCTAATGGCTATGAAAGACATGAACATTGCTAAACTAAGTTCTCCTGACCTGCCATTGTTCAGTGGGATCATTCAAGACTTATTTCCAGCTGTGGAATCACCTGTTATAGACTACGGAATGGTACAGGGTTTGGCATATGTTGGCACCATACTTTATAAACTTTATTATACTGTTGAAAATCTGACACATGACACACACTGCCGGAAAAATGGAGAATGTGGGATACTGTTTCATTAAAACAACATGGAGTAAATTACATGGAGTATGTTGCAAAAAAAATTGTTCTCTTGTTTTGCTGCAGCTTAAAGAGGCCATTGAGGCAGAGTTGTGTCAGAGTGGACTGCAAGTGACTTCTTTTACTATGACCAAAGTCATCCAACTTTATGAGACGAAAAATTCACGACACTCTTCTATGCTGGTGGGTAAGACTGGAAGTGGCAAGACTGTCACATGGAGGATCCTGCAAAGTGCTCTAACTGCCCTGAACCAAAAGAAGGTGTCTGGCTTTCAGGCTGTCCAGGTGTGTTTGAAATATGATGAATTTTGCCAGTTGCTCTATTTACTGTGTATAATCGGTGTAGAATTTTCCAAGACTGGTTGGTTTTTCTTTTACAGTTTTCTATTTTTACTATATATCTTTGTAGTTGTCTGAGCCTTGCTTTATTGGTTTCCTAACAGGATTATCCTTTGAACCCAAAGTCCATGAGTTTAGGAGAGCTGTATGGAGAAAATGACCTCTCAACCAATGAGTGGTCTGATGGAGTGCTCTCTTCACTCATGAGAACAGCTTGTGCAGGTAATGTATTATGTAGTAGTATAACAATTAGCGAATGCAAAAGAAAGAAAGTAGTGTATATTTATTTACTTGACCTGATTAGTTATAAAATGTCCACACTTTCTTGTATATTTTAACTTGTCTGCAGATGAGAGACCAGATGAGAAGTGGATTGTCTTTGATGGACCCGTTGACACATTATGGATTGAGAGTATGAACTCTGTTATGGATGACAACAAGGTGCTCACACTCATTAATGGAGAGAGAATTTCCATGCCTGAGCAGGTAATTTTGTTTACATGTTTCACTGTAAGGTTAATATTAGTTATTATTTAGTTATTTCAAAACACAATCACAATTTGGTCTGTCACCGCTGGTAGCTCAGGGGTTTTAACTATGACATTCCTAGTACATGATTGATTTTAAAACAAGATGCTAGTATTGATCTTGTACTTTTATTGTATTTGTAAGTACAAAACCATCATAAACAAGAAACCAATGTATGATCTAAGTACAATTAAAATATCCATAGTAGCATATTAATTGTTCTATTAATTATTATTTCTATAAGTTGTATATGTGTAAAACAAAGTAAATGTATCAATTATACCATAGGTGTCTCTGCTGTTTGAAGTGGAGAATCTGGCACAAGCATCTCCAGCGACAGTGTCCCGCTGTGGGATGGTCTATAATGATTACACTGACCTTGGATGGAAACCTTATGTTCAATCTTGGCTTGACAAACGAAAAAAGGTGCAACACCAACACACATAGATTAAAGATGCATTTCACAGCAAATACTGACAATGCCTCCTTTACTTCACAGGCTGAAGTGGAATATCTAAAAATATTGTTTGAGAAATATATAAAGGCCACACTGAACTTTAAGAAGAACAACTGCAATGAGCTAATTCCTATCACTGAACTCAATGGAGTCATCTCTCTCTGCCGCCTCTATGACTCTTTGGCCACACCACAAAATGGGGTATGGCACTCACATACTATATGACAGAAGTATGTATACCAGAGATGGAGTACTTGAGTACTGGGCTGGGCTCATTTTCACAACTCAGGACTCGACTTGCATTTTTTGCCTTTATTTGATAGGATAGTAGACAGGAAGCAGGGTGAGAGAAAAGGGAATCACACTTGGTAAATGACCCATGAGTCTTCTGAGTGTATGGCATATGCTCCACCAGTTGAGCCACTGAGGTGCCCCTGCCATTTGATGCTCTTTAATCACTGTGGCAGTTTTGCACCCATATAACTATTCTGATTTGGTGACTCGACTCAAACTTGGACTCAACTCAAATTGATTTGGACTTCACTTGGACTCAACTCCAACCCTTCTTTAAGGCTGATACATACTCCGCAAGAACAGAGAAATTTGTTCTTGTTCTTGAGGTGGCAAGAACAAGAACAAATTTCGTTCTGGCGAGTACTTTCCATAGTTCACGAGAAACGCAAGTGCAGAACTCCTGGGGAGTCACCCACTGCAGCACACGTCATGCACGCTAAGCATTCGCTTAATTCGCTCATAAGCGAGGTACTACCGTATTTTCCGGGCTATAAAGCGCACCGGATTATAAGGCGCACTGTCGATTATTATCAATGAACATGTCTATTTTCATACATAAAGCGCACCGGATTATAAGGCGCATTAAGTGAAACAAAACGTGTGTCAGATAAATCGAACTTTACTCAACTGATTTACAATAACTCCCAACAGTGACAGTTGTAACACATGAAATACAAAACAATACACTCACTTTTTCAGTTCATTCCTCTTCCTATTCCTTATACACACACCTTAATATTACCGGTATGTTGAAGTACAGTACGTATCACTCCGCGAGGCTCCTGACTACGGTAGCCGCAATGCTCCGCTAATCCGTCAAGCGGTGCGGCTCCGTAGCTTACTAAAATCGTGCTAAAACATTTTGACAGATTTTTGAGCGCCGTGTACCACATAAAATCGGTTCGGGGTCAATAAGCACAACCAGAATAAATACATAAGGCGCACCAGATTATAAGGCGCACTGTCGATTTTTGAGAAAATTTAATGATTTTAAGTGCGTCTTATAGCCCGAAAAATACGGTATATGAATGTTCGTACTTTCTCACTGCCTTGGCCAGCTGATCCTCAAAACAATCCATTCGTCAAACTTTATTCTAAAAAAATTATTCAACCTTTCACATCAACGGAAAAGCAGTAACAGCAACGTTTCTTTTCTCCACTGTGGCCACGCCCACTTCAAATTTCTGACCAATCACACAACAGTTACTGGACGCCACACAAGAAAAAAGTTCTGCCGAAATGATGTGTCAAGAACAAGCTGTGAGAACTCCCAAACCAAGGCTGCGAGAAGAAAACTTGTTCTTGCAGCCCTGCAAGCGAGAGCAAATTTCTCTGTTCTTGCAGAGTATGTATTAGTCTTTAGTGACTGGGACTTGCACTTCAACTTAAGATGTTTCAGCTTGGACTCAACTTTTTTAACTCAAATTTCTTTGGGTGACTTATACTTGTACTCGGCCTTGAACTTCAAGTAACAATGATTTAACTCTTAACTCAGACTTGTGTTTGGTGACTTGGACTCATGAACTGGTGACTCGACTACAACACAGACTCATAACTTGCATGGCTGAGATTAATCTAATTTGTTTGTTTCAAGGTGAACATTTCTGACACAGAAAACTTGGAACGCATGGTGGAGCTTTGGTTCATGTTTAGTCTCATCTGGTCCATCTGTGCCTCAGTCAATGAGGATGGACGCAAGAAGATAGACAACTTCCTGAGAGAGTTAGGAGGCACCTTCCCCATCAAGGTTCTCTGCAGAACACACATTTACATACACATACATACATTTCAAACACTGTGGCTTGTGTTCATCTACCATAATAAATCTTTCATTATTTTTCTTACTCACTCACACTCATAGATTTGCAAGTTTACACTGCAGTTAGAATCCTCATGACACTTCAGGGTTAGGGGTTGTGTAAAATTCAATCATTCAAAATAAAAATTTTTGTAAACTTTCTAGGACACGGTTTATGAGTACTATGTAGATACCAAGAATAGAGCATGGGCATCCTTTGAAGAAAAGCTGACAAAAGGCTGGCAATACAATGTTAAGTGAGTACTCAGCAGAATATACTTATACTTCCATTTTAAGTCTTTAAAATACTTTAAAATTGTTATTTTATATATGTTTGTTTTTTTTTTCAAAGTGCTCCATTCTATAAGATTATGGTACCCACAGTGGACACCGTCCGCTACAACTTCCTTGTGAATACTCTGGTAATGTGTCAGTACCCAGTTCTACTCATAGGACCAGTAGGCACTGGTAAAACTTCAGTAGCCCAGAGTATCCTGCAGGGATTAGACAGCTTCAAGTGGACAACCCTCACCATCAACATGTCCTCACAGGCGAGACATCATCTTATTCTATATCCGTAGTATTGTTTTGAAATGTTTATTATATCAATATCTGAAGTCTTTTTGGCTTCTTCTTTTCAGACCACTTCTAATAACATCCAGTCCATTATGGAGAGCCGCTTAGAGAAAAGAACAAAAAGCGTGTTCATGCCAACAGGGGGAAAACACCTGCTGTGCTTCTTGGATGACCTCAACATGCCAGCTCTTGACTTCTTTGGCTCCCAGCCTCCACTGGAGCTGCTGCGCCACTGGATTGACTACGGTTTCTGGTACGACCACCAGAAACAGATGCTGAAGACTGTGAAGGTAAGTGATTGTTTTGTTAAGTCTTAGCTCATACTTTGATTTAAATTGCATAAAGAGTATACTCTGCAAGAAAAAATGACCTCTCTTCTAATGTTAGGGTATGTTCTTGTTGGCATCCATGGGGCCACCTGGTGGAGGAAGGACTCAGATCTCCAGCCGCTTACAGAGTCGTTTCAATCTCATCAACATGACCTTCCCTAATGTATGATTAACACATTTTACCTTTTTCAAGATCTTACATAAAGGCAAATACCTACCTTTTACCTTCTTTTTTTCCCTTTCTGTGTGATCTTTTTCCACCTACCTAAAGTGTTTCTGTGGCTTCCCTGTTATTTATTTTTGCAATCTGAGTCTGAAGTTTCTATGTTTGTTCTTTTTTCCCGCATTCTGCTTCCCATTCCTGTTTGCTTATTTATTAACAAAAAACGAAATACTGTACATTAAAGATAAATCAGGCGTTAGAGAAACATAAATGTTTCAAATTTATTTATGTGATTTAATATTGTACAAAAGCTACATTAATTTCCACTGCCCGACCAGGAATCTCAGATCATGCGGATTTATAGCACAATGATCAACCAGAAGCTGCAGGAGTTTAAGGAGGAGCTGAAGCCCATTGGAGATGTTGTTACTCAGGCAACTCTTGAGCTGTATCATGCTGTTTCAGCTCGCTTCCTTCCCACACCAGCTAAGATACACTACCTCTTTAATCTTAGGGACATCTCAAAGGTACACAACAGCATGTGTATTTAGGTTAAATATATTTTTTAATAACCTAATTTCTTTTTTAATCTGTCCCATTAGGTTTTTCAGGGTCTACTGCGAGCTCATCCAGATTTCCATGATTCGAAACATAACATTGTTAGACTGTGGATTCATGAATGCTTTAGGTACCATGTCCATTTTTTTTATGAACCTTCTTATTGTTATTTAGTCAAAATATAATCCTGTTTTATATTAAATCCCTCATTTCTAGCTTTCATTTTTTTGTGATTGTGATTTCAGGGTCTTCTCTGACCGTCTGGTAGATCACAGTGACATGGAGGCCTTTATTGGCTTGCTATCAGAAAAACTCGGCTCACTTTTTGATCTCACATACTACAATATTTGTCCCAACAAACAACGCCCAGTATTTGGTAATTCCTTTTACAAATTTTAAATACAATTACTTGCAAATAATGTGCTCATCTGATATTGTATTTAGGTGATTTTCTGAGTGACCCGCCTGTATATGAGGACCTACCGGATATGAAGGCACTGAAAACATTTATGGAGACACAACTGGAAGACTACAACTTGACGCCTGGAGTTGTAGCCATGAGCCTTGTGCTATTCAGAGATGCCATTGAACATAGTGAGTCTAAAGTTAAATGCAACCTTGCCCACACTCACAAAACATGCCAATTAGTTTTCTATATTTCTGATGTGTCAACCGACCTAGACTTAGTTGCACAGTGTTTACTATGCACCATGCATTTCATAAATGGGGTCCTTTAAAAAATGTACATCTCTGTCCTCGGCTACTTTCTCATTACAACTACAAGCTTGTAAAGTTACATTTGTTTGTTTGCTTAAATGTATCTTTTTTGTGTTTTTCCTCTTGCAGTAACACGTATAGTGCGTGTTATCAGTCAGCAGAGAGGAAACATGCTGCTGGTTGGCATTGGGGGCTCAGGCAGACAAAGTCTGTCTAAAATGGCTTCCTTTATCTGCAAATATCAAGTGTTCCAGGTAGAAGTTACTAAACAGTATCGCAAACAGGAATTCAGAGAAGGTTAGCTAACACAATGCATTTAATCTTGTGTCTCAAAGTAACATGTTCTTAGATTTTGACTCATCAGTTCTAATTTTGTTTTTGTTGACTTCAGTGATCTGATTCTTTCTTTCAGATATCAAAAAACTTTATCGCTTGACTGGGGTGGACAACAAACCCACAGTCTTCCTCTTTAATGACACCCAAATTGTAGAAGAGTCTTTCTTAGAGGACATCAATAACATTTTGAGCTCAGGAGAGGTGCCCAATCTATACAAGCAGGATGAGTTTGTGGAGGTATTTAACCTTTATACCCTGGAATGTTCTAAACTCAGTTAAAATGTACACATAAGAGAATTTTGTTAAAAACTTATTTTTCTATCATTTATTGTTGTCATTATTCCTCTATCTGCCTATGTTAAGGTGTGTAATGCCTTGTCTGACTCTGCGAAAAAAGACAGCGTCACAGAAACACCTGACTCCTTGTTCAGTTACCTGGTAGAAAGAGTGAGAAACAACCTACACATAGTTCTCTGTATGAGTCCTGTTGGAGAGCCCTTCAGGTGCACTTTTCTTTTTTTGCTTAGTATCCCAATCAAGGATATAAGATATACGATCAAATTAATTAACATGTAATTGTCCACAGGAACCGCATTCTCCAGTATCCTGCACTTGTTAACTGCACAACCATTGATTGGTTCTGCGAGTGGCCCAATGATGCTTTGTTGGAGGTGGCTGAAAGATACTTAACTGGAATGGATCTAGGCTCACTGAAAGGGGTAAGACATGGTTAAACTCATACTGACATAAACCATGTTTATATAACAACTCTAAAAGTGTTTGTGTGATATTGTAGATTCAAACAAAAGTGGCCAGTATTTTTGTTACTACACATCAGTCGGTTGAACGGGTCTCACAAAGAATGAGGTTGGAGCTAAGAAGACATAATTATGTTACTCCCACCAACTACTTGGAGCTGGTATCTGGATACAAGAAGTATACAAATGCTCCTTGATATTACTTCATTTTTCTCATTTGACCTTTTGATATACCCAACTGATTTGTTCCTGTTCATGTAGACTTTTGGCTGAAAAACGCAAGGAGTTAGGAGACCAGGTCAGCAAGCTAAGGAATGGTCTTTTCAAGATCAGTGACACTCGGGAAAAGGTGGAGGTCATGTCTGTAGAGCTGGAAGAAGCTAAGAAGCGAGTTGCTGAGTTCCAGGAGCAGTGTGACGAGTACCTTTCTGTAATTATACAGCAAAAGAGTGAAGCTGACAGACAACAGCAAGTAAGACCTCTACTAGTTTGCATTAATTAGCATTAATTAATAACATTAGCAGTTAAAGGTTAGGATATAAAGGTTAACATGTGTTGTTCTGTTAAGGCGGTGACTACAAACAGTGAGAAAATAGCAGCAGAAGAGGTGCAGTGTAAAGCCATGGCTGATAATGCACAAAGAGACTTGGATGAGGCCCTTCCTGCCCTGGAAGAGGCTATGAAGGTATAGTTCTTCAGTGTTCAATCATGAGCTACTATAGCTTTCTTTATTATTTCCAAAGTTTATGTATTTTTACCCACCCATATTTAAAAATTAGTTTTTCTGCCTTTAGGCTCTTGAGTCTCTAAACAAAAAGGACATGACAGAGATCAAGTCATATGGCCGACCCCCAGCTCTGGTAGAGACTGTGATGCAGGCTGTAATGACCCTTTTGGAAAAGGAGCCGACGTGGGCTGAAGCCAAGAGACAGCTGGGTGAGTAATAAATAATTAGTAGATTGATGAAGAGGTCATAAATACCTGTTTACAAGTCTACAAGTACAAATGTGCTGCATCACTATTATTGTATCTTGCAGCACTGAAGCCTTATACTTCCATTCTTGTATTTACAGCTTCTTTTGTGTATGTACTCATGCCTTGTTTATCCTCCACTGTGTTGTTAAGGCTGTATATATGTTTTCCTTTTACACATGGCCTATAAATTATATACATTTTACTGAAATGCATCTATGCCCATAATAATCTTGTAATAAATACAATAGATTTATTAATTACATTGACATACTGACAGGTGAGGCCAACTTTATCAAGACACTAGTAAACTTTGACAAGGACAACATATCGGACCGTGTTTTGAAAAAAATTGGGCAGTACTGCAAACAAGCGGACTTCCAGCCGGAAATCATAGGCAAAGTGTCACTTGCTGCTAAATCCTTGTGTATGTGGGTCAGAGCCATGGAGGTAAGATCTCAAAGTTCTCACAATTCTCACATTTACATGCCACATTTCAGCTCAATTGGCATTATTATCTAAAATAGTGCAAAAGCAATGTCACAAAGTAGTTAAATGCGCACATTTTTTTCCTCAGGTTTATGGACAAGTGTACAGGGTGGTGGAGCCAAAGCGGGCCCAACTTAAAGCTGCCATGTCCCAGCTGAATGAGAAGCAGGCCGCACTTGCTGAGGCACAGAACAAGCTGAAAGAGGTAAGTGAAGTGTTGAATCTGCACTTATCTCTTGTTCTCTGAAGAAAAGAAGAGTCTGGAAGACACTTAATTTTGAAGCAGTCTTTATTGACCAGCAACATAAACCCGAGAACAAACTGGGCTTTGGCACAGAACAAAGACCAAAATCCTTGACTTTTATACTCCCTGTATGTCCTGTGTGTGCGCCTTTACTGAATTACATCACAGTTTTGGTCTATTTTGGTCCATACCATTTTTTACATCTATTTATTATCTTGGAAAAGCCATTTTAACACATACCTTTTTGTTGCCGCATGCACTTTTTTGACACCATTATTTACTACCTTGGAAAAACCTGGAGCCAAGCAGTCATGGCTAAATTATGAAGTTGTTGTTGTTTACTACAGGTGGCAGAGAAGCTGGACCAACTGAAAAGACAGTATGGTGAAAAGCTGGCTATGAAGGAAGATTTGAGGAAGAAATCTGAAGATATGGTGGTGAAACTGGACCGAGCTGATAAACTGGTGACTGGACTGGCTAGAGAGAGAGTCTCCTGGGAGGAGAGAGTGACTGTAGGCCTCACACGTATTTATTTATTTATTGGTGATTTACAGCCACAGCATTTCTTTGCTTGGTTTATTCAGTGCTTGTATGTATGTCTGTTCTTAAGGGGCTTGAGGATTGCATGCGATACCTTGTAGGAGACTGTTTGCTTGCTGCATCCTTTCTTTCATACATGGGTCCATTCTTATCTAACTATAGAGATGAACTGCTTGCCATCTGGATGAAGGAGGTAAGAGATGTTTTCACATTTTTCCCACTTTCCTAATGTCTATTGCTGCTCTCTAACCTCTTCTTGTCTGTTATTTCCTCAGGTTAGTGACTTGGAAATTCTGTGTTCTCCAGGATTCAATTTTGCAGTTTTCTTGTCTAAACCCACTGCAGTGAGGGAGTGGAACATTCAGGGATTACCAACAGATGCCTTCTCCACTGAGAATGGGGTTATTGTCACTCGTGGAAATCGGTCTGTTTAATGATTGCAATGATTATTTGACAAGTGTGATTTATCATTTTGTTATTCTTGTTCTTATTTCCTGTTTTTTTCTTATTGTTATTTTACTTCTACTATTTCAAGATGGCCACTTATGGTGGACCCTCAAGGGCAGGCCCTGAAGTGGATTAAGAATATGGAGCTAAAAAAAGTATGTAGGCCACACATAATTTTCATATACTTGTTAGCAATAATGAGTAAAAACTTTTTACTCAAAAGTGTCTGTCTTGAGCAGGGGCTGAAAATAATAGACTTTCAAATGCCAGATTACTTACGGGTGCTGGAAAATGCAATCCAGTTTGGGAATCCTGTTTTGCTGCAGAATGTTCAGGAGGACTTAGATCCTTCCCTTAATCCGGTTCTCAACAAATCCCTGACTCGAATAGGTTTGTAACAAAGACTGTGCTGCTCACAAAATCAAAAACATTTTCACTTTCTACAGGATGTCTTTTGTTACACGCATAGCATATGTGATCGTGACATGCATTTTGTATATTTCCAGGGGGAAGGTTTCTGATGAAGCTAGGTGATAAGGAGATAGAATATAATCCAGACTTCCGCTTCTATATTGCCACTAAACTATCCAACCCCCACTACACCCCAGAGATTTCCACAAAGACCACTATCGTCAACTTTGCCGTTAAAGAACAGGTTTGTTTTGGACAGGACATGTACGTCATTGTAAAAAGAATTGAGAAAAATTTGCTGCTCCTTTACCATGTGTGTGTGTTTGTATGAGTAGGGTTTGGAAGCCCAGCTGCTAGGTATTGTGGTTCGTAAAGAGCGTCCAGAGCTTGAAGAACACAAGGACTCCTTGGTGATCAGCATTGCCTCTGGCAAAAGAAACCTCCAGGAACTAGAGGATGAAATCCTCAGGTTTGTCTGTGCTTTTCAGGCAGTCTTTTGTCATAGATTTTTTTTTGATATGGCTTTGAAAAGCTTTGTGCGGGTTTAATATGTAACACAGAAAGAGGAAACTTCATTGGAATTTGACTCACAGTTATTGTCATATTTCTGCAATGTGTATGTCATGAAATACAACAGATCATTTTGATGTTTTTTTAAACATGTAATCTTACCAAATGCCTTACTCCAGACCTGGGCATTTTAAGACCCGGGGGCCACATCAGGCCCTCGACCCACCCCTGTCCAGCCCTCAGGAGGCTTGTGTCAGAAAAGGAATTAATCCAAGAGTAAAGACCATGTACAGTACATAATACAAACGTGATACTTTTATTTTGAAGGCACTCGAAGACTCCCGCTCACCTTTTCACTCATAAACTGCATGTGTTCTAGACTTAACTTTAGTTTACTCTGGTGTCAATACAGGCTTGGTTTTAGAACAAAATGGAAATTGTGGTGACAGTGGCATATATTTCACATAATTGTGCTTATACTTTAAACTTTAAACATGTGTTTTTATTGAACTTGAGTTCACCGAGTTGGCGTGGCCATCGACAAGAATCCCAGTTCTAATGTGGCCCTTGGGGAAAAATAATTGCCCACCCCTGCCTTACTCAGTAATATTGTTACAAAGTAAATGTAGCCAGTATTTCACACACATTCTTTTGTACTAGGCTGCTAAATGAGTCATCAGGCTCACTACTGGATGATGTACAGCTGGTCAACACCCTTCAGACTTCTAAAGTGACTGCTACAGAGGTTTCAGAGCAGCTGGCCAGCAGTGTACAGACGGAGATTGCAATTGATTCTGCAAGAGAGGTTTGTAGTGAGAAAGAATGCTCTCGTTCACACTTGTGGTCTGCTTTATTAGTTTGCACTAAAACAGAAAATTATCCATTTAGTTTGATCCATAAACAAAAATCCCTGCTCCACTGAGCATTCACAGCTGGCATTTTAAAATGCAGACCAAACACAACAAAGATGCCTTTTTTAAGAAACACACTAGATGGTGCTGTTAGCCCAAATGCTAATGAAACATTTTACCATTGCATTTTACCTCCCTCACTGTTTTATGTTTGCCCTCTGCCCTATGGTTTTTATTTGGACAATGCAGTTTCGATTTGTTTTTTTTTTGTTTTTTTTCACTCTCAAGGAAACTAAATGTTTAAACGTTTTCATTGCCAATTTATGACGCTTTTCCTGTTTGGGCTTGTCTGTAATCCAATTGGCATTCACATTTCAACCGCAACAGAGACCACTTCGAAGCACCCCGAGACCTCCATTTTGAAGGGGTCTCGGCGCATATGTTTGGCACACATTGAGGTTCATATGTGGCACTGGCATTTATCCAAGTGAACCGAGCTAACTGAGCAACTGCACCAGTCCATTTGAACCTCACCAAACATGGCAGGTGTGGACACACCCTTAGTCTCAAAAGTAAATACCATAAAATAAAGACAAATAACAAAACATTTAATACATTTGCAGTTACACAAAGTAGATCTGTCTGTGGTAGTTCCTTCTCATAGTCATACTCATGTGTATTAAACAGCAAATGTTTTCTTAACAGGCCTACCGCCCATGTGCGCAGCGAGCCTCTATCCTATTCTTCATTCTAAATGACATGGGCCGCACTGACCCAATGTACCAGTTTGCCCTTGATACCTATATCAGCCTATTTAACAAGAGTATAGAGAAAAGCAAGAGCAGCCACAAACTAGAGGAAAGGATCACCAATCTCAATGAATACCATACTTATGCTGTCTACAGGTAAGATGTATTTATAAACATGGTGTTATTTGTGTGTTTACATTTAAGTTTATGTAGTGGAGTAAGTTAGTGTCTACTGATCCTCCTTAGAAACACATGCCGTGGTCTGTTTGAGGCCCACAAGCTGCTTTTCAGCTTCCAGATGTGTGCTAAAATCCTGGAGGTGGCTGGCAAACTAAACATGGACGAGTACAGCTTCTTCCTCAGGGGAGGACTTGTAAGAAAACAGAACACAACTGCACAAATCTCTTGCTTTTTTGTATTTTATATAAAGTTCTTTAATGCACCCCCTGTAGGTCCTTGATAAAGAGGATCAAATGTATAATCCATGTACAAGTTGGCTCCAGGACTCTTCCTGGGACAACATCACAACACTGGATAAGCTTCCTAATTTCCATGGTATCGCAGCTTCTTTTGAACAGAAGCCCAAAGAGTGGCATCAATGGTTCACCAGCACAGAACCAGAGAATGCTCCATTACCAGGTCTGTGTTTAACTATTACTCAATAATGTTACAAGCCTAAATGCATAAAAATATAAAATATAATGAACACACCATAATGTCATCTTTAGTTAGCATTACTCTGTGTTGTTCCTCAGATGACTGGCAGGGCAACTGTAATGAGTTCCAGAAGATGATGATAGTGCGCTCCTTGCGTCAGGACCGTGTCTCCTTTTGTGTCACATCCTTCATTTGTAAAAACCTTGGTTCTCGCTTTGTGGAGCCACCAGTTCTAGACATGAAAGCAGTGAGTTGTCCACATTCATTTCTGTCTTATTAAAGCCACCCTGTGTAACTTTTAGCCTAAAATATATATATTCTCAAAATCATTTTGAGATACCTGAGTTCAGTAGAATCATGCCTATCTCACTGACACAGTACCCTCAGCTTTTCTGAAAGCTTTCCTGCCACCAGGACAGTGGCATATGTCAAGAGATTATGTGAGTAAGGTGCTCTACCACACTACACATATAATAAAGAAAAATGGGCAATACACTAGACCCTAGCAGAGTCACATTTGTAGAAAATACACAAAAATTACCCTACTATTTCAGAAGACATGCCCTTTCTTTCAAACTTGCCTTCTTAAACGTCTCTACTTGTAAATAAAGATTATGCCGGAGTCGTTGCACCATTGACATTACAGAGATGGATGTGCGCTAAAAGGCAGCCTTAAGTTTACAATTTAAAAAGAGCTTCCTTATAAAACTTTTACTTGATCAACATAACATGGTTCACTGAAGTGAAGTAGAAGTGAATTTTGAGTTATCCATCATTCTTCCTTGTCTCATCAGGTTGTGGAGGAATCCACTTGTAGAACACCTCTGATCTTTGTTCTGTCTCCTGGGGTGGACCCCACAGGAGCTCTGCTGCAGTTGGCTGAAACCACTGGCAAGAGCAACCACTTCCATGCTCTGTCTCTGGGTCAGGGACAAGCTCCCATTGCCAAAAAGATCATAACAGATGGTGTCAAGAATGGTACACCATTTGATCCGACTGTTTGCCTGTTTTTCTGATTTTTTTCTTGAGCATATTTTCAATAGTTCAGTGGCACCAAATTCCTGTTGTTTGACCTAGGTCACTGGGTTTTCCTGGCCAACTGCCACCTGTCTCTCTCCTGGATGCCTGAGCTGGACAAGTTAGTGGAGCAGCTTCAGGTGGAGGAGCCTCATCCAGACTTCAGACTTTGGCTTAGTTCTTCACCACATCCCGAATTCCCTATTACTATTCTACAAGCAGGCATTAAGATGACCACGGAACCACCCAAGGTCTGCTTACCGATTTGGCCTCACAAATCCCCAAACATGTCATTATTTTCTACTGCCTCAATTTAAACTCTAATCTAGTATAACCACTCAGCTTTATGTGTGTAATTATAATATTTTATATTTTTAGTATGTAGATTTAACAATGTTCTCTGCTCTCTTTAGGGTGTAAAGGCCAACATGAAGCGTCTTTACCAGCTTGTGACGGATGCACAGTTCAACCATTGCTCAAGACCAGCATATTATAGAAAGCTACTTTTCTCCCTCTGTTTTTTTCACAGTATTCTGCTTGAAAGAAAAAAATTCCTGCAACTTGGCTGGAATATTGTTTATGGCTTTAATGATTCTGACTTTGAGGTAATGATCATGACAAGAACAAAAAACAAGTCACTGTTATTAATAGGATATTTTGTGATATTAAAGTCTGATTTTACCATTAGACTATATTGAAGTTTTGAAAGCTGCTCTATGCCCTTATCTTAGGTGAGTGAGAGTCTGCTGAGTCTGTACTTGGACAAGTATGAGGAGATTCCCTGGGATGCTCTTAGGTACCTGATTGCGGGGGTCAATTATGGAGGTCATGTGACAGACGACTGGGACAGACGTCTACTTACAACATATATCAATGACTACTTCAGTGAAGCTGCTGTTCAGCAGCCATTTTTCCAGTAAGACTCTGTAACCTTTATATATACAATGCTTTAGAGTTTCACTTATTCAAGTCAGCCATGCCACCAGTGTATAGCACAAATGGAGGTATTCATTAGTACAGAATTCCAGCACCACCCAGTGGACAAGGAAATGAATACAATTAGTAGATTTGACTCTGCTCCTGCATGCAATACAATTACTGTAAATCTAAACCTGCTTTATACACACTACTAAAAATAACTATGAATTTATGTAGCCAGACTGCAATGGAGATATACCTATAAAGAATAAAGTATGGATATACCGTATCTTTACTTGTTCATGATAGGGCAGGATTTATCTTGTGATTATTACGTTTTATTCATTTTGTCCTCAACAGGTTGTCGTCTTTGCCCTCCTATTGCATCCCCCAGGACTGTTCTCGGTCCTCATGTGCCAAATTCATCAGCGATCTTCCTGCCACAGAGCACCCAGAGGTGTTTGGGCAGCACCCAAACGCTGACATTGCCAGTCAGATTGCTGAGACAAGGACATTGTTTGACACACTGCTCTCTCTGCAGCCCCAGGTCACCAGCCTGTCTGCTGCAGGGTCTGGGCCCAGTCGAGAGGACAGGGTAAGTCCAGTGTGACAGAGAAGACAAGAAAGTTGTATTGCCAGCTGCTACCCGTAAAATTGCTCCTGTTTATATATGTCCTATGTCCTATAATTGCAACACTATCTAACTTGATGTTGTGTTGGTGCTGGTAGGTTTTAGAACTGTTGGCTGATGTCAGAGCAAAGATCCCAGCGTTGATTGACTATGAGCAGACCAGATCTGTGCTTAAGGACAACCCTACACCTCTGAATGTGGTTCTGCTGCAAGAGATCCAGAGATACAATGCACTGCTGGAGACCATTATGTATGAACTGTTCATCTGAACTGTTCATCTGGTTCTGGCTGGTTATATATTCATTCATATGTGAATATACTACAAACTAGTGTTATGTACCACTAAACATTGCTTATATTGCTTAAGATTAACTAATGTGTAGGTCTCCTTTTAAGCATAGTTGAATAGTTGGACTTTATGCATTTTTTATAAATACACAGACATTTCATATCATTTAAAATAACATGTTGGTGCTGTTGTTTTTATATTTGTTAGTTCATCCATCATAAAACTGCAGAAAGGAATTAAAGGGTTAGTGGTGATGTCGCCCAGCTTGGAGGAAACATTTAACTGCATCTATGATGCTCGTGTACCACCTCTTTGGGAGAAGGTGAGTAGGTAATATATTGAGAAAACAAGATTGGATCTCCAAAAGATCCAAATGAAATACATGCACAATATTTGTTGGTCATGGCAAGTCTAGACAGACTACAATATCCATATTATTTTTCTTATTACTCTTTTTCCCACAGAACAATCATAATGTAATATATATACATAATGTGTTTCCTACTATAGAGACTAGAGATGAATTTTATTATATCTTCAATTGCTGGATGTTTATCAAATTATGGACTGTAACTAATTTGTGATTCCGCTGTTTTTAGAACTCTTCTTATTCTCTTTCTTTTACACACATTTAAAGGGTAAACACAATCTGGCAGCCTTTTAGCTCTTTCCTTTTGGCTTTTTTGTCAATGGACATCTCTTTACATTCAACAAAGTGCACTGGTAGAAGTCAGACTGGGGCCAAGAAGCTAGAAACAGGTCATAGTTTGTGAGTGCAGTTAAAGACTTGGTGGAACAACATTTTATATTCAGGTGTGAGACTCTGTGCCCTGAATTGTGTCAGCAAATCTGAAATGTTAATCAGGTGGAGCATTCTTTGGCCTAACCAATGACAGCGTTTGTGGACTAATAGTGTAGTAATCAGTAAACCTTCCGCAGTCTGTTCCACTTTCCTAAAAAGACTCTGTGGTCACTGTGTTTAACCAAAGTTATTACTGCACAGTCTGCCTGTATGCACATGTAATCATCTCCTTTTATGGCACTATTGGAAGCTTCCCTGTTTTACTGACATTTGTTATCAAGAATACTTTACTCAATTGAGTTTTGTATACTTTGGTCACTTATCTTATAGTCCCCAGTGTCTGCTTGGCCTAATTACAGGCATGTTGCCCCATCCCCTCATCTCTTCCCTCACCACCTCTCTTTGGCATTGTAGTCTGTCATTAGTTCTGAGCTTACCGACTCATGGCTTTCATTTTGGCCAGCCTGCTTCTCCATCTGTAGCAATTTTGTATCAGAGTTTGTAGTTATGGCTCTAGCAATTTTGGTGCATGTTTTTAATATTGATTTTAATTGTTTTTCTCAGATTCCATTAAATTAATCTGTATAGTAAAAATATAATACAAAGTACCAGTTTTATTAAATAAGTCATATAAGATATTTATTAATGAATTATAAATTATGTTTTATTTCTTATTATTTAATTTAATTTATTTATAAAAATAAATAAAACAGGCAATCGGATGGTCAGATGAAATTCTGGCATGTTAGAAATTTTGGTTGCACCAAACCATTGGGTCGTTTAGTGAGAGCACATAAATCGTGAGCTTCAGCTTTCCTCGTATGTGATTTTCTCACATAACCAGGCTGAATTACATATTTTATCAATTGGAATTAAGTGTACAATGCTTTATTGTTCCCACCTGATATTCAGCCAAGGAAAATGAACAAGCATTAAACACCAGTGTTTCATTCTCAATCACAGTGTTTGTCCGTCCATAAAACAAAATCATGCCACTTATAAAAGTATGTTTTTGTGATCCTAAAATGCGAGTAGTGTAGTGTGGTACATGCTACATTAGAATGCAGATGCTTTCAAATGAAAACACATTAATCTGGATTTAGCTTCAACAAATTTACCAAACAGAATGTATCAGAATGAACTTATATTTGGTGGTCTTTAAATCAAAGAAGATCAGCATAATATCCGACAGTCCAGAAGGTTGCTGTAAATGCTTTAAGCAAGATGTGACTGCCATGTATTTTCTTCTCTGATATTCTGTTCACTAGGCGTATCCCTCTCTGAAGCCTCTAGCAGCGTGGACCAGGGATCTTTGCCAGCGCATGGCTCAGTTTGCATGCTGGGCAGAGACAACCCAGCCCCCCAACTTGTTCTGGCTCTCTGGCTTCACCTTCCCCAACAGCTTTCTAACCGCTGTGCTGCAGTCCACTGCCCGGCAACACAATGTGAGTGTTCACCCAATCACCAAGCATGTTCTTATTTAAACAGATGTTTATTAAATGGCAGTACTGCTGCTATCTTTAACATCTCTTAAAGATCTCAGTGGACACACTGTCCTGGGAGTTTATAGTGTCCACTGTGGAGGACAGCCACCTGATACACCCACCCAAGGTAATAGTCCTGCAATTTTACACTTATACACATTTTTATAATGTATTTTTTCAAAAAAATTTACAAAATATTTTTGGCCACAAGGCAATACTATTATGCGTACATACATCAGAATCAAAGCAAACAACTAAAGATGCAGCAAAGTGCTTGACCAATGGAAACTTGTTTGTATGTGGCTAAGAGGCCTATAGATACAGAGTATTCCTTTTGCTTTTTCCATTATTGAACCTTCATCATATTTTGTTTTGCTGTCCCTTTCCATTTTCATTCATCCTGCCCTTTATTTGCAAAGATTTCATAGTTCAACCCAATTGTTGCCACTGCATGCTTAGATAAGCAAGAGCTTGCATTCAGTTCCCACTGTGAACAATTCAGCTTCTTTACTAATTTGCTGTTTGTCAAAACAATTTTATAGCTACATGCAAAATGTCCACACCAAATAACCTCATATTCCCCATCCTCTCCTCTCCCCATCTCTGTGATCTTCAGGATGGAGTCTATATCCGTGGCTTGTACCTGGAGGGGGCTGGTTGGGATAAGACCAACTCTTGTCTGGTAGAGGCTGAACCAATGCAAATGGTGTGTGCCATCCCCACAATTCACTTCAAACCTGTGGAACACCGCAAGAAGATGGCAAAGAGTGAGTAGCTGTAATACTTGTGCTAATGTGTTCCACCAATTGCCAGTGTTACCAGTGTGTCATTTAGACAGAGGGGTTGGGCTCTACATTTTAGTATGGGTGGGTCAAAAAGCACACTCCTTATTGGAATATTTTTTAATTCATTTTCTACCTCTTGAGGGGACTGGTGACCAAACTGCTTAGACATGATGTGTGGTACTCCATGGATAGTGGCCAGTTTACACAGTCATACACTTCATAGACGTCATAGACTTCCACATTCACTCACTAGGTGCGGTTTAGATTCACCAGTTTACCTACACATGCATGTCTCCAGCCTGTGGGAGGAAACAGGACATTTATCTGGTTTGAATGATGATTATTTACTAACCAATTGCTTGTATGGCTAGGTATGTACCTGTGCCCGTGTTACTACTTTCCTGTGCGTTCGGGACGGGGAGGCCGAGCTTCTTTTGTGGTTGGCGTAGAACTTAAATCAGGAGCACCAACACCAGACCACTGGATCAAGAGAGGCACTGCTCTCCTGATGAGTCTGGACAACTAAAGGCACACCCTCAAACAATGAAAACAATGTTTATGTAGTATTACTTTTATTGTACATTGTAGGGCAATACATCAACAAAAAACAGGCATTATTAACATGAATAACAGACATATATTATACTTTTTGTGAATTAATAATTTTGTGATTAACAATATGAGCAGAGATATTTACATTTGATTAAAATAAAGAAATACCAGGCTCTAGAACGACTGCCATTTAAATTGGTGGTTGCTCCCATGCCATACCATATGAACATTACTGTGACTTTTGTGTATGTTTATTGTGTTCCTAATAGATTTGCATTGTATTTTGCAGCCCTAGTACATAGATTGTGTTACACTGTCTGTAACCAGTATATTTAAAATCCTATGAACTTAAAGAAGAAGAATTTAAGTTTTGTATTTAGGCACTTCAAAATTACTCTTGAACAGTAAATGATGGTTTAAACGATATAAATGATTTAACGTTCTGGACTTTCAGGTCTTTATGCAGTGCTGTGTGCTGTCAGCTAACAGATTAGTCACCTCTCCCTGCATCAGTCTTTCCACGCTACCCCATTTTACCCTTCTCTGACATAGACATGCACTCGGAAAAGTTCCCTGCCGTGTTATGGTATAGTGGAGAAACACTTATGGGTCAAGTAACTGTCTGGTATTTTAGGTCTAAATAAAAATATGATACTTAAACCAGTCATTTAATTACTGTCAGTATAAAGTTGTTTTTGGATGTAGGCAGTTTAAACATCTCACAACAGGTGTTTCCATTGCACTGAGTTTTGTTCCCTCTGATTGTACAGCAGGGGTCAAAACTTTCAATAAAGGTGAGTGAAAAGACATTTTTATGCTATAATCCATTTTCCCAAAGACAAAAAATAGAATAGAGAAAAGGTTGAATGACAAATGAACCTATTCAAACAAAAGAATTCTGATGAAGCTCCTCAGACAAGATGTTTGGAGTCCGTCAGTTTGGTAAGAAAAGGCTTCCCCAATGGAAAGCACTCAGCCCAAAGCCCTACAGAAAGAGAGAGAAAAACAAGCGAGGAAGAAAGTGAGCCTGGAGGTGGAATGGTGTAGTAATGAGAGGGGGGGGCTAAAGCGAGAGGAGAGGGTCTGCTGAGTTCAAGGTTGTATTCAGACTTAAGGGCTGTCCCCCTCTGACTGAACACAGCCTTCCTCAGGGTCCAGAGCCTCTTGATCAAAGCCAGGTCTGAGTGAGCATTGGTGGTCTCTGGTGTGGTGGGAGATCCAGGGGAGCATTCATAGCATCATGCTGCATTCATATTCAAATTGGCTTATTCTCAAGCCTCTATGTAACAAAAATATCAGAGCAGTGAGGTGTTTTAATGAGAAATCCTTCAGTTGAAAGGACTACAACATAAATGTGGGATGGAAACTCTTCGCTCTGTTTGGAATAGAGTGCTGTTTGATTTCCTTTTCAACAGATAATTGGATTTGTGGATTCCATGGCAGGAATGCTGAACCCAAATGTTTGTGTTCTGTATGCTTGCAAAATAATATAATAATAGGGTGTTCCTGATATTCAAACTCAGTCTTCTGCAGTTCTCATTTTTCCTCCTCTGATTCATCCATAGAAATACTTTATTCACTTTCTCTGTACTGCACGGTTTGAAAATGTTTAGTGTAAAGATGATAAAAGTAGAGCAAACTGCAAGTTGTGCTTAAAGTGCTTTAGGTGAGTCCCAAAAACAAGCTCCCTCAAAACAAATAACACATGAAACATTTGAAAAATAAAGCCACACAAAAATATATATGGTTCCTAAATTTGGAGTACTTGTACTAGTACTTAGTATCAGAGAATACTCAGTTTCAAGCCCTTGTTCAGTAAAAAGTGATACCAAGAAACCTCGAAATAACATTCAGCAGTTCACAAGAATGAATTTCACATTTCCAGAGCCTACAAATACTCAGTCTTGTGCACTTGAAGCCAAATTCTTCAGTCTGCTTATCCACTTGGAAAGTGTAAGTGATCTTTCCAGAATTCTTCCCTTGAAGTTTGGGCTCTGCGATGAAGGAGCACACTCGTTTACATCATTTCTATTCTCTACTCCGTCGTCTTTCCCTCATGAATCCGTATTCTTCTCAAGGCTCCACCAGCTGTGGCACCTACTCTTCTTGATGCGTTTGCCTTGTGCTGATTATCTAACATCCTCTTGCCCTAGTTTCATATTTCTCAAAAAAAAAAACAACGAACCAGAACAACATTTAGCCTTCAAACTTTGATTCCTCCCCTGCCTTTGGTCTTTGATTGTTTGCTCGCGTTGATTGCCTGACTTTTGAATTCAGTAGCTACAGAGACTCACCGACCAGTCGATCTCGGTTCAATAGTAGTTAACGATGGAATTTGGGCAAGTTGCACTGTGTGTTTGCAGAGACTAAAGAGGCGGGGCAGTTATGTCCAAGACTCTTCCACCGAAATAAACCTGGATGAGGGAAGAGAGAATGAGAGAGAAAGAGGAGGGAGGGAGAAAGAGGAAGGGAAGAGCTTTGAGCGGGGACAGAAGGGAAAGACTCCGTTTCAATGGAATAAAAACTGCGCAGTTACTTTTCGGACTGCGTGCTCTGCTAGCATGGAACCATTCGGCCCCAAATGGATATCAGTAGTGCTTTGGAGCGGCATGAAAAGCCTTGTCCGTTGCACTTGGTGTTGCTATAGAAGAAAGAGGACTGCCGATTTTCGCTGGATTGTCCTGTAAGGCTGAAAAGAGCTGTGCAATCATTTACAGGAGATATGACTGTGCAGAGATGCAACGCCAGAGTCTATCTGTCATGCCTCACAGTGGGCGTCTATCTGCGTGTCCATGTTTGCGCCGAAACGCGCTGAGGATTTTGAATGAGGTTTTATGGTTTTTGGGAGAGGGCTTTTAGGGGCTGCGTCATTCGTGGCAGTGAAATGAGATGGGGAGCTTTGCAAAATCAGCTCTGTTGCACTGTTTTAGGCTTCACAACACCTTCCAAGCACACTTTAGGAAGCCAAATAAAGGTAAGCAAAACAAATGTACGACTACATGTCTTAGTGGTGCCTGATAGCACATCCTGTCACGTCAAAGAGCCAAATTGAGAGCACTGCACCCTTATATTCTACGAAATGATCAGGGTTATATGTGTTGCATATGCGCCATTGATAACCTTGTCCAATAAACAGGACAACTGCCAAACATGCGTTCATTTGGAAAGGTTGCTATGTGATTTTCACTGGAGGGCATGACCAAATTTGTTATGTAACACTGTTAAAACATATAGCTACAGTGTGGAAGTTCACATGGACAGCATACATAAGTTTGGATACTGCAGCAGCTTGATGTAGTGTGTTTATGGCCGCTTTTTCGTGCAAAATGAAGGTAGGTGTGGGTGATGTCATGTTTTACGGCCTGGAAGGGATAGTTTACGGGAAGGCATGTCTGCTAATAATGATGTCGCAATCCGTTTGTTCGTCTTGGCTTATTTAGTGTAAAACCGCATTGAGGCGTAAGACGGGACGTGATTGGAAACGTGGCCGAAAATAAATAGAACTGAGGGACGTAAAGGTGAAATACGGGCTTGATGCTTCCGAGGAAAGGAGTGTCGCATTTTCTTTGGGAAATGTCATGTGGTGGAGTTGTGGCGGGTTCTACTATTTCCAGGAAGAGCGTTTGAATTTTCTACCCAGGGATTTTTTCTGTCTCCACCCCTCTCTACTGTTCTTTCTGTAATTCAGTTATTTTACCAGAAGAGGGCGCCCTCTGACAGTGGATGATCAGTAGTAGGTCCAGTTCAACTGTAGGGCTGCTGTTGTTGACTGAGGTTAGGCCCATTTCATGTAAGAAATATGCAAGTTATAATCCCCAGATTAGGTGTAACTTCTGTTGATGTGAATATGACAACATGGGGCTACTACTGTAGGCTCACAGTGACTCATACATTCTTTGTTCAGTAGTTTATTCGAAACTATCTGTTTATTAAGTTCTGCTGTACTTGGAAATGATCCAAACTAACATTATGGGTGTGTAGTTTCTGGGTTTATTTGTACTAGAACTAATCAAGATAGACTATTTTAGTCTTTGTTTTGTTAGTTTTTGTGATGTTGTGATGTTATCTCTCTTTACAGGAAGCCAGTGTGAAGCACCTGGCTAAAGGTTAACAAAGGGAGTTTGAATGGATTTGTCATGTGTCTTCACTGAGGTGTCACACAAGCAGCAGCCCCGATCCCAGGGTGAGTGAGCCTCTAGTCTGTTTTGGTAATTGATTTTGAGAGTGGAGTCATATTAGTGAATTACATACTCTACTGTGCTGTGTTCATGTGCTGAATATTGTTATGTCATCAAGCAGAACCACAGCACAAGACATAAGGTGTTCTTCATATGGTGATATTTTGTATTAGAATTCATTTGTCTAGTAGTGCCACATTAGTCAGTTGAGGTCGTGTAGTATGTTATTCATGCTTAAATAAACATTTAATTTATTGCAGTGATGTTGACTAATTTTAATGGCACATAATATTTGGTTCCTGCTGTGGTTTGACCTCATAATAACCCTGTAATGAGATTAATAACACGAGGTGATATTGTATGCCCTGGGCCACTGCAGTTGTGTTGATGGTTATAATGTTTTAATCTAAATGTCCTGAATGAACTCCTCACATTATCTTTTAAAGCGAGAGTGGGTCATAAGAATAACGCATATATTACATATTGTCCAGCTTACCGCAATCTGGCTCGCAATCTAGCTGTAGGACTTTGTTAGTTTTAGGCACTGGTCTAACTGGGTTTTGTTTGTCTGCAGATGACAGTAGTTTCTTTTCACAGCAGTGAAGCAGCACTTGTTAATTGTATAGTTGGAAGAATATTGAAACGGTTAAACCAAAGGCTTGACACACTGCCGACTATTACTGACTCTCACTAGTCTTAAATGAAGGCATAAAACTTGCCTTAAGTATAGGCATTTGTCAGAAACAGATCTCAGTGTAACAGCGCTGCTGTGTGTGCAATCACAAGGTTGATAAAAACCAAAAGCAGTAAGAGTAGAGAGTAATCTTTTCTTACCTTTACCAAACCATGCAAACATGGATCACATGTGAGTCCTGTTCTAATTTCCTCATAGTATCTCTTTGAGATATTGATGAGGTATGTATTGTATTTTCCCATAGATTCAACCCTGTGACATTGACCTCTTTGTTTAATGTGATATGCTGGCTACAGTACATTTCATTTTGTTAGGACTGTTCTTTGGCCAGAAGAAGAGGTGTCAGGAGCTGAGTCAGGGTGGCTTTCAGCCAGCAGGAAAGCCACCCTCTTCCTCCTACCTTCTCCTGCTGCGGTGTCATCATCAGAGTGGTAAGGGAAGGACGTCATCCATGCAGTGTATACTGTTGTAACAATAATGAGTCCCACTCAAGACCCACTTTGGTTTTAGAAAAAAAGGTATTCTGAATAGTGACCAAAGGCTGAACCAGAATACACCCCAGTCACAGTAAAACCCCACCTCTCTGTGGTGCAGTGCGCTCTATGCATATGTACAGTTCTAGCTGCATTTTCATATGCTATTATTATTGGTGTGTAATAATTATTTCTGTCAAGACGTATGTAGAAACATAGAAGCCTGTGGATTTGAATTAAAGTGAGTTGTGTTTGGAGCAGATGTGCACAGAGCTGCCTTGGCCAGGCTCACTTTATATGACTGTTGTGATACTGATGCAATTCATCACACTCAGCACTTTATTCAGCATTTTATTTTTATATGGTCCTCACTATCTGAGCATGCATGCATAATACTCTTTTCAAAACCGGATTTTTCAGACAATACCATCACTCAACCTAGAGGTGGTGAAAAAATATGCATCTGTTGTTGCTCCAGATACAAGAGAAAAAGTGTGCTCTGAGTGCCAGGCTAAAAAAGAAGCAGTTAAAACTCTTTGACATGGACTCTGCATTTGTGTTTAAGTAAAAGTGTAAATCTCACCAATCCAAGCCTCTTCTCCAAAGCAAATCTCTTTCTTGAACAAATCCAGTTCAAGCCCTACTTCAAAGTAGAGACAAAAAGTGAGCGGCTCAAAGCTCTGGTCTTCCTCAGCTCACTTTGGCTTTTTGCCTCTCAGGTTTCTGCCGCCCCCTGCCCCCCCTCTGACCCCTGTTACCCCATCTCCCCCCTCCCCACAATGTCTTTGTGTAAGGGGGCCATCTCAGGGAGAGCCTTTAGAGCTCTTTGTCACGGCTCACATTCACCTTCAGAAATACTGGCTCTATATCTCTATCACTCAGAGGTTCCTCTTAATCGGTGTGAGAATAGACAAAAATTACTTTTCACAATTTTAATGAAAACTTGTATAATAATATCTGATCTAAGTCGTGAGGTGTCAAACACCTGACTTCTGTATGAAAGTCGTCTTTAGGATAAAAAATACACATTATCTGTTTACTTGAAAAACAGCTAAGGTCCAAATATGTTGCCATAACTTATCATTGTAGTTATATAAAAGAAAGAGGAGAAATATGTCAGTAGTTAGAGACTTATTGATTATAGTTATAATTGTTATATAGATACATGAGCTTATTATTTCTTAATATGTAAGGTTTTGAATGTCACGCTTTTCCTGTGGATGTCCTGCAGTCATAGTCCAGATAAATTTGAAGCAGTTTTCCAGAGGAGTGCTCAGTATTCAGGTGTGTATTTGAGTGTCAATGTAGTAATACTCTGTATTCACAATCCACTCACTGAGCAAGGCCATGCCCAGGAGAAAGTATTCCTTGAAAGCCAGTTGCTATTACCACAGCTAACTAGATTAAAGGAGCTTCTGCTGCCAAAGCCTACACATACAGCCCTGACATAAGCATGCACACACAAGCGTGCCCTGCTTTTAATTGAATCAGACTATATGATGTACATGAGACAAATATTGCACTTAGAGTAAAGCTGCATCAGAAACAACCCTATATCACAGACTTTTAAGCACGGCCTGTTCTACATTAGATTGTGATGACTGGGGCTAGAAAACTCTTTGGAGAGATTTGTTGATGAAAAAGATATGATTAATTATATAATAAAAAACACAGTTTTACAGAATACCACAGTTTCATACATTCATACAGTGGTAATTACTGCACTAAAACCTATTTTACATACTATATTGTACCTTTTATATTTTTAAGTAAATGAGACAAACCAGCAAAAACAATTGGCACCTTTACAAAACAACTTTTCTATTTAATACAACTCACTAACTAAACTGTGGTATGGTGATAGCCATAAGAACCTGTTGTTGTGTGCCTCTCTTACTGCTGTGTGACCATCACTGCGTGAACAGCAGTGTGAGCTCTGCCTTAAGCAACTGCATCCATTTATTTGATGGAGGTCTGTTTGTATTTTACAGTATGCCAGCCATTTTAACCATATATCTGTAAATCTGTAAAAGCTTTTAGAGTTGTATCTGCTTTAGGGCTGCAACTAACCATTATTTTGATAATCAATTAATCTGTCAATTATTTTTTCAATGAATCGATTAATAATCTAATAGCAATGTGAAAGTGAATGTATGACAACGCGGTACTACTATTTTTTTTTTTTGCTCCAGTTAAGATTTTGAGATAATAATACAGTAATGTAGTATGTAGAAACACAAATGTGCACACTTGGGAGTGTATAGCTGCTACATTTTCTAAATCTAAATTTGATTGTGGTATGAAATTATATTTGATTGTGTTCATGAATTCCAACATATCATAAACTTCCGTCTAATAATTTTAGAAATACCATCAAAAAATATGTTTAGTTTAAATTACAGTATATGTTTGTTTTTTTCCCCCATAAAACATGTATTCCTTTGTGTATCTTTTTCAGGGATATACCAGAGTTTGTGATATTCCTGGGCTGTATTTATTAGACATTTAGAAGTGCAAAAGGACAGTTTGTTTCAGTTTTCTCAGCTGGTGGTTAATTATGTTATAATTTTAGGATATTAATAGAAGCGAAATAAACCGAAAAGCACGACACTTAAACCTGTGGGGATTATTCTGCTCACTTCTCAGTGACAGTGAGAATGTGACCAGGTCCTGTTCTGTCTCCCACTCTAGTTTAACCATGCTTATATTTGTAAAGTGCTCACGTAGCAAGTTAGTCCTGAGTCAAACACATTTACAGTGTTCTGTGGTTTTATCTAAAGTGCTTCCACACTAGACTTAAATATATATATTTTTACCGTTAACTTCACAGTCTAGCGTTAGCCTCTGTCGTGTTTTGAAATGTACTCTCCCACATGTGGGAAAAGTTTGTGTCATGACCGATACAACGCGCCTCATTGGCTGCTTCTGTTTTTTGTGTTGTATTAGTGGATCACAAACATTTGGTGGCTCATTACTGCCCCTTTTGGAAGATGGTATAACAGCACATGATCAGTATGTTAATATTTAATACCATGAATTAACTATTCATGGTAGTCAATTTTTTTCAAAAAACATTCTTGGCTGATAAAGTGGCTGATAAAGTGGCTGACTCGTCGGCCAACTCTTGTCTTTCTGTGAGGAGTCTGCATGTCCTCCCCATGTCACCGTGGGTTCTCTCCGGTACTCCAGCTTCCTCCCACCACCTAAAGACATACATGTATAGGTCAATTGGCAACTCTAAAGTATCCCTAGTGAATGAATGTGAGAGTGAATGGTTGTCTGTCAGTGTTTGTCTATAAGTGTCAGTTGTGCGACGAACTGGCCACTGTCCAGGGTGTACCCCGCCTAAGGCCCAAAGCTGCTGGGATAGGCTCCGGCCACCCGCAACCCCAAACGGGACTAAGCAATAGAAAATGAATGAATTCTACATACGGCCGACGCCGATTATTCAATGACTAAATTAGTTGTTGATTATTTCAATAATTGATTTAAATCGATTAAATCGATTAGTTGTTGTAGCCCTAATCTGCATGCTGTGTGAGTGTTTGGTGTGGGCTGCCTACCTTTGCTCATGACCGGATGAAACACTGATGGTTTGAATGAGCTCTGGTTAAACGTCTGGCCCTGGGCTGTGTGCCTCGCAGACCTCATCCAGTGTCTATGCTTGTTGTGGTCTCTCTCATGTAGTGTGTGACTTTAGCCATGATTCCACTATGGGGTCAATGCGGGATGGGAAGGTTTGGTACAGGTAACCCCTCAAGAGGCAAGTGTTTCCATTGTGCTGGTTTTATATATATATATCACTTGCCTGAGAGTTGCCAGTTGACCTATACATGCATGTCTTTGGGTGGTGGGCAGTACCCGGAGAGAACCCACGGTGACACAGTGACATCTATCTATCTATCTATCTATCTATCTATCTATATATATATATCTATATCTATATCTATCTATCTATCTATCTATCTATATATATATATATATATATATATATATATATATATATATATATATATATATATATATATACGTTTACGCTTATTATAGATATTATATATTATCTATCGTCCATTTAGCTGACTTCAGTGTTGAAATACGCTCCTCCCAGTGTACCCCGCATGAGACCCCTTGCCAAAGGGTCCCCAAAGTGGTAGGGTACAGCATGCTTTTTGGACCCCTTCAGGTAATGGAAACACACCAGAACCGATCCCTACCACGCCAAATCAAACCGCATTGTATTGAGCTGCACAATACCAAACCATACAAGTGAAAACGCAGCTTTAGTGCCTCTACCTCTCTCTTCCATCCACCACTGACCTGAAAAAATATTATATAGATCATACAAAACACATTACATAAAATACTTTCACCAATTTACTGGTGACTCATATAATCACTCTTTTAATTTTCATCATATTACATTTTACAAATGGAAGAATAGCATTTGCACTTAAGTCAACACCATCCAATTTTTTCAGCATAGTTTCATATCATTTATGAACTCAGTTGAATTTAGCTTAAAAAGTCTCCACAATAACCACAGCTTTTCATTCCTTTTCATTTTCTGGGCTTGTTGGTAGAAGCAGATGTTTGATCTTAAATATGGCTGTGTAAGTGTAAGAAGCGCCCAGGAGCTGGATCTTAGCTCTGCTGTCGTTTGTTCTGTTGTTCCTTTTGGAGCGTTGCATTGAGGTTGTGTTTGTGGTTTTTCCTCTGCCTCAACATGCACTGCTCCATTGTCGTGTGAAGCACAATGTGGGAGCTGTGTTATGCCTGTGCTTTAGACTGGTTCTTGTGACTGTTGCTGTATGTATTAGAACATGTGTGAGCACTGCACAGGCCACGTCCAGACCAGCAGCAGAGCCGTGTTGCCATGGCCAACCTCAAATCCAAACTGCAGAGCTACAAGAGAGGCCACCATTGGCTCATGAGCCGCACACAGGGCCGTGATGCACGCTGTCTGTAAGCCAATGGGCTGCGAGCTGAGTGCAGGCTGTTGCTAAGGGGAGTAGCTTTGAACAGAGTCAGCTGGGTTTTCTCTCTCTCTATTTCCCATTCACTCCCAGGCTCGCTCCGCCGCTTGTCTTTGCCCTCATTGACTCCGACCCCCTCCTTTCGCCATCTCCTCTACATTTTTTGCACTTCTACACGTGTGAAAGGGGAAAAAGCATATGTTGAAAAATTCACTGAATATTTGATGCAGCTTGTTGTGTGGAGCTAGGGCCGTATTCTTATAAAGCATACTCTGTGCTTGTGTGTCTCTGTGCACACAAACCCTCACATGCACATGTCTCGGGCTGTTTATTTTTGGGCAATATTTTTGGCGTGCATTGAAGTGGTCCCTGTAAATTGTCTAGTAAAGTAGTAAGAAGTTAATTGTAAATAGAGTGTCTCACTGGTTTAGCATAGCATTGTACCACATCACATTGTGTCCTCATGTCACATACTATTGCATCATACTTCATCATATGCTTTAGTATAGTATACAAAGTAAGAAATGTGGTCACAAAAAAGAACAAGTGTGCAACAGATTTGTCCATAAACTGCTGAAGTTAGTAAACTGTCAGAGACTGGAGGGTACTGTAGCATAGTGTCATTACAGAAAGGACAAAAGGATTGTGCTTTTCTTTTTTTTTTTAAATTGGAAACGCCTACTGTCACTTTCTTGTGCCTTGTCTTGGTCTTTTTTCTTGATAACTTAAGGGACTTTGCCACTCCTAGACAGACAAAGGGACCTTTAAACCTATGTCCAGAGGCTTTGATTTTGGTTGTAGATGAGGATATACAGTGCATTAATGCAGTGGTGATAGCTACAGCAGGCCCTGTTCATCTGAGAGGGATGCTATTTATACTTGCCATCCCTCTGAGAACAACAAACAACTGGCCAAAGTTTGGTCTTTACTAATAATTGACCCAACAAAAATGACCAATAAGATGATGTAGTTTAAAATGGGTCACATGCTGTTATCATCTGTTCTGTATTGATAATCCACACTGATTATTTTTGGAGGTTCTTTTCCAGAAGGAAAATAGAGTACAGCCTTTTTTAGTCACACTTTATTAGGTTTCATTTTAGGGAGCAGCATTACATCATGAGGCACACGTCACTGCGAGGTGTCGCGAGAAACAGAGCATCCACTCTCCACACACTTCTCCCCCTCCGCCTCCCTCCTCCTCGTTTCCTCCATCCACACTTCCTGTTTCCTGCCAATTATCCTCCCTTTGTTCAGCCTTTTCTCACGGCCACATCTTTCTCCCTCCTCACGGAAATGACTGAAGGCTTCTTAGTTGTGAATCTAGCTTTAATAGAGCTCTGCTGGCTTTGAGATGGCACAGACCTCATACACATATGGCCCTCTCTTTAGATATATAGAGCAAATCTGAAACAGTCATTCAGAGCACTCTTAAAGGTGTTAGCTGCTGTTTTTTGAGTTCCATTTTAGAGCTTGGTTTTTCAAGACTCAAGTTCACATCTTAAAGTATTTTAACTCTGTGCTGACTGTGGAGTGCCATGCACAGCAGAGCTATGTAAAATCATAAAGCATGAGCTGAAATGAGAGACAGAAATCAACATTTTTCTGGGTAAATGTGAAGTTTTTTCACCTGTGGGACAATGGAAACACAGTGACACAGAAGTTTCCTGGTGAAGGACTTTGTGGAGCAGAAGCATGTATTCTGCTGCTGTGCCTGGTTTAAAAATAGCAATTACTCACACGACTCCTCTGGCGCCCACAAATAGAAGAAAAGTGCATCTCACAGACCAAACCATGCCTGTTCTCTTCTGATTTTTATTAATCCGCTTCCTTGGTCAGTAATTCTGCCTTTTCAAACCAGCTTCTTACATCAGAGATGAAACCAGCATTTTTCTCACACATGGTTTTAGTTTTTCTTGAAGTAAAAAACAAGGATGTGTGGATTGACAAGTATTTTCTGCATATGTTTCATTATTTTGGGGTCTGTTTGAATGTGTTCTGACACCGAGTTGAGGTGTTTACTCTGAAAGTCAAGGTCTATATAATGCATAAGACTGCATCACTAATAAGTCAATATCATCAAGTTGTAATGTCTAGTGTGATTATCAGAGAAGTGAATGGAAATTATTGAGGTCATTGCTGGTATCTTAGCAGGTGCGCTTCAAATGATCACAAGTCACATCATTACCTGCCTCAGTGCCTTGACTATGATTCTACTTATGATGGAGAGGAATTGACCAGGTCCCTTAGCTATATTTGCAAAGTATCTCAAAGCTTGTTTGTTTATGTATTCTGATTACTTAGTTACTGCAGTAATCAGTGAGATTAGTACTTTTGCTCGTACTGGAGTAAACTATTCTTTTACCACATTGTGGGCACATTGTGGCTGTTCTGCCCGTGTGTGTGTGTGTTTTCCCTCAGTTTGGGATCTTCTGGTGAATCCCTCTTTTCTTTGTCACAGGTCTTTATTGTTTCTTTCTCTGGGGCATCTGACCCCTGAGCCTGTGACCTCATCATCAATAAGGGGCTGGTTTGGGGCAAGGGCAGGGTCAGGGGCGTCCCGTGGTTGTGTGCGCCTGACCCTGATGGGGCCCCTAGCACAGTTTGATTAAGGGGGGTCAGTTGGGCCCCTATCTTCCTCCATCTTAGGTTTCTGTTTATTGACTGCTGTGTGGACTGGCGGTATCTCATGTGTCCTGGTGCGTGTGAGTATCTTTGGGCCATTCTGCAGGTGGACAAGAGAATGGCTCAGTCCCATCTCCCCACTCTTCCCCCTTCCTGTCTGTGTGCACCCATCCCTCTATCCCATCCTTCCTGTGGTCAGGTGAGGAGAGATTAAAAGGACTGCTGTTCGTCTGGAGCCAGTGGTAATCCTAGATCTGCTTAGAGAGGACAGCCCGCTGTAACATGAGCCTTAATTATTGGACACTCAGGCAAGAGGTCATCTTTAGACACTCAATATGAGTGACTTTTATCAAACACACACTTTACAAATCTGTATTTATATTTTAAAAATCATTTTAAAAGCCCTCTTCCTAGCACCATGATGTAACTCCAGTGCAATGTTGCCACGGCAATTGTCCTCACATCCCCAGTAAAAAAGCCAGTGGTGGGCCGTCAGGGCCAGCAAGGCCTAAACATGCTCAGAAAAGTAAATTTATTTTATTTTATATATGTAAACAAAATTATTCTCGGTTCTCTTTATGTCTTATTAAATCCACTTAGTTGAGTGGCTTCCAATGTTGTTTATCATGGTAGAGTTTTTATCCAGTTATATTTCAGCTAGCTTGTGTGTGCAAATTTAATTTGTCTGAGACCTTCAGAATCAACAGAGCAGGCCCTTGTGCACTGTAAGTGAACGGACACAGTCAGTTACAATAGCCAATCAGGCCAGCTAGAAGGCCTTATGGACATGTACGCGTCCTGTGATTGGATAAGCACTTGCTAGAGCCTGAAAGGCGGCAATTTGCAGAATATCGAACTAAACCCGGAGATCCAACAGCTATCGCTGTATTTTTAACCCATAATGGCCGAAGGAGGAGAAGAGATTGATCTGGTTGCAGATATACTTTCCACGCCATTTTCAAGACGGGCTTTTCACGAAAAGCTGGATATTGTGAGAAGAGGTCTATGCTGTACTAGAAAAAGGTTTGTCCGTCATTTCCAGACGAGCAACTATGAGTGGTACTTCACTGAAGGCCTAAGCGTGAAATGTACGGCCCGCCACTGAAAAAAGCAATGGTTGAATTAAGGCTGATTGGTTTGTCCAGTTGACTGGAAAATGGAGTTTAGTCAGCCCTATGCCCTGAGGCTGTTACTTGCTCTAACACATACCACAGACACACAAGGCGCATGAAAGAAAAAGGAATGGACAGAACAAGCTATCACTACAAAAGAGAGAATGCACGTACAATGAAAGATCTGATCTGAGGAGTGCAAAAAATGAGACATCAGGGTTTAGGCTGGCTAATAGCAAGAGTCTTTGTTAGTGAGCACCTTAAAGCTCAAAGCCCACTGAAGGTTTTTGCAGCTGCTTTTGCTTCTGCCAAGTTGATCCCAGTCAGACTCTGTTCTTTGATGCACACACTTTTGTTACTATTAGAAAGGTAGAATTCTGTTCTCTTACAATATTGGCAAAACACAGAACTGTCCGTTATGGTAAAGTGATGGGCACTGAGGCTTTGTTAAATGTGGTTTAACTGGTGTTCCAACTGAGGCCTGACTGGACTGGTGTGGACTAGTGTGGACCACTGTGGACTAGGGTTGTGACGGTGAGGAAGTTTTCCCACCAGTTCATCGTTATGTGACAACACCGGTCATTCCGGTATGGCAGTGAGTGGTGGGGAGTGGATGTTCATTGGAGTTTCCTTTTTCCTTGCTTTCCTTAGCTTTTAAATAACCTATAAATTGTACTTTGACTTTCGATTTAACGGTAATTTCCAATTCGACGTCAACGCTTTAATAAACAATATTAAAATTAAAATTGAATCCTGCTGCTGATCTGCGATGTGACTGTTGCTCGACGTGCTGCATTGCCCAGCTGTTTTTAATTTTTAATTGTAGTGTTTGTTCTGGTCTAAACTAAATGACTTAAATATTTTCATTAAAAAAAACGAATATTTAAAAAAAATTAAAACGATGATGGGAGACACTGCCACGGTGGGCAAGTGACATAACCTTTGTTGTCACTTAACACCAGTAACACTGCCAACACCGTCTATTGCAGCAAGCCTAGTGTGGACCAGTATAGACCAATGTGGACCAGTATAGACCAATGTAGACCAATGTGGACCAGTATAGACCAATGTAGACCAATGTGGACCAGTATAGACCAATGTAGACCAATGTGGACCAGTATAGACCAATGTGGACCAGTATAGACCAATGTAGACAAGTGTGGACCAGTATATCCAAACTCTTTGAAAAGCTCCTGCAGACATGAAGGAAGAGAAAACAGTAGTGTCTAAATGAGTAGAGTTTCTAAATAGTGTGACTGGCAGTATTTGTTTAGTTTCAGTGTCGATGCCTCTCTTCAGTTGCCCTCGAGTCACACCATGTCTTGCTCCAGTCTGAATGAATCCTCGCAGACTGAGGGGACCAGATGTGTCAAGGAGTGGTGTTTGGGCACAATAGTCCCCCTGGGGCTGGTGAAGTACTGTGGGGGACTAGCTCTTGGATCTGCGTGTCTTGCCCAGACTGGGCCCTTTCCTGGGCAGTGTGGCACAGTGTGTGTCCTGGCTGGGGGCCAACTCCCTCCCCTGAGACCGAAGACAAAGCTGGGACACGGCCAAACACTCCACTCTGTTTATCACGGCTCCCTCCTTCTCTCTGCTGTGTTTGTCCCAGTTATTAGTGCACTTTAGGCCCGTTCTCCTTATTCTACTCTACGCTCTGAGCCCAGATCCATCAAATAGAAAAAATTATGCAAATATGGAAATGGTAAAATTCAAACAAATGCCTAAATTTAATTGAAGGTATCTCATGTTCGCTTTGAGAGTTCATGTGTACAAAGTGATCGAGACCAAACTGTTGCCTAACATTTCTAACAAGTATGGCTGGTGCAGGTTTGTGAGTGACAACCAGAAGACAAAACTATTCCTTGTCATCAATTAGCAATATTAAATGAGAAATGGAGTGGCACCTAGATGTTGGGTTCATACTGCTGCCTAATTTAAATCATGGCAATATGAAAGACCCAAACAAGCCACTGAGAAAGTGTGTTCTTTATAGAGTCAGTGAAGTTTGTTCATCTTAATCTTTGCACTGTTCCTGACACATACAGTTGCAGATGCTAGAGCAACACACATGTATCCAGCCGCACATCCTTCCCACAGCCACAGCCCCAGCCCACTGAGTGCTGTGTACAGTGTCTGCCATCCTGTCACTGTGTGTGGGCTCTCCTCCACAGCCTCCCACAACCACCCACAGCGCCTGTGCTCCATTGCTGCACTGGGACAAACTGCAACAGGACCAGTGTACTTTTATTGTGGCACTATGACTGTTTTAATTGTAGTTCTGTTGTTTAGATGGTGAGCGTTTGGTCCAGCTGGTCATTAATCACCAAACAGTTATCAAGGTTTGTGTGGCTAGGAGAATCTAAGTTTAGAAATAAAGTTCATGGGTTTTGACACCCCACTTCTATGAAAAGAGGCATATTCCTCTATTTTCACTCAGATGCTCGCCACATCTGACAGCAGACCATGACATAAAGTCTAGGATTGAGAGTGTCTTCTATTAGCTCTGTGGATCAAACTAGTTCTAAAACTGTTTGCTGTCACTCTGTAAATGAAAGAGTTCAACTACATATGATTACATAGTGTGTTAAAGCTCCGTTTAGCTTAGACTGATGTGGCGCATTATGTAGACCTTGAGTTGGGGTCATCAGTTTAAATCGTTTCTGTGTTTGAAGTTTTGTCCTGGTCAGTTCCTAACGTGAACATCAAGTGCACAGGCCACCCCCAGTCCTCTTCTACCCCCCGTCTGTTGTCTGGGTGCGCTCACAGGATGGCCCTCTGATAACACTGGCCTTACCACAAAGACTGCTTTTTACTGACAATATTTTAGTTAAACATTTTGTCTCAATGATCCACTGAAGAGTTGTTGTAGTCTTTACTGTGTGCTGTGTGGCACAGGTTGGAGCCACAGACCACCACAGGATTCTCCTGCATTAAAAGCCAAACACACTTCGGCTGAGCATGTCCTGGGAGCTGCGCATGGCTTACTTCCCCAGGAACTCATGTCAGTGAGGGTCGGCACTGGGCCTGTTCTGTTTCTGTGAGTCATGTTTTGTTTGAGTGTGTCGCATCTGCCCCAGTTTGTGCTGAGATGATCTTCTTGTATCTGTTAAAGCACTGGCAAAATGACTAGTTCTTTGTGTGACACTAACAGGAGCCAGATTTGAGCTCTAACATGTTCACCTTTGTGATTGACACTGACATGTCAGTGCTGTTGCACTGATGCTCTCGTTTCTCCTGGAGTGGTGCACTTGTGACCATGCAGTGTCAATGCTGATAGTTAAATGTGTGCTTTGTCTGCTGCTTACAGGACTCATTGTTGAGCCTAAAGCCAGAGTCTTGTCTCCTGACCTGCTGATTCAGCTGATTCACTGGAGTTAATAAGTGTTTAGTGGGTGTTTGTTTTCTGGGCTCATGTTCATGTTTCTCTTAGCCATCTGTACACAGTGGTTGTGAGCAACATAGCATGAATAGTATGGTTGTCATGATTAATCAAATCCCTGATTGAGTATACCTATTTTGTATTCTTAGTGGCACAATTCAATCGAATTGTTTTTTTTTAAATTTATTACATTTTTATGAACCATTTATAAAGTTTATAGCTTTCCCTGAGATTCCCTGAGTCTTGATACATGATTATTCTTTTCTTTATGATCTGTTACATTTTGTGATGGATGCAACTGTTTAGTTTAGTGGTGTGTTTCTTACTGAAGCCTGCAGTGTGCTTCAGTGTGTGACCAGTGAATGCCTATGGTTCAGAGAACACTTAAGACTTTAGCACTGTCGCCTTGATTCAGTCACACTGGTTTATGTTTTGTTAATTTACTGTTCATGTTATATCATGATAAACCTGTGAATGCTCCTTAAACACTACAGGATTTTTGATTTTTCAGATCTTGGAGACACTTTTTTATTATTATTTTGGTCATGTTTGATTTTGGATGGACACCGTGACACTCCCAATCTAAAGGCTTCTATGTGCCTCTTGGAGCAGTGTGTGTTGCTTAAAGATAATGTACTAAACTTGTCTGTTTCCAGTTCCCAAGAGGTTGATTAATAAATAAAGGCAGTAAGCAGAGTACAACATACAACATGCTATGAGGCAAAAACATTAAAATAATAAGGCTAATGTCTTTGTCTCATTGACATTGTCAATAATTGTTGTGCAACTGACACCAAAATTTGAGCAGAGAGAAAAAAAAACTTTTTTATCACGTTACTAAAGAGGATATCTAGACAAACCAAGGAAGAGTGAGTGAATCCTACTGTAAATCTGTTGTATAACTACTTCAGGCTCAGATAACGGTAACGGGAAGTCATTGACTGGTCCGTGTCGATTACATGTGTCTGTGTCCATGAATTGTCTCTGACATAACTGTAGTGTCACAGAGCTGACAGCATCATGAGTCTCATTAAGACCTGTAAAACTCATAATGATGGCTGTCATGAACCCAGTGCACTCAAAGACATATTAGGAAGTTTAAATCACATACAGGCTCTTTTTTTAATCCCAAACCAGTCTTTTAATGTGTGACAAATATATCAGCAACATTAGAGCACACTTCACCACCTTTAATACTGTTAGGTTTATAGACACTGCACTTTAAAAAAGAGTTCATTATGCAAAACCCTCACAACCAATGTCCACACTGGACCTGAAAAAAGTAGTCCATGCATTTATTTCAAGTGTGCTGGACTACTGTGACAAACAATTCACAGGTCTCTCAAAGTGTTGCTACAATTAATCCAAAGTGCAGCAGCCAGAGTAATTACAAAAACCAAAAAGAGTCACCATATGACTCCAATACTTAGATCACTCCACTGGCTGCCAGTCACCCAAAGATTTGATTACAAAACTTTTCTGCTCATCCATAAGCCACTGAATGGTTTAGGTCTGAAGTATTTATCTGAGCTAATAACGCGATACAAACCTTAAAGGACTCTAAGATCGACTGTTACCAGATTATTGGTCATCCCCTGTGTTCAAACTAAACATGGTGAAGCATCATTTAGTTTTTATCCTGCCAATTTGTGGAATTGTTTGCCTGAAAAATTAAGATTTATACCTTTGATTAGCACTTTTAAAAACAATCATAAGACTCACCTTAACTTCGCTTATGATATATAACGTAACGAATATCTAATGTAATCTTTGAACTTTTTAAACATTTATTCTAATTTGTGTGTCTTTGTTCTTTTATGTGCACACTTTGATTAATTTCCTGCTTTGTTTCTTTTGGTGTTTCTAATTTGTAATGATATCTCCTGTAAAGCACTTTGAGTTGTCTCTGCATATGAAAGGTGCTATATACTGTAAATAAACTTGCTCTTGCACTCTTGCACTATGTGTACTCTCACCGTTAAAACAGAGTCAAGCATCTTCTATAAAACTAAAATCTAATCAGACAGAGGAAATGTGAGCTCTGAGCCGACGGCAGGTCGGAGCAGAGGGCTACTGTGAGTCCCACAGTCATAAATTCCTGCTTGTCTGTCTGCATCTGTCCCAGCTCAGGTTTTTCTGAAGTCAAGTGCACAGACAAACCACTTCCCTTCATTAAAACAAAAGACGTGAGTTGTCCCATAAACTCAGAAGGCTTGTGTCCAACACTGACAGTAAACTGCATATTTTTATTGTAGTGTCAGAATGTTTGTCAAAATTTCACACAGTGAAGGTTTCCCATAATGCATAGAGAAAAGTGGTGAAGAAGTATAAACAGGCTATGGTGCTCTGTTTGGATGTGAAACGGTGCAACACGTTTTTCTATGATCTGAGATTCTTAAAAGTGTTACAATAATTGTCCACCAGCATTAAATATATATCAGTTAATATTATATAAATATAATATCAAATATTGTATAGCTCTACACTGAAGAATACATCAGGTTTTTTTGTTTTGTGTTTTGTGGAGCAGACCTCTGCATTGTAGGCATCTACTGCGCCCCTACTGGCCTGATATCAAACATAGTTGTTTGGGCTCAAAGTGAGACAAGTTCTAAAATCAAGATAGAGACATAGTAATACAGAATTTGTCATATAGTAAGTGCTAGTGCTCCTTGTGAACACAGATCGTGTCGTAACATTATTACTGAGCAGCCCTCCCGTGTTAATGATCCCTTAGTCCCTGCTCATTTTCTCTTTGTATGTATTTAAGACGCTGCTGTTTAGAGCGGGTTAGGTGAGGTGACACTGGCAGGAACTTGGCGGGGGTTTGGAAACTAATGCCTCTGGGAGCATTTTAGAAACACTCAAAAACATGCACTTTGTCCTCTAAAGGTGTGTTCTATTCCTCTGCAGACACCAGTTCCACTTTCTGTGTTACATGTGTTTTTGTGTATGTTCTCATGTTTGGTCACTCAGATGTGGTAACGCTGCAGGAGTCCACATAGCTGTCTTGAAAATGTTTCATCATCTAAAAAGAGCTGCTAAAGTCACTCACCCCTCTTTGTTTGTGCAACAGACCTGAGCCCCAAGGAACCCTCCCCCTCGTCTGTCTCCAAATCTAAGCAGTGCATTCCACTCCCTGTATATGACGGGGGCTGTGAGCTGACACAGGCTGTCCCTGCTGGAGCTGCTGTGCCATTGGGATCCCTGCCTGCAGACTGTCCTGGGGCCTACTTTTTGGTGTTTTTTTTCTTTCCTGTGAAGGCATATTTGGCCCTCAGGCTGTTGTCAGGCAGATCTGTCTTACACATCTCTGTTCAGGAAAAAACAGAGGGAAAAAGACACGGTACAACGCAGGCAGGGTACCCACAAGCCCAGTGAGCCTCATAGACCCCCACTCAACCTCTTCTATTCCTGGCCCTGGAGCGCTCTGAGCAGTGGCATAATCTGTGGAAGAAGGTCCAAGGATTAGAGGACATGGCAATGAAAGAAGAGATGATGCAGTATTGAAGGAGATATCTGAAATAATTGCTTATACTTACAGGCTAGAATTTCTGGCTGTGTGCTGATATTTTAAAGGTGATATTTACCCAAACAAAACACTGGCTTCTTTGTTATGTGCCAATAACTCCTTCAAGACACACAGTAAAATAATCACAAGAGCCTCTCACTCTGCTGTAGCTGTGGTGTTCGACATTATCGCAATTTAGCATTGTAAAAAGTTAAAATAAAGTCATAGTAGTTGATGGAGTGCATTTGGAACAAGTTATGATGTATTGTCTGTTTCCATTAAATACATATTGGCAGTGGGACAGTCTGTAAGCTTAGCTGCTGTCCTACTTAACCGCTCGATAAACAGGCTTTAGCTGTGATTCTGGTGATGTCTGATGTTGCACATTCTTACATCATGCTGCTCTGTTGTTTGTCTGTGTGTTGTTTGTCTGTGTGTTGTTCGTCTGTATGTTGTTTGTCTGTGTCTGTGCATTAGTATGTGTCCATCAGTGACTGTCAGTGCTGTCTGAAGCTAAACAACTCTAATGACACCAGCTGGATCTCCTCTGGGCCAGTACAACATTCTACAGTTGGACATGGTTTATTTCATCAGGCTCTGTGTATTTTTAATCATACAAGCTGAGTATAAATGTTCTAAATTCAAATTTATATTACGATTTTATTGTTAGATTTATTTATATTGCCCATAAAAGCTCATTATTATATAGTTGCCAGTTACTTGCCAGTGATACATGTAAGTAGTGAAATATTAACTTAACTGTTAATTTCAAAATTAAAAATCTGTGTTTTAGGGTTAGGGGCACCTGAGTGTCCTTGTTATTTACCATATTTGAGATATGACATTTACACCAGCACAGAAAAGTGGTTGGTCATGTCCCAGCTGCATGACAAATAAAAATACCACAGTCTTAAACAAACCATTTCGTGCTTAGAGATAGTAAATACAGAGCAGAGAGAGAAGAGAGGGACAGATCTAGACCTATTAAACATCCTCTGACCTTTGACCTGCGTGGGCTGTCACTGCAACAGGAGAAGCAACAGAGAGGAAACGTAGCGATGAATATGGCCTCTTTCAGCTGAAGGTGTGGTGTCAAACAGTGGTTCAGTCACTTCTTGTGTTAATTCTGGTGCTGGCCATTGTACTGGACAAACTGTGCCGTATTTTGAGTATTGCTTGGTTGGTGACCTAGAAAGCATTGGAGTAAGTCACCTCTGTTGCTGTATGACACTTGGGGATGGTGCCATGTTTTGCTCTAGGTCACTCGCGACTGCGCCCGTGCAGTTTGTCAGCAGCTGCCAGGAAACTGCTTTTACATGGCGCAGTATTCTGTTCCCTTTTAGAGTTTTCTGGGATAGGGCCTTATCCTGATTGCATTACAGGATATTTTATATTACAAAAAACAGGATACTTATACTTAAAACTCAAAAGTGGAATATTTAAGTCTATATAAACACACACAATATCAGAAGATTCCAGCACTGGAGTTTTGAAAGTAAAATGTATTCACAGCATCGTCGCCTAAATCCCGGCATTCATTTGTGTAGTGTGTTTGCAGCACGGAGTTATGAAATGACTGGATGCTTAAAATATTATCAGTACATCTCAAAGTTGTTTGTGTACAGATCTCAAGAACACATTTTGCTTGTGTTCTTGGTTCAGAGAATGTGTCCCAGCTGGTTCCAGTTAGAACACACCCTGATAAACAGACGGCAGGTGAGAGGAACAGTAGTGTGTGTGTGGAGTTGTGTGGGTGTGTGCGTCATGTCTCTCTTGCCTAATAGATGATCGATGCACTGCCGGGTCGTTTGGCTAAAGCAGACAGTGGAAATGGGAGACTCCTCAGGGGAGACTCCCTGTGGAAACGAGATCCCTCCTCCTCACACAAACCGGTGAACACACAAGAGCAACAGCCGAGATGAAAGCAGGAGATGGCAGGTGGAAATGGCTGAGGAGCAGAGAGAACAACTAGACAAAGAACCATGATGAGGAAGAGCCAACTCTGCATGTTCTCCTCTTTACTTTATGTCCTAGTTTCCTTTGTGAGCAGATGGGTGGAGCTACCAGGATAGAATCACAGCCAAGAGAATCCAGACAGACATATATGTGGCCAGATCAAAACAGAATTTGTCTTCATTTAAAAAAAAAAAAACTCAAGCTCATATGAAGTTGGATTGAAAGGCAGAGGAGCAGGCGATAAAGAGCCGAGGAAGAGGATAAGATAGAATAAGATAGGAGCGGGTGTGAATAAAAAGGCTTCAAAGTGAAGGCCCTATGGGTGCTCTCTCAGGGAGGAGGTTTCGGGGAGGCGTGGAGGAGAATTTAAATGTCTCTGTGTCACTGAGTTCAGCTGCACCTCACACAATACAGTCTGGCTCCTGCGCTAGCCCATTACCACCGTGTCATGTCTGTTACAGGAAAGTGACAGGGCTAGGGCTATGTCCACACTGGCAAATCTTTGCGTTGAATGCTTAGCTTTGTACATCACCTTTTCCTTGATGCATTTTTCTGTGACTGAGTTTGTAATGTGGCATCGAAGTGTGTGTATAAATGTATGATATTCCTGAAAAAAAAACACACTCTTGATAGAGGTGGAATGTGTTGGGTGCGTTGTTTGAGCGGTGGCAGTGAGCTGTAGGAGAGGGATGTGAGAAATGGGCGGGCCCAGTGCTGGAGACAGAGCCTAAACTGGTGTTAATTGAGAGCAGCTGAAGCTTGTTGAACATTAATTGAAAATTAATCAGCCCCCACCGTAATATATCAGAAGTATATGTTAAAAATGAACACACGTGTGTGTGAAGTAAATGATTCCCACTAAAACAAGGAAAGCCTGTTCTAGCACAGCCCTCTACCCTGCTCCAGCTCCATTTAGCTCAGTAATCTAGTTTTCTGCCTTCATCAGTGCTTCCTTCCTCTCATTTATGTGCAGTTCATCCGCTGCTGGAGAGACTGAAAGAGAGATGTCTCAAGAAGAGGAAGTGCCACAGGGCAAACGATATCGAGGAGGCCCTGGTCATCAGGAAGGATACACACAACGGCCTCAAGGTATTAACTCCAATGGCACATTAAACACATCAATAAGATTATTTATGCCATATTGTCCAAACAAATCTCTGCATGATCTGACAAACAAAAACTTTTGAAAACAGCTTCCAAAGTGTGTTTTAGGTGAAACTGTTGTGAAAACAAAGTGAAAGTCCTTCAGTGGGTTGTTCCATAAAATGAGCTAACCCAAAAAGCCTATCTTATTTGTCGTCTGGCTCATTGTCATTTCTGTTCCATAAAACAGGCTCATTCGTCTCTGGAGAAATCATTTAATTGAAAGACAAAGTCAGATTTTTCAAGACACTCTTCTCACTTCTCAGATCATCATTATTCATTCAGAGTCATCATTAAGAGATTGAAGTCTGAATTGGGTTATTCTTTAGTGCACCTCATTGCACTTTTAAAAGGTATAGTCTCGACTTATATGTGTACAATAATGCAGCTAGGCTTTGGGCTGTAAGCCCTACTTTTCTAACAGCCCTCTGACCCGCTATTAGCTTCTCAGTTGAATACACAACAAGAACTAAAATAGTCCAGTGTTTTTGTTCTTTTACAATTCATTTGTTTGGCTAAGGCTTTGAGCCTTTTCCATATGACTCCATACTCTCAGTCTGTTGAATTCCACTGCTTCTTAGGTCCATTGTGAAATTGTATTAAAGTGTCACACTCGAGCGGTTCAGTTTCTCTGCTGTTGAATGAGTTAAACTTATATTATACTATAAGATACTATGAACATTCTTATAGTGTATTTTAAAGTGAGAATGTTTGGAAATAGGACTGCCTCTTGCTTCAGTTTGTGTTGAGCATGCATGTGTCTACAGGCAGCGCATTGTGAGCCAGACTGTCTGTGCAGATCCAGCGTCCACTGTCTCTTATATAACAGTGCTGAGAGGAGCACCGAGGGTATAGCCTGCTGTGAACTCCCTGACATACATTCTTTGCTCCCTTTTTCATTGTTGGTGCCTATTTCCTTTTTTCTGAATTCGAGTTATTTCCATGTTGATCAGTTAAAGCTCACTTAATCTCTTTGCTCATCCTGTCTTATTTGATGATGTGTCATCGCTTCTATGCTTACTCTTTTTATCAGTGTCACTTTGGCAGCAGCCCAAAAATCCAGGTCATTCTCTTTTTCACTGTGCTTTTGTTGTTATCTGTGTCTATCTGTGCTCACCATCTCCATGTCTCTCTCAGCCTCTGTGTCCTTCTGGGCTTCAGCTCCAGTATTACAAATTGCTATTGCACACTGGCTCAGGGCCAAATCAGCAAGGCAATAAATCAATACAGAAGCAAAATTATGTAACATGCCACCATATTGACTGCATTTTTATCTCTCCTTGTGCGCTTAATTTTTTGCCCTAAGTCTTCTTCTTTTGCTCTTCATTTATTTAGACTTAATCTTTCTACATTCCAACAGTCATGTGAATACAGTGCAGCCTAATGTCTAGAGCTTCAGGCAGTAGCTCCAAATGTGTGCAGGTAAAACTGGTGTGTGCTTCTGTCGGAGCTGCAGGCCTCACCTTAAGGAACCATGTTGTCCTGAGGGGCACTGAGTGGAGGGTGTTTTGTTGAAGATGGTTGTGTTGACTGTACTGTGAGTCAGGTTTGGCATGTGACTGTTAATTAGGCCACTGCCGTTTTTCCTGTAGTTGGTAGATAATCAGAATGGCTTGGCCCATGAGACCATCTTAAACTAAAAATGAAACTACACCTTCAACAAACATTTTGTTTGTGAAAACTCAGTTTGCCTTAATAGTAAGGCTGTCAGACAAAAAGTGATGGCATGTTCTGACAGCTGAAATATTCCTGTGCATTTCCTGTGTGCAGCCTGCTCTGTCCAAACGCAGGGAGGAGGGGCACTCTATAGGAGTCAGTGAGTGCAGGAGTGCCTATATTTCCTCCTGCCGTGCCCTGGTCAGAGGGTGCAGCGGCTCTGGGCTGGATTTTCCATACTGTCACCCCTTCCCCTCCCTCTCCAAGCTTTCCTGACTCTACTTTTTCTGTGCACTCTGGAATTCCATCTTCCTGCACGTGGCGGCCTCTTCAAGAAGGTGGGGGATACTGTGTGTGAACATGAGCTACAGGAAACATCTCCACACCAGAGAAGACAAATATTAAACGCTTGCATTTTTGTGTCTAATGCCAACAAGTGGCCACAAGTTGTACCACTTTGTCAGACTTAAAATAACCCAAACATCTCCCTTGTCATCTCTAACGTGCAGAAAACGTAAACAGAAAAATAAGCAGTAGCTTTACAATGCAGATGACATAAATACACATATCTTATTATTAACTATTTCTATAAATCATTAGTCATGAATGTGGCAAAGATGTAAGGGTTTCCTATAGACACTTTCTGTTGAGGTGTCATGGGTGTGAGGGTTGGCTCCATTAAGCCTGGCTCTCAGCAGCTCGTGTTTGAAAAACATTTTTTTTTTTTTTAAGTTTGTATTTTCCTATTTCTAGCTCATCTACAGATAAACATCTTTTTGAACATCCATCTGTCCATTCAATTGTTGCCCTGTTTGAAACGATCTACAGACAAAAGGATTCAAAGGCAAATTTAGCCCACTTTAAGGGTGATTGACAGATTGACAGTAGGGCTGCACAATATGAGAAATATTCTATATGTGATATGGTTGTTACATACTCTGATGTGTATATGGAACTATAAGACTAACTTTCTATGGTGAAAGTGTGAAGATTATGGCAGTTTGGGCAATCTTTGCAATAATGTTTTACTCTGATGTTGCAAAGCATTCCATTTGAGATATATTATGCAGCCTTCAACTGTTCTTTTTAAAGCCTTAGACTAAATCCCACGCTGCCTTCTGTCACTAAATCTAACTGTGCTTCAAACTTCTAAATCTTTTTTGAATCTTGGTAATCACTTAAGTCTTCATGTATCTGATCAGTGTCTGTTTTTTGTTTTTGTTTGTTTGTTTGTTTTGGGGGTTTTTTTTTAGATTGAGATTCTTTTAATTGTCATAGTAAATTAAATGTATCAGTGCTCATTGGGTTCTCAACACTAAACTCTCTCATACTCATGAAACATTTTGGAAGAATATTTAGGTTAGTAGCACTTATCTTTGAGTATGTCACCTATTGTAGAGCTACTCTACATAGAAGTGTAATACCAAATGATTTTGCACATGCATTGGTTTTATTTTTTTTGCTTTGTACTGTGAAGGTCAAATCCATATGTGCTGGGCTTCCATCACACTCCTAATGAAGAAAGGAACCTGAGGTAGAGAGCGCTCTCCAATCCCATCTGTTTGACACGCAGAAGGAGGGAGAGCGGGAGGAGGGAGGGCCCCGGCGCTAGACGAATGAGAACCAGGCCAGATCAGGCTGAGTGAGGCGAGGGGGCGGAGGGGGAGGTGCTGTTTAGAGAAAGGCAGGGAGTGAAAAGAGGGAGGCAGGCTGGGGGTTGGGCTCTGAGCCGTGTGTGTGTGCGCGCGCGTGTGTGTGAGAGAGAGTTGTGTGTGTTCGCTCTGTTCCTTTCCTTTCTTTGTTTGAATACTGAGTGAGAAAAAGGAAGGCAGAATATAGAGGCTGGTGTGCAGAGAGCAGTAGAACAGCAGAAATACTTGATCATCTGACTGCAGTTTTTTATTCTTGGAAGAAAGACAAGGAGGTTTTCTATTAGAGTGACTTCTTAATTTTGAGGCTTCATAATAAGACAAGTGTTTGAGCCAAACATCTGTTTATGCTTTTGACAACAGTGTCATGGAGGAGCAGTGTGCGTTTTGTGTGCTGGCTCAGTGTGGGTTTATGTGAGTGAGCCTGAGAGGTGGGGGCAGACTGCCTGTGCAGTTTAAAGGGAAAACATTACACAAAGCTGGGAACGCAGGCAGCAGGAAAACCAAGAAGAGGGAAGCAGAGTGGGAATCTGCTGAGCTGTCTGCTGCTTTCTCCGACAACTCTGTTTGGGATTTTACTCCACTGAGCCGCCCCGGTGTCTCCCTGCGAGCACGGTAAGACTGGCTTCCTACACGACCTCTCAGCTGTTGGTGCGCTGCTGCAGACAAAAGCAGGAGAAAGTTGCTGTGTGTGTGTGTGTACAGAGTGTGAAGAGCTAAGCTAAAGCTAAATGCTGAGAAGAATGCAGCACAAAGAGAGCTTGTGTGCTCCAGCTGGGGACAGCCTCCAGTCTGTATGTCATGGCTCTTCTCAAACTTTTGCCTGTAAACCATGTCCCAAAATAGACAGGCACAGACTACACAGGCTCCTTTCTTTGACAAACCATCTTGTTCTGGTGCATGGTCTGGTTAACACAGTAAGATTCAAGCACAATAAATATGTATTCTTCTGATCACTTACAAATTGAGCTTTCAACAAACTGTGAAAGCACTAGGAATTGTCACTTGGGGGTTGACATACAAAAGCCCTTAAAAACACGGTGAATGTGTGCGCTTAAAGAGCAGGTCCATTTAAATGCCCTGACGGCTCACGGCCAGCTGGCTCCCGGTGCCCAAAACAAAACACCACCACTATTTTTACCCTTTCATCTTTTCCTTTTCTGAATTATACACCGTAGAATCACTTTAAAACATCATAGGGTTTCAGCTTTATTGCAATTTTAGTGTTTTTGCCCTTTAAATAAACAGCTTGTGGGTGTATTCAGCAGCTGTCTGCTGCCTAAGCATAAGTGAATGTAGCTCTGTGCAAAGTGTCTATACCGGTTAAACAGCACTAAGTAATAAGTTGTGGTCTGGTTGTTCTGGTTAGTTCTGGTCTGAGGTCGGCAGCTGTTGGTGTTAAATAAAGAGCTAACAGGAGGCGTGCACGTGCGTGAGAAAGGCAGCACTTGTGTTGGCGTGTGCCTGGAGCTAATATTGGTGTCCGTACATGACTCTGTGTCCTAATTAAACCCCCACCCCGTGCTTAAAGCTATACAAACATTCCTCGAATAAAGGCTGGACTGGAAAGAGCTCCCATCCCACTGTAAACTGATCCTACTGTACTGCTGCGCACGTGAGCACCGGCCTGCACATGCGCACACACTAAATAAAATCTCTGTTACTATTTTATTGTTCGCCCCCACCCTTCCTTTTCCCCAGAGCTGTTCTTTATTCCTTTCTCTGTTTTCACGAGTTCATTATCAGCAGTAGTAAAGTGCCTTTCACTCCGAGACATATCGCTTTATGTCACATTTTTCTTCATTCTGTAGTTTCTGTAGTAGGACTGTGATTATCCAGTGGAGTAGTCCCAGGCGCAGTTCAGCCCAGGTTGCCTTCTGGAGGCCCTGCCCCTTTTGGAAATACTGTACAGAGGACACAGTCCACACTCATATGCAGTCATCTGTTTCTACTGCATACACAAGACTCAGAGTTGATTATGGTACTTTGATCAAGTACCACAAAAAAAATTCTAAGTCCTTCTGAAGATAAAAGTGCAATAAAGTAAAGAGCTGAATGGAATAAAACAAGCTTTTTCATCACAGAAAGAAAACATAATTTTAACCATGAATGACTACTATCATCAGCTCCAGCATTTACTGTGAACAGTCTAATATATAAAAGCCCTAAAGTTACATTCAGTAGCTTTTCAGTTTTGAATGAAGGCATAGAATTAATTCTGTAATAATAATGGGAGCTGGGGCTTGGATTCACAGATTAACTCATGATTTCATTTTTGACACACTGCCCACAAGAACCATAATATCACATTTCTGCTAAAATGGATACTCTGCCGACATTTCCACTATGGCACAATATCAACTTGAAAGAAAATACCTATTATTTGTGACAACAAATAAGCTCCAAGTAAGTCAGCATGTTTACTTGCAGGTGAAGAAATTCAAATAACGTCAGTCTGATTGTATAAATTGAGTTTTAAACTGTTGTAAACATCTTACTCTGATTGGGGGTGCAGTTATTCAAGTTTCTCTATGGTTTAGTCCGATTAAGTTTGGACAAGACGCACTGAGCATGCTCCAGAGTCAGACAAGGACACAGAGTAACTCATGGAAAAAGATGAGAAAAACATAAAGAACAGTGTTTAGAGACATTTTTAGACCAATGATGACACATTTTGGGTCTTGCTGCCACTGTCAATTCTGTTTGTCGGTTATTTTGCTCTGTTCATGTTGTGAAAAGTTAAAAAGACCAAGCTAGCATACTGTAGTTCATGTGCTTTCAAACGGCGAAGTTGCCGAGTTCTTAGTTTATTGTGTTCATTTTCATTCATGAAGTCAGTGTGTTACCATTGATATTTATTAAAAACACAATGACTACTGACCAAATTAGCCAGGTATATTAGCTTTTAACACTACAAACGAGTCAGGCTTAATGTTAGCTTCTTAAAAAAATTTAAAAAAAGGCTTAATGTATTAGATAAGGACACATGAATGCAGAATTTGGCCAAGTGGACTTCGGTTATCTCTTGTTCATGTAAACTTTAATGTTTACATGAACAAGGACAGCTGAGAAGGCTTGATTAAGCAATGAGCATACTCTAATCAAGGTCTTCATGTAAACCTACAGACTGTCAGTTTAACAGAAAGTTTAAATAAAACAATGTTCAGCAAGTAGATACACTTCCAAAGGAAAATAATCTTTTGCAGAATTGATATCTACATCACAATAATAAATCAGAGCAGTAATAGATAGTCTTACCCCAATAACACTCAGTGCAGTGTACCGTTCACTGTGTTGTTCTCTTGCAGGGCACTCAATAACATGTTTTTCTTTTGTTTTATTCAAAATCATCTGTGAAGAATAACACCAGCTATTTCAGTAAAAAATAAGCAATAATCTTTTCAGTCTTGTCAGTCATTTCTGACTGTTTTAACCTATAGTGTCTGTGACGCCTGAGAAACAGTCTGTACAATGAGATCCTTTGGCTGTAGGTGTGTGATGCAGTTATGTCCATTGGCTCAGTTTTGCATAGTCAGAAGAGGGGGTGGTGGGGGGATGGGGGGACTTTATTGATAAAATATGGGGATGAGGGCTGTGATGACAGTGGGCTTGGGGGCTGACTGTGTAGCAACAAGCCTTTTCCTGCTCCCACTACCATCAGGACACCCAGCAGCAGCCCCCGCCCCGTCAGCCTCTTGCCCTGTGCCCACGTCCCACTGCAGATGTGCACATCCACAACACACCCCTCCTCAGCCCCAGGGAAGACCCTTGCAGCTGAAAGGGGGAAGATTGTGTATTCAGAGGTGGGGGAGGGGTGATTGAGTGTGCTGCCTGCAAAAGAAAAGAGGAGAGGGGGAGGGGCAGGGAGAGGAGCAGACTAGACAGAGGAGAGGTGGAGGTGACGGAGGCTGCCTGGCGCCCTGCTCAGCTAACAGCTACATCACCTACTTTCACCAAACATCTGTCCACTGGCTCTGAGCCTCCTCCGATGGTGGTTGATGCAAAGATAGATTCTAATTATTTCAGCAACATATTAAAACATAGTTTTACAGTAAAATATGCATTAGGGACTGGCACTATAGTCTCTGGGGTCACACAAATGTGCTGATTCCAACAGTAAGTGGAAAAGAGTGGAAAAGTTACAGCCCACACCGTACACTCCCAAGGCTATGCACTAATGCAAGACATCACCTGAGAATGTATAGCAATGAAACAAAATAAAACAGAATAAGTCTAATCTGCATTGCACTTCATCGTTTTATATGAAGCCCCTGTAGTAAACCTGAGAGAGCTACAGCATTTCAAACCCAGCTCCACTGTTTGCTGATAGACATGCAAACTTTATAGTGGAGGAAATTATGCTTTGGTAAACTGGTACACTAATTGCTTGAAAGCATTAGTGAACAGTAGTTGCTTCTCATTGGCTTTGTTTTGAGAGCTTCTAGCTGTTCGAACAGAATGTTGACTTATATATGAAGTGTACATAAGCAATGCTTTGGCTCTTTATTCTGCACTGTTCTTAATGGAACTTGGTTGGCCAAGATGCAAAGGAGGTTAATTCTATAACCCAGGGTGAAAGGGCTGTGGCAAGGTAGCTTTGGCCTTGAATCTATTACCCCCATAGAAGGTATCTTGTTTAGGTAGCTGTATCTTATAAGCAAAGAATCTGAGACAAATATGTCGACAAAGTCAGGATGAAAGAGGGTCAAAGGCTGCACAATCTAAGGTCAGATCTGCATGGGGCCGTCTGAATGTACTATTTTATCAAGTAGATTTGACCACAGAGACATGAGATATGAAAAGTGGGTAGCGGAGATAATAAAAAGATCACAAAGACATTTGAACACAGTGATCCAAGCAGAGTCTGCTGAGTATGCACATGGGTTCTTTGTGCAACAGAGCCAGGCTGGGCTTTGTTGATTTAAGGTAATAGCTTCCAGTTGTGTCACTACCGCTCAGTACTACCGGACAGACTGAGGGTTGGCCGCGTCTCAAGGCTAAATCCACTCTTTTTTTATGTACACAATGTGTGGCCTCCTCTTTCTTGTGACTGACTGACACAGATGTGTTTGTGCATGTGACTCCACAAACACACCCTTCAGAACTGAAGGTCACTGGTGAAATGGTGTTTTCTGAGCTCTTGCATAATGTGTGCTAAGGGTTAGTGGTTGTTTGTCCTTGCAGTGAAGGATGAAGTATTATACAGAGACCCAGGTAAAAGTAGAATTTGGCATAAATACATACAACAGCAGATGACAATAGTTGTTGCCAGAGTTTTACTGTGCTCTGTAATTGTGCACTCTTCAAATGTGCAGCTACTTTGATGGCTGTCCTCTTCTCCTTTGTGTTCTTTCCAGATTTGTTTGCATGTGGGGTTAAGTAAAGTGTCCCAACTCTGACTTTGAGTCTGTATGTGACCCTGGGTTCAGAGTCAGAGTCTGCTCGAGTTTAGCTGCATTCCATCTATCAGCTGACAGTAGATAACACTTCCACTTTGACTTCCACATCAAATTGAACATTGCACATTGGAGCCTGAGGATGTCAAGTCTCATTTTAGCCCAGTAATCATATCTGGTTAGTATGCATGCACAACCTTTAAGATTTTAAGTTTAAAGTCAGGTGAAAATCAAATGTCTCTTTCATGGTTTAGTGGCTGTTCTGTTGGGTGGTGACTATGTGACCTCACTCTGACCTGAATTGATCCACATGCTTGCCTTACGGTAATACATTTACCAATTATGCTTTGAAGGAGCTGGAGAGGAGGTTGTTTGTTTATCTAAACCTTTATCTGAAATCTGATGCGTTGAAGGCTTTTTTAGTGTTGTTTTATTCTCTCTGATGCCCACTTTTGTATCCCTGCCATTTAACCCTCACCTGTGTAACTCCATCGTAACGGACAAATCTTTTGTTCTACTTGTTCATTCACTGGTTCACTAAGAAGAGTTTTTTTCTGGTAAGACCATTTGCAGCTCAACACCAGCCTTGCTTAGTTTCCTTGTGATGGTATTTGTTGTTGTTTTGACGCGCTCAGCTTGCTGCTCTCATGTCCGCCAGGTCTTGTATGTGCTGGAATCTACGCAGCATCACAGTCTGTGCACACTGGGTCTGGAGGGCAGCGGGTGCACACTGACCTTTCTGGACATGTGTATGTGAGTGCCCCCAGAGTGGAAACCTGATCCCAGCCAGATCCCAGCGCCCCTCTGTCTGTCTGCACCCCTCCCTCTCTCTTTCTACTTTGCTCTTTCTTCTAACCTATATTCTTTTAGCCTCACATCTCTGAAGGTGTGTCACTCAAAAGGCTGAAATGGAGGCACTAGACTCTTACCCACTTTTATCAGATGTCAGTGATTGGCTTTGTGCAGGGGTCAGTGCCGTGATTGATTTTCTCTGTTTCCTGTGTTTGCCGGGCCAATGTAAGCAGTCCATAGAGCTGTAGAGCACATAGGTGAATAGGTGGATCTTTGGATGGAGGAGGGGTGTACCTCACCTTGGCCTAAAGTCGCTGGGATAGGCTCCAGTCACCTGTGACCTCTAATGGGGCTAAGAAGTAGAAGATGGATGAATGAATATGATAAACAACATTTTTCCGCTATTTTGCTTATTCCAGCAGTTCTTACATTAGCTCTAGTCTCTGATGTCAGTACACAGCAGTCGTTTGTTATTATTGTGTTTTATCAAAACCTTTTACAAATGTTTCTTTTGGCACTGAGTTCTGCACAAGCAGGCTTTCTCCTTTCCATAATCATTTAAGTCATTTAGTCAATAAGCGTGCCCTCGGATGTACCAAACCTAAATGAGAACTCTGGGATCAGGGCTGAGTGTGCAGTGATGTTTGGGCAGAAACAGTGCGTCCATGTGACGCCTGTATTGGCCAGAGTATAAACACAGCTGTGTGCCCCCTGTGGCCACCTGCTGAACAGCAGTCTGAGGCCTCTGAGGAAGATTACATTCAGTGCCAGACCATTAATATGGCTATGGCACATTAGCACATTTCACTCACTCTGTGTTATTAGTAAGCCACATCAGTGTTGATAGAGCAGCTCGATGTACACAGTACTGGCTCATCATCAAGTCTCTATAGAGACCCTCAGGCTGCAACACTGTTTTTACCATGAAAAATGTAATTGTGGTCTTCTAATTTCAAATGGTAACTGAAATTGTTCCACTGTAAGTGCAATTATGGTTTACTTTGTGCTGACTGTACAAATTGAACATAGGGGTCTGAGACACAAAGCAGTGGACAGAGAGTAGAAGGGAGGGCAGGTAGTAAACAGAGGGGATCATAAATAAAACGTCAGAAACACCACTGCTCAGGGAGCGTGAAATGTGCCCAGGCCCCCTCCATCCGTATCTCGTCTTCCATTGCACTCTTCCTTGGGTGTGTATGTATTGTGAGTGTGGGGTAATTGAGGTGGGTGACCTTGCTGTAGGCCTGGCAGGTGTGAAGGGAGCACCAGAGGAGGCTCTTAGGCATACTGCTGCCTGTGTGTGCATATATGTATGGTAATGTTTGCTCCACTCTGCTCAGATAAAATAATTGTGCTATGTGTGGGTGGCAGCTATCTCCAGTGCTGAGAGATCCTCTTCATACAACTTGGAAATGAGACAGAAATCTGTGGGTGTGAAGATAACAGCATATACACTTTATATGTGCACAAATGTATGGGTTTGAACAGGCTCTGTATGAATATGGCTGCGTGTTGCACATTTTATTAAAAAGTGATCTTGAGTGAAATAAGTTTTCTTGCAGCTACTGTCTCTAGACTATTTTTAGCAAAAAAATCCTAGAATTGCCACTGTTTTATTTTATTTCATGAAATTTGTGGAGGTAACACAAAGCAGCTTTCAGCTATTCACTGTTAGATCAAACTTTATCTCCATAATTTATTTATAGTTTATTTAGTAGGGACAGATACAGAAAACATAGATTATCTTCTTGAGGAAATCCAATGTATGTATGTATCATAGTGTTTATAGTTAAGGATAATTTTCAACACAACTACCAAAAATCAATATGTGTGTTTACATGTATTTAGAGACATTCTAATTGTTTCTTAGACTATTATCAAGACTTTTAAAATTCATGTAAACGTCTGACTGAAAGGGCATACATCGGAATTTCTCTAACCAGACCAACACACTGATACTCACACTAATCCTCTGAGCACACTTCAGAGTCAGACAGTGGCAGAGAGTAACACATAAACAAATCAGAAAAACACCAAGACAAGTGTTACTTGCTCGTTCTACCATGACATAAAAAGTTTAAAAGTAAAAAGCTGAGCTGACCGTAATTTATCATGTGTTCATGTGCTCTGTGGAACAGTTGTCAAGTTACAAGCAAGTCAGATGTAACATGAGCTCCTTTACTCTTTCCAAACGCAGCATTCTCCAAATGCAGAATGCTGATAGATAACAACAACATAAAGGTCAATAGTTCAATTCTCTCCTGTGATTTAAACAAGAACGAAGACAGAAGTCCAGTTAAATGGCTTACAGTAATAGAGCTGTGAGCATGTGACTGAGGTGATGCAGTGAGTTTTCAGCACAGTGACATGCATTTCAATGACAAATCAACTGGAACAATCAGATGCATGGTTGCCATAACATCTGAAATGAGCATAGACAGTGTTTAAAAGCACCCTTTTTCTGGCAAGGATTTGTCAATGACAGTTGTCAACTGCAATACTAAGAAACTAACAAGCCTTTCAATTTTAAACATTTGCTGAAGTTCAACTGTAGTCTCAGTGTGCTCTCTGTGTCTTTATATTATTCACCGAACACAATACATTCAGCCATATCTTACTCAATGATGAAGTTGCCTCTTAAAGCCAAATTCAAGGCACTAGACGGATAGGACATGAATACTGAATACTGAATGTTGAAAAGGCTTATTTGAGGTTGGATTCACAAATTAAATGTACATATAATGCAGATGTATTTTTTTTATATCAAATACAGAATGTGAGAGAGTGGTGGATAGTGCATATGATCACATAGACTGGTCTAGATTTGCTCTGTTTCTGTCCATAGAAACATGAAAAATGGAGCAGCCTTTGACACCCATCCCCCTCGGCTCTTTGAGGCAGCATCCCCCTCTCTTACTCTGACTGTGGTGCGCTCTGCTCAGTAGCAGTCTACATCTGTGTCATGTCATGGAGTTCTGTCGTCCCTGTGTAACCCTCTGCACCTGCCCTCCTTCTCTCTACCTCACACTAAGTCTTTTCCTTATCCAGCTCATCACTTACTCCTGTCTGCTCTCTCCGTCTGTCATTCCTTCTTCTGTCTTCCAGACTGCTTTAATACATCCCTGTTTCACATGGCTTTATAAAGTACCATATCACAGTGGTGAGTCTTCTTCTCTCATGTAGAGCGTACACAAAGTGGGTGCATACATTAATAGCGGCTGCTGCATGCATAATATATGTGCTCTTCCAGTGGCTTGCGGAGGCTCCTCCCCCCCCCGCAGGGACAGAGTGACAGGTGTGGACCAGATTGAGTTCTGCCTCATTTCCCTCTGCTCTGTGCAGCTGCTCAAGGACTCACATTATTACATACACAGACACATCTTAAATACCGCATCTTAGATAGACTTCATACAAAACACGAGCTGAGCACTGGCAGCATTAGCACTAGAGGAAGTGAAGGAATCTGTCTGGATTCCTGTTGAAGAGGATTACAGCAACCATTACAACACCACTCTTTGTATTTGGCCATGACCACAAGGACAGAAGTTGTTTAAGTCGTACATAGTGCAAGCACCATTTCTACTGAATGAAATGTATAACACCTCATTCATTGCTACAGCATCTGTCTGCTGTGTTTTAGATGATTTTGCATTAGAGAGACAGAGCCCATTATTCACACAACAATCCAAAGTATTCTAAATAGAGATAAACAACTATTATGGGTGAATTTGAGGGCCTATGCAGGTAGATAGTGCTGTATCAATGTAGCCATTTGTCATTACTGTCCATTTACAGTGGCATATTTAGTTTCATCCAAACTGTGCAGTGTGGCAGAAGTTTAGAACTCCTGATGCTGCATGTTCTGTGTACATGTGTGTAAGTGTGTGGTAGCGCTGGTGGCGCCTGCTCAGGCCGGATGTACAGGGTCATGGGGCTGGAGGGTAACCCTTTAACTACAGAGCGCTGCCTCTGTGGACTCAGTGGGGGAGGGGCTTACATGTATTTGTATCAGTTCATGGCTGCAGACGGGATTGAGTGCTTGTCATATTGTGTGCAGTGTGTGGTCCTTTGAAGACTGTACGAGCCCTGTGGGAATCACGTGTGCCACGGATAAAGGAGTCTTTGTGAACAGATGCAGCTGTGGGCACACTTCAATCGCACACACTAAACATATATATGTAAAAATGTTACATGTGCATTCTTCATGCTCTTTGGTTCATTTTTACTGTCTGTAGCAGAATACCAGTCTCCTTTTTTCATTTACAATAAGTCATCATGGCTTTGTGCGAATACTCGACAGTATCTTTTAAAGCCTTAGTCAGGTAATTGGGTATGCATTGGGTAGTTGTTGCGTTGTGCCACTGGATAGTGCAGTTTACTCTATAATTCTAGTATGTGGGCTTGACAGGGCTCGCCTGACAACTTTCCAGCACATGTGGTCAGGTGCACAGTCTGATATGCATGTACCTCTGGGGCTAAGTGCTTTCTTTGACCACTTCTGGCTCTGTGCTAGTATTCAGTGTCGTATTGGTGTGTGACTGGAGAGGTCAGCAAAGTTCTGTTGACTCACTGGGACAATCCTACCTTGACGTTGATGTGTTCTTTTCTTTTTTCCAATATTTTTTTCATTAATTGTGTGTGTATGTATGGGATGCCTAAGGAAATATTTCTTGGCCGGTCTAAGTTTGCACATGTGGTGCAAGTTTTGGCTTGTCAACTGCCTGCTGTTCATCTCATCTTGTAGTTTTTGAGGAGCCTGCATGTGTCAGCATACAGAGCAAAAGGTTCAACTTGCTTTCTTCTGCTTTAATGTGTGTCTGCCTTTAGCTTGAGTATGTCAATAGAGAGAAACTAAAAAATGTGGACATGCAGGAGGCTTTTTGAAGAAGCCATGTTTTTCACAGCAGTGCCGCCATCAGCTGCTGTGCCTCTGAACTCTGCAGTTGTGAGGCTTTCCCCGCTGTTCACTCCACATCTGTGGTTTGTGTGAGACAAAGAGAAAGGACCGTGGCGAGGGTTTATCAGCAGTATGACGTGTTAAAGGGTTACATGATGAATTATTTGCATGTGCTTTCAAACACACATTCTCTACACACACTGTGCTGCTTTCATTAGCTTCTGTCTAGACACACTTTACTACTAACTGTTTTGCTTGTCTCCTTTTCTTCCTATTTGTGTGGCTGTGGGCTGGTGGCTACAGTGGTCTGAGACAGCAGAGAGCTCTGTCTGTCACCCTCTTCATGTGGGTGTCATAGTCCCTGCTCGTCCCTGAGAGAAAGTCTGCCGTCTGTCTTTTCCGCTGTCTCATCTCCTCAACCTTTGGTGTGTTGTTGTGTGGGTGTGTGGCATGGTTTAGAGCGTGACCTTTTACTGTGCCATGTGGCAGAAGTTTACCGAGGCCTGACCACAGCCGTGTGACACTCCTCCTCACAACTGAAGTGCTGCCAGCGCTGGGCTTAAACACACACTAATGTTTACAGCTTGACAGAAGACACTTGTCTAATGCACAAAATGTCCCCCGCCCACAGATGAACAACACTTTATTGAATATGAGCGCTAAAAGACTTGTAAAGCTTTATTAAACTGTTTTTCATTCAGACTGGAGGAAGCCTGTGGGTCCTGCAGCAGCCTGCCTATTAGTGAGCAAGTGCAGGTATGAAGTTCATTGCCTTGACTTGAATTTACTGAATCACTAGTGACTAAGATAAGGACTGGAGCAGCGCAGGCATGGCTCTCTGCTTACAGCACAGGTCTGCACAGGCCACTGCCATGTCCTCTGATAATACTGTACACTAAGCTTCTTTTACTGTTCACTAGGTCAGGGCTCACAACAGGCAGCAGACTGCTGGGTCAGATTAGCTGGATTTCTATTGATCATTGTCAGATTTATTTTTTTATCCAGACCTTACACAGATTCTGTCTTGGTAGTAGAAGGATATAACAAAAACTCAATTTTGCCACTGTACTGGAAAGAAATCCATTAATTCTTAAAATAATGGCTTAAAGAATGATGATAAAACCATCTACCTTCATATTAGTACTATACAACTGAACGTATGCCCTTTCACATGACTAAACACGTGATATTATAACATATTGTCTGAAATAAATGCTTGCAGATCAAGACTCATTAGCACTTAGAGTGGCCCTTCATCAGCTTGAATTTTAGCTGCTGCATTGCCGTGTTTGTGTGTAGGTTGAAATATGAGTGTATGACTAATGATGAAAGAAACAAGTGTCTGTAACAAATCTTTATCATAGTGCTTCATCAAGGTTTAGCTTGTCATTGTTCTTGGGTGACTCAGGACCTGAGTGATCTCCTCTTCACTGCCACCTCGTCTCCTCCACATCCACTTCTCTGCTGCTTGCCCCTGTCTCTGTGCTGGATAATGTCACAGAGCTGTGACCTTTACAGAAAACAGATAACGATCTCCTCTCTGTCTTTGTTGCTCTCTCACATACACTCTCTCTTTTTCTTTGCATTTCTTTAAATCCAGAATCATTTTATAGCTATACTGTTTTACTGTATAAGCAGTTCTTCTTTGTACATCTTCCTTTTGCATTTTCTCACTTACATTTTAATTTCTAAAACCCCCTCATCCTAATATTAATCAAAAAAGGTTTTAAAGAATGCATCTGGATGTAGGTTTAAGGGTAAAGATGTTTCGTCCCTCATCCTAAGGACTTTGTCAATTCTAAGTTCAACTGGTAAGAGAACTGAGTTTTCTATCCCTCAGAAGGAGGGGTTTACCCTGAGTCTAGTGACTGAACAAAAAGTCGTAAAAGTCTGGAAACCCAGGTTTCACTGTTAGTGGTTGTAGGGCTTTGAGAGAACTGGAAGGGTAGTCATAATGCTCCTGTGGGCCATTAGCATGACTACTCCCTTCAGGTGTTAATCTCCTTTTACAGTGAAACTGTTTTGGTTTCAACACATTCATTACATTTACATGCAGACCTTGATCGTAGTATGCTCATAGCTCCGTTAAGCCTTTTTGAGTTTGCAGCACAAGAGAGAACTGAAGTACTCTGTCCGCCTGGGCTTTTTTTTTTTTAAAGGGCAAAAAAGCTCAAATTAAACCTCGTTTGTAGCGTCAAATGCTAATATACCTGCCGCTTCGCTCCGTCCAAGGTAGGTTGGAGTTCTATTTTTCGCTGCGTAGCAGCAGTTGCACTTTGCGTCTCTGATGTGAACTGCCGCTTTTAAATATACGCGCGTAAAACGACTACGTCTAAGCAAAGTTCCGCGATAGCTCTCGGCGTCAATTCGAGGTAGTGTCGGGTACCGTCGGTTGCGACCCACCACCGCGGTGGCGCGGTTGTCATGACGACCGTCACAACCCTACCTGCCTGTACACATACAGACTAAATGTAGATCTCTTTCCCCCATTTACAACCAGAACAGTTCCAGACTTAAGCTGTTTTGAACTTTTGACCACAGCAGACTCAGGATAAACCAGTCCCTCTGAGGGATATAAAACTCAGCTCTCTTATAAGTTGAATTGACATCTTCACCCTTAAACCTCTTTCCAGATGCCTTCTTTGAAACCTTTTCTTGAACATGACTTGGAGACTGAGAACCTCCACAGACAATATTAAATGAGGTTAAAAAAATGATTTAATGTTTCTCTAAAATATATATATATTCTAGATTAAGATTGGTTGTCTGCTCAAAGTGCACAAGTATTCTTCTCTGCTACAGAGAGGCCAGCTGTGGCCCTTGAGGCAGTAACCTAAGTTAGGTGGGGGGCTGTAACCAGTTACAGGATCAGTGATGGCTGAGCCAGCTATATCTACCTTCTATTGAGACCAATGTCCATCAGAGGGGCAGCCCGGGGCTGTGTGGAGAAGTGGGTCTGTGAGTACAAACATGCTTCAGTTACACAGCAGCTTTGTCTGAATAGTCCCACACGGTCATAAAACCAGACTTCTTCCAAAGTCATTATAACATCTTCTCTTTTATGTCATCACAGTCAGTTCTCTTCAGTCACACTTTTCCCCCCAAACTTTGAGGATTGGCTGACACAAGTCATGTGATTACTATAAATAACTACCATAAAATTCTGGAATGAGTTGAAACAAGTGCAGTAGAGCATGCTGTTATGTATATATAATAATTGCCACTGCTTTCAAAGACTAAACTAACTGTACAACATGTGTAGAGGTTTGTTAATAGGTCACTTCATGGTGTTTAGTTGGTGCTTGAGCACCAATAGCATCAACTGTGCTAGTCATGTAAATATACTGAGTGTATTTACTAGATCATTCCTGTCACTGGGGCATCGAGCCGCTGCACAGTTCACCATGGGCTTGTCTATCTACAAACTGCAGGTCAGAGGTCTTAGTGAAGAACAGGGAACAGATGAATGTGTGAGTATAGATGGCATTTAGGGGCACAAGTCTTGACTGTAAGTATGAGGGAACTGTTTTCTGCTGCAGTGGATGTATGTTTTCAAGGCCCCTCTGCTGTTTGCGCTGGATCACAGGTGCTGTGTGTTCTCCGGGGGCCAAGGGAGGTGCAGGTGTGCTAAGGGGATAGGGAGATGTACCAGTGTGCCACCTGTTACTGGTCATGTGACCCAGCCACACAGTCAATCAGGAGCAGGTTGTACATGAGGGACGCTCACAGATGGCCCCGCTGTGGGATTGGACTGATACACAGTTGTGTGAAGATATATGTGACTATATGAGCACACGCGATGAATAAACCTCCCACTCATTACACAGATGAGAAAAAAGGCCACAGCCGGCTGTAGATCTTTGAACCTTTGCCTCAAGTGTCAACAGACTGCTGACTACAGGTTCAATTCACATCGGAATGTCAGAAAAGTATTTGACCTACTTTGGAAATGACATCAAATTTTTGGATAAAAAGGCATTTAATTAGAACAGTTTGTGCCAGTCGACATCTGTGTTTTAAGTGTCAAATGTAAACTTGAATTGGTCAGATAATTTTTAACAAGGACTCAGCAATAAACAGCAAATTCAAATAAACAGCCTTTTGAATTTGTAATCATAATAATGGATTAGATTTACGGCGCTTTTTTTGTCAAGTCACGGTTTGTCAAGGCGCTTTACAACTGGGTCAATTATTCATTCACACCAAAGTCACACACTGTAGAGGTAAACTACCTCTGTAGCCACAGCTGCCCTGGGGCAGACTGACAGAGATGTGGCAGCCATACTGAGCCTACAGCTTCTCTGACCACCACCAAACATACTCACACATTCGTACACCAGAGCCAAGGTGGGTGAAGTGTCTTGCCCAAGGACACAAAGACAGTGTGAACAGGAGGGAGCGGGAATCAAACCACCAACCTTCCGATTATTGGACGCCCTGATCTACCTTCTGAGATTCTGCTCCCCATTTGTTTTATATTTAATCTCTATACTGACTGTAGTGTCTGTGTTGTCATTGTAGGAGCTGAGATGTGTCATGGTGGAATGCTGACAGACATCATTCTGCCCAGTCAGTAGGTAAGCATATCTTCTGAACTGTGTAGATTAGATTCTGTGTGAACCCTAAATGCAGATACACAGCAGCTCCTGTACCTATCTGAGACCAATAAACACAATATGACACATATGATAACACATATATCCTAGAGGACAAAAAGAGACTGTACATGTGTGTTATTAAATGTATTTTACTCCCAATCAGTCAATACAGTGATGGTTATGTTTAGTGATTTTTTTTTCCTTGTAAAAAGTATGTGGTTTGGGGTCATTTATGAGACTAGGTATTCACATGTATCAAACCCAAGACCTATTTTTCCAAATCCATAATTCATAATTTAGTAATAGTAATATACACAAGTAGCACAAATTGAAAGTTCAGGTAGAAGGTTAACAGAAGAGAGGTTGCATTTAAATTGTAAGTGTGAGACAAGATGGCACAATGCAAATGAACTAAATAAAATAATATCTATCAATATCTTTGGACCTTCATATGATTGTTACTTATAAATTTTGACCCTTGTTAAAAAAAATTGTTGAACTAAGTACAAGCTGCAGTCTCAATAATCAGGGCAGTAGTTGTGGTGGCTCCCTGGTGTCTGTATGGGGGTGTTTTGCAGCCTGTCAGACTGTTAGTGAGCCTGTGTGGCTGTGTACGGAGGTGATCATTATCATGTCTGTCGGCCTCTGTGTACCCAAGGGTCTGACTCACACACACAGTCACAGTGTCCTACACACAGTCCTACACAGCCCCACATGAGAGAGGCCCATCTGGACAGGGGCATCGTCCTACTCCTGTTTCTTCTCTGTGTGGACCTCAGCTCAATTAGGAGCAGCTTAATACACATATGCACAACTCTCTTAAGGTCCTGGGTTGAGGTCAGAGCTTTGGCTAGGTCATTCCAAAACTTTGGTTCTTTCCCTTTTGAGCTTTTCTGTTGGATATTTGTTGATGTTCTATATATTATTGCCCTATTACATGGTGCAGTTTGAACCAAGCTTTAGTTGTAGGACATATGGTCTCACATTTGCCTCAAGTTCTATACAAAGTATAACTATAGAGTGTCTGAGCCACTATCTCTTTAAGTACACACATGAATGTTGCACTGTGAGTGAAGTTAAACAGTATTTGTACCTCACTGTCCATCCTGTGACACATTGTTCCCCAGTGAAAGCCGCTAAATCCTCGACTTCCTCTTTTGGGAAAAAAGGTTTTGATAGCACTGGAACGTACATTTAATATTCTCCACTCTTAATATAAGCAGTGTGGTAGATTTTTGATGGGAACAGCTGCATGTGTGAGTGTATGTGGGGGGTATGCTCCTGTGTGGTGCCCTGGAGTCCCACCCGTGCCCACATCAATCAGCAGCCCTCCTCCTGCTCACTCTACATGGCTAATGGCCTCCCACCAGCCTCTTTACACCACAGTCACAAACAGTATGCCTCAGCTCACTTATGGGACATATCTGGCTGTAATAATCCCATTCTTTGGGAGCAATAGGAGGACACAATGCAATGTTTCATGAAAATGGAAAACATAAGTTAGTCAATATAACAGGAGCTCAGCTCCTGAAGGAAAACGCCAGATAAAACATGGTCTGCACAGAACAGAGCTTAGTTTATGATATAACTATAAGTACAATGCAATTAGTGGAGCCAAATATGGTCTACTTTTGCATAGTTTATTAGAAATTAAGATTCAGTGGAGCAGGTTACTGCATATGATTACAGTTGATGGACATTATAGTGGTCAAAATCGTGTGTATATTTAGATTCAGGTTCTGAAATGCCAAACGTCCCTTATTCTTGTGTCATGAGCAGCCCATTTTTGCTTTTGTTGCATTATGTTTTATGTTTTGTCTGGCTTCATGAATGTTATATGATATGAACGCTGCAGGTGACAAGTTAATTAACTGTGGTAATATTGGGTATGGCCCACAACAAGACTTGTACATATAATATGAACATTAGAGCTGTGCTTACCAGCACCGCAGAGCAGTCCTCTCACATGACACACAGTTGGACATTTAACAAGAGACTGAAAGCCCACCCTGATGACACATTGCACTCTCCTACCACATTATGCTCTGGAGTTGGTACATTCTGCCTGTTGATGGTAGAAGACATCCCTCAGTTTACTTTTAGTCAGCTGCACACTGAGACCGCATCAGTGTTTAATGGAAGAGGTTTTTTAGTGCTGCATTTACAAAGACTGTACAGTTATATTTTTAGAAGTGCTGATAAAAAAGTGTGTGTATCCTTATGTCATCGGCTGAGCTTTGTCATGACACACTACATCTTTCTTGAGGCACTCATTCTGCCTCCTGTTGTGCTGCTGAGCCAGGCCTTTCTAAATATAGTCTGTTTTTATGTGTGGCTGTATTTATAACTGTGCATCACACATCCAGTCGGTTGTAGTACATGACTGTTACCGGGGCCAGGAAAGGTTTGGAATGTTTCCCGCTATTTGTCCAAAGCCTGTGTTTCTGTGGAGCTGCGCTGAGTGACTCTTAACACTAACACAAACAGACTATTAGCTTTGAAGTTCTTGTCAAGGGTATTGTGATGACCAGAGGTGGGTTGTAACGAGTAACTTTTAGCCCATTACTTAAAATAAATCTTACATATTTATGGTTATATCTATAATGCTGGTGCAGCATAGGGCACACTTAAGAGAGTTGAGTGCTGTGTCCCCCTCCCCTGTGTCTTCTTCCAACAGGAAAGTGTGGCATAAGTAGCTTATGCTGTGCTTGAGGAGTAGGTAAGATGGTGTACAGATTGTGTGTGTGACTGCACCCTTAGAGCAACAAAGTCAAAGCCTAGACCATTAAAATGGAAAAAATAACCCTTATACCGTCCACAGTCATCAGGCTGGTGCTACATCAGAAGTGGGTCATGTGACCTTAAAGCGCACTCTAGATCAGATGGGCTCAGGCTGGTACTGTCTGGCTCCAAGACCACTCCAACAGTTAACTAAACTGCTGTTATTGGTGTTTTAGAGACTTTACCACATCAGTGGCTCTGTGGGGAACATGTATTAACATGTCTTGCGTATAGAGCTATTTATAAAAATGTAAATATATGGGATTTGAATGTGATCTATCTGTGGCTCGTGATTTTCCTCGTCCAAAAATAGTCCCAGTCCGCCGGAAATAGCCTCTGCTGCTGCTCTCTTCGTCACGAGTGGAACAAACCCTGGAGAGAGGCAGGAACTGCGCGTTAGAACAAACGGGGAGGCGGAGGAGGCGGCCCAGAACCGGAGAGTCGTGCTCGGATTGTGCCAGTTTGCGCTGTGAGGGAATTCCTGCGCCGCTTGGTGACGTCATGACGTCCGTACGTGCCTCTGTTTTGTGCTGCGCGTGTGTGCTCTGTCCCTTTAAAACAGAGCTGAGCGCAACCCGATCCCGGCTGTGAGCGCAGAGGAAAGGAGCTCGACGCGGAGTGATACACAGACCGACCAAGCGAGCGACCAAAACACGGAATAAAAAGAGTCTGTTCGTCAAGGACGGACCGAACGGGACCGAACCAGCTTATTTGGAGGGGAGCGAGCGACAAGAGGATTACAGAGCAGCTCTCAGCCGGCTGGAATCTCTCGACACACTCGGAGCGATAACTTACGGATACTAAACCCCCTCGAGTCGTCTTTTTCTTTGGGAATATAATATTTGGCAGCTCTTGGACGCACGGTGAGTGATGACACGAGTGTTCAGTGAGTGTGGACTCTGGGCTGGCTCTACGCAGTTAACTTAGCCTCGATACAGTGGTCGGTACTGGTCTCGGCTGTAACCTCTGATGTACGGTTATTCTGTCAGGGGTTTGATTGTGGACGTGGTAAAGGAGACCATAATGATGAAGTGGGGGATTTTTGCGTGTTTTGACCCGAGCTAAGTGTTTGATCCCACGCGGGTTTCGTGATCGAGACAGTTTCAGTGAATAGTTGTCTCCTCTGTGGCTAATCTTTCCCGTAGCTGTTAATTCTCCTCAAACACGTGGATTGGACTCATTTGTGTCGGAGAGGCGAGCTGTGCCTGTGTCACCTCAGATAACCCCAGCAGCTGTGGGACTCTTTCACTCGCTGCTCTTCTCTCAGTGCTCACTATAATTACTAGGCTACATGGTTATAATCAGTGCATTATAAATGAAAAGGCAGTGTTACTCTGGGATAGCCCTGTAAACACATGATGGTCCCGAGGCTGGAGGAGGGATGACTGAGAAAAGTGTCTGTGTAAGGAGACCTGACGCCATTGTGTGTGTGTGTGTGTGTGTGTGTGTGTGTGTGTGTGTGTGTGTGTGTGTGTGTGTGTGTGTGTGTGTGTGTGTGTGTGTGTGTGTGTGTGTATAGGAGTGGAGGAGGGGTCCAGAGCACTGAGGTCGTCCGCCATAAAGTGAATGGATATGTGCCACCCCCAGTCAGTTCTTAGACACACAAAGAGCACCATTGAAATAAAGTGATTTGCATGGTCTTCGGGGGGAGGGGTGCTGTTTGGGTCCGACTCAGGGGTCGCCCAGGTTTGACCACGCGCTGCTGTTGTGTCAGTTTGTCTCACATCACGCCCACGTTACTGACACAAGGACACCAGGGGTTCCTCACTCACTCTCGCATTTATTATTGCCATTAAAAGCGGACAATCAGTTCAGTCTGCACTGAGTTACTGGACTAAGAGTGAACTTTCAAAGGCTCATTACCAGTGGGGTTGTTCTTACATCACCGCTGTCATCCTGCAGCCCAGACAAGTCTGATGAGAACTTCTGTCCAACTGGAGCTGGGGGAAGGGTCTGTGGGTATATTGCCCGCTGTAAACGAGCAGGAAAAGTGCAGTCTGCTGGCACGCTGGCGCGAAGTAAACAAGAGGCGAACTTCAAAAGCCTGACTTCCGATCCGTTCCATCGATTGCTATTTAAATTAGCTTGTCTTTTGATGTCAGGGTCATAAAAAGTGAGAGCTGTACCCGCCCGCCCCCGTCTGATCTCATCGGGAGCATGCGTGTGAATGAACAAACGCCGCCCATTCTACTATCGGCGATGACGAGTGCAGGGGAATATTAAAGTGACACACACGCGCTGCGAGCGCACGAGGGTGACGCACTGAGTCACGGCTCTGAGTTGAGTAATGAGCAGAGGAAGGCCCACACCCCAGCTCTAGATCTTTGTGAACATGTGTGGAGCGTGTGCTGGACTGGCATGGGAAGTGGGTCAGTAGGCTGCCTTCAAAAAGCTTCCTCATCTCCGGCTCCAGCGCAGAGGACTGTTCATAAGCGGCCAGGATGGTGGATGTTAGCAAAACTTTTTTCTGTGTAGTGTGTGTGTGTGTCATAGGGGGCCAACATCAGCAATGGGTGAGGAATGACAGCTGGGAGTGAATCTCCCTTAACAGTATCATATCATATTTAATGTGTATGTATATTGTTAGTAACAGATCGTCAACAGAAGAAAGCAGTGCCCCTTCAGCTCAAGGCAGTTTCCTTTAGCAATATCCTGGTCCTAGTTTGCTTCATGTAGAGCAGATGATGAGTGTGGGTCTAAACACCTCTGTGTGGAATTCGGTCATGCAATGTGAAAGTGCCTTCTGTGTATGTGTGTGTTTGTAAAGTAAAGAGCAGCAACAGCAGCTGTTGAATTCAGATGTCCAACATCAACACGCCTTTAAGGTTTAAATAATGAAAGACAGGGCTATTAGTGTTTTAGGAAGAAGAAAGAAAAAACAGACCTGTGTAATGTAGACCAGGAGTGAATGAACCAAGCTTTCTAGCAATAGCCTGTAAATTAAATGCAGCCAAAACTGGCAGCACATGGGTTGGTATTGAAATATTTTTTAAAGTTAGTCAGCAGGCCACATTAAATGATCTTCCATAAAATTCCTCTATACACAGACATAGTCCTTATAACTGTGAGGCCAAACCATGTCAATACTTACCTGCTGCACACCTCTTTTGTTCCATAAAACACAATACTGTTCACTCGATCAGTCGTAAGAGGTCAGACATGTGTTTGTGCTGTTGTTAAAGCTGTGCAGCAAAGTCCAGGCAGAGGGAAAGCTTTCCCTGCAAGCTCCCTTCCTGTGTTATCTTTGGCTTTTTGCCACTGATGATGATGATGATGGTGCTGCTGAAGGGCGGTGTGCCGACCTACGAGCTGTGTGTTTGTGACTCACTAAGACCCACAAAGACTCTCACCTTGGAAAGAATGTTCTTCCTTCCCTTCCTTTACCTCAGCTCCTCTCATTCTCCCCCACACCGACCACGCCGCCAAAATACATGCCATAAATAAACCAGCTGAGAATTGCATCATGGGAAATTGAGGAGGATAGGAGTGTGGAGGTTGAAACAGCCATGGTATTTGAAGAATCAGTGTAAGGGACCTGGATGTTTTCTGAATGAACAGTGCACGGCGTCATAACAAAGCTCTGGCCTGCGTCAGTCTGCTGCTAAAATCCAAACCATGTAGTGCGTAATCACTCCCACTGTCCAAACACAGGACAACCGGCCATCTGCACGTGTGCTGCCATTACCTTTCCTACACACATACACACACGCCGTCTGATGATGAGCCATGCAGTGGGGGGTCAGTGTGGTTTGCGTCACAGTAAACATGTTGATCAGCCCAAAAGCTTCATAAACCTGCTCATCACAGCCTCTCGAGCTGAGTTCAACAACTGTTAGGAAAGACGCCACTGGTTCCCATGACAACTGTTCCCACGGTAGCAGAGACTCTGTAGCCTGAGTGTTTGTGAGGGAGCTGGACGAGTTTAGTTTCTGCTGAAACATGAGTATTTGGGGAGAAGTCAGTGCTGATAAAAGGGGCTTTACTTTCTTAATACAGTAGCAGTATTGTGGTGTTCTAACTGTCACAGAAATTAACCCGGAGCCAGAAAGACTTGGGATTTTTGAGGTTGCTGAGCTGTAGAAATAGCTTGAGTGTTGATGTCCTATTTGGTTGTGTTAAAACACCCACACATTTTAAATTTCCGGTTTCTCAGGAACTATAGTTTTCCTTTTCTTAAGTCACAATGAGGAGGTTGAGTTATTTTAAATTTTCAGTGGCCTTGTTTTAAGGGCAAGGGGAAGCGGCGTCACACTTTTTCATTTTAATATTCTCTCTCAGTCCCTCAGACTTGATGTGTTTAGTCTTTGAGGGCTCTTAGGGTCCAACATCTTTGAGACCTTTCTATCTAAAAATGGCAAATTTGTGTGTTTATGACCAATGTGTTTTTTGTTAGAGGGGTAGATACACATTCGGGCATCAACATTTTCATCCAAATCCATATGTCAGTCACTAAGACACAACAGAGTAACAATCAAACTGAGTACAAAAGGTGAGCGAGACTGTCACAGAGTGAAGTCCTTCACCAAGACCAACACCACTCTAGACCACCATAGCACTAATTTGGGGGATTCTTTCAAAGTCCCATTGGAAAAAGCTGTTTAGTTTTCAGCCACACACTTTGTATGTAGCCAGCCACTCACTCTGTCACAGTTAAACCTCTCAGGAGGCCCATTTCCTGTGGCGCTGACGTCACCGTCCGGTCCCTGCTCCTGTTCTCCTTCTCTTTTACATCACATTTGTTCATGTGAGGTGTGGATGAGCCCAGATGTCACTTTGGTGAGGGGCTCATGTTTTTGCACAGCTCTAAGCATGCTCCAGAGCCGGACAGCTGCTCAGACTAACATACATAATCAAAAGACAAGAACATTTCACTCATTTTTAGATCAACAAAGACATATTTTGGGTACTACTTAATTATATAGACCAGTTATATGCAGCATCAATCTGAGCGGAGGCTGGGGATACTACTTTGATTCTCTTTTGTTCATGCAGATGTGAGGAGAGGGAACTGTTATCTGCTGTTATAGCTGCTGGACCTAGAGGAACTGTGTGAAAGATTAGTTCATGAAGCGATGGGTTGGTTATGCCTCACAGAGATCATAAGAAAGGTCAGAGTTATAGTTGTGAGCTGTGTCTGTTTGGATGCGAACGTGATGAACTCAGCCACTGCACTATCTCTTAACAATAGTGCAGCAGGTGGGCTGTACTGACGTATAATCATAAACTCATAAAGACTTCAGTGTCCTCTCAAACAGAGCCTGGCAAGGAGGGGGTGGAGGGATGCGGGCTCTGTCTGGTGTTACTTATGTAATGGCCAAATGGTCAGGGAGGAAGACAGAGGAAGTTGGTGTCAGTGGGGACCTACTGTGTGACAGGAAGCCTGTACTTAACATTGCTCCTACTTTTTTTTTTTTTTTGGCAAATGAAATGTAGCACTTTCAATACTTTTGATTTGACTTTTGATATGAGTTGTTTTCTAGCACAGCATCTTGACATTCTTTGTACTGGCATGGTTTGTGTGGTTTACACAAGCTGCCTTTTTGCTCCGCCTCCAGCTGAACCGTGGTGTTTCCAGGACAAGAACATGCATAACTAAGACCATGAGGGTGTTGACAGGAAAAACGGCTCATTGTGTGTTGACAGGGGAATTTGACTTTGAAACAGACACGAGGGAAACTTTGTCGGAATGAAAGTCAGATGGAGCAAACATCTCTTTGCGTTCCATTAACATTGCTACAAGCTCATTCACTTCTCTCTTTAAATTCACTGAAAGAATCACAAAAACTGTTCAGACAATTGTCACATCCTGTTTTTTTCTCTGAAATCAGAACACATGCCTTATTACATAGGGGAAGAAAAAGTGATATCACTAAATCAGAAATTCCCTTGGCTGTGACGTCAGTAGTGCAGTAACGCACTTTAAGCAGTGCCCCCGAGAGGATGGAGTGGGGCTTTTGGGGTAAGTCCTTTTTCTGAAATGCTAGCTCATCAGGATTTCCCCTAATCTGTCTGTCTCTGAGAGCTGCTCTTGGTTTCTGTTCTGGAACACGTGCTGAACCTGAGCCGGTATGTGACACATACACAATGACTTCAGAGGGCTGCCCTTCTCACACTTTGCTGCGACAGAGGCCTGTGCCGCAGCAGGGACAGCCACAGGAATAGACTCCAGACATAAACACACCCACTATAAAAGAGGTAATTACAACCTCACTGCTGTGTCCTGACCTGCTCTCAGCAATCACATCTGGCTCTTTGCTGATCTCATGAGAGTGCAGTGAGTGCTGTGACAAGTGACTTCCCTTTCACTGTTTGCTGTGTTGTCACATGATGAACTGACTTAGCTCACCCACGTTTTCATTTTAAACCATGATCATCAAGTTGCCAACAGTGTGTGTAAAACAGTGCTTCTCTTACTAGTGCCCTGTGATGTGGTCTTCACCCCCCCAGCCACTGTGAGGTTTGCATACAGCTCTAAAGCCTGTCACAGCTCAGGTCAGGCATATAGGCATATGACACTTGGGCAAATATTTTCCCCCAAGGGCCACATTCAAATCTGGGGCTCTTGTTTAGTGCCGGCCAACTTGGTGAACTCACTTATGCTCAGTCAAAACACACTGTTTTCCCAGTAGTTTGAACAGAAAGTTAAGTCCACTCATCTGATTGGTGCCTGGTGACACTAATTTGAAAAAAGACTTCAAGTGCCTTAAAAATCCAGTATCATGGTTGTATTATGTACTGTACTGTACTATGCGCATGATACTCTTGGTGTTATGCTTCCTGAGGGTGGCACATGGTCGGGACCTGATGTGGCCCCCAGGCCTTAAAATGCCCAGGTCTGGTCTATACAGTCAGAAAAATTGCCTTTAATTCTATGAACATTGGTGCCAGTTTGAGCTCATGAGGCACATGACTGGTCTTGCATCTTGTTTACTCTATCTTTATGTGTTTTTTTATAACAACATGACATAACTGTTTTTTTTCTTTCATGTCTTTCAGGGTTGAGGAGTCCCCAGAGAGATGATTGGTAGCAGAAGCTGAGACTTGACACAACTGTGAATCAATAACCTGGTGCTATTCTTAAAGGTACATTCAGCAAAAGGGTGTTTTTCCATCAGTTTGTCCTGTTTGTATCAAATGTGGTCTTGACAGTTAGCAGCAGGCCACCCTATCTTCACATCACTCTGGTGCTGAGCAAGGGAGATAGGATAAATAAGGTGTCACCCTAAAACAAGCTCATAAAGTAGTAAAAGTAAAAGTAAGAAACTGCAATCCAAAGTGTGTGGCAAGAAGGAAAAAAAGAGGATCTGTTGGGAGAAGGACTGCAGTCTTAGTAAGTGCTGAGCAGTGCTGAGTAACAAGTATAAGTCACTGCTTGTCTCTGTATGATGTAGGCTTATTTCTTTTACCATGTCAAAGTTATGTTTCTTGTCAAAATGTAATGTGTGAAATTCATTGTCTGCCCTATGTGCCAAAGAGCTGTTGCCAAGGTAACTTATGTAACACTTTGGAAATTTTTGGGTGTGAACCCAGGGTCCACAGGTTTGTCTGGGACCACTTTTGTTTTCATTTGCAATACATATTTCTTTGTATTTTGAGTCCTGGTGTTGTCTTGCCTGAGTGTGTCCGGCGGTGCAGAAGGCAGGGAGTGGCTGGAGTGGCCTGTCTTTCTATTATCTGTTTCCTTTGTGTTGTCAGTGTGGGGGGGGGCGTGTTTTTCTCCTTACTTCTATCCACCTCTCTTTACTCTCTTCTTTTCCATCTTTACCCTTAATCTCTCCTTCCATCCTGTTCAGAGCGTCTGCCAGTGTTCCCCCTCCTCTTGGCCAAAACGCCTGTTGTAATGAGATTAAACCTTAGTGTATCCACCAGGCAGCACACACACATAATCATCCAGAGTGTCTCCTTAAAATGCACTAAACCACAACAACACACAAGCCTCAAACAACTGTGCTCCTGCGTAATTGGCACTGCTTTCAGCTCTTGTGCTCATGTGCACACTTGGCATGTGACCAAGACCCTCTCTCGTAGTGTCTGCATCTGTTAGTTGTCAAAAAGGCCCATAGTAAGGATTACAGTAGCCCCAGATTTGTCCTAGTAGGTGAGAAGAACCATCTGGGCCTCAGTTATAAGCTTTTTTGACACTGTGGGTTTTAGCACCACCTACAGGACAAATAGTGAACCTATATTCTCCTTCATATGCAATGAATACAGTTTAGTTTAATTCTGCCCTTTTCACACTGGTCATGTCGAGTTTATTCTAATGAATGTTATCCTGCTGTCTTTCCACAGCCAGTTTTGTGGTGCTGAACACAAAGGTTGGACAGAAGTTTTCTCAGTATTGGAGTGAGGCCCCTCTCTGCTGCAGTGGAGGGCTTCAAAGATACAGCTAGTCTGGTAAGTAGAAGAGTAGACTAGATACTGGTGCAGCACCTTGTTGTAGAAAGAGTAAGGCATCACAGTGTCATTACATTTCTCTAATTGTTGACAAGAGTAATGGTGCCATTGTAGATACAGTAATGGTATCTACAATGGCACCATATCAAGCTGCTGTACATGGTAATATTTTTAATGTGTTTATTATTATGTGAAAGAGCGTGTGACATGAGTGTGTGTTATTATGGTCCCTAGGCTGGATGCATCACGCAGTGGAGCAGTTTGGCGGGCGTGGCACACGGGACTCCTTTCCTCTGGATGGACTCAACCGGGGACCGTGGGCTCCCGTGGGTGGCCGCGCCTGGCAGCCATCTGCCAGGTTGGTTTCCCAGAAAACACGCTGCTAATACATCCCATTAACCTGACCTATTTCAGTTCAAGTGCTGTATTTTTAATATTATAATATTTGATACATGGGTTTTTCTTCTTGTGGTCCTGTTCAGGTGTTCACCTGGAATGCAACACCAACAACACCAGCTTCTTCCTCATCTACCTCCTGGTCCTATCGGTGGACTGAACCATCCCAGTAAATTCTTTAACAATGGGTAAGACATTTCAGACACATAAGAATGGATAATTGATCTGTTTGGAAGGTTTTTTAGACTCTTTTATTAATCTGTGTGTTTCTATAGCCCCATTCGAGGAAGTGAAAAGCTGGAGATACCCCCTCCGATGTTGGCAGGTTTGCAGAGGGACCAACAGAGACCACCTACTCATCTTCATCCTCCTCCTCCTCACAGAGCCTGGGAACAACTGGGCCAGCTGTACGAATCCCACCTCCCACCTCAAGGACATCCTGTCATACCTCTGCCCAATGAGCACTCTCTACGCCTCCATAATATGGGGTACACTGGGGGCCCCCCTTCAAACCCCCACCTTCCCCCCAACAGGCCCAGCCCGCTGCTAAAGGTAAACATCCTGACGCTACGAGTTAAAAACTGCCTTTATGTGAAACACAATGATCATTATATAAATCTAATCCATATTTATTATCATTTTCCTTGCATGCTCTCTTTTCGATTTGCTTTAGTTTGGGGGTCCTCAGGAGCAGCATGTTCCCCGAGGTCCACCATTGCTGGGTGATGACATGTGGGCTCAGGTGCACCAGGTAGGAGCTCTGTAATTGTCTGAGACTGAGTTTTATCATGCATTTACTGTAGACACAGAACCACTGTGGCAGAGTGTCAATGTGATCAGTGAAAATGTAAATGGTTGTCTACATGGATCTCTTTTTTTTTTTTGACAATTAAATCTTTTCACAGCAGAGGGGCTACTCAGGAAAGATGGTAGGGGGTCAGCTGAAGAGAGCAGGCCCTCCACTTGGGGAGCATTCTGTCATACAGCACACTCCACTGCCAGCTCTACACCCAGCCTCTCGCCAAACACCTGAGGACTGTCCCAGCGCCAGCAAGAAGAAGAAGAGTTCAGAACAGGTATTATACAATGTCATCATTGTTATTTATAGTAAAAAAAGCCATATAAATGTCATATTTACATTTTGTTTGTACACAACTCTTTCTGGCTAGCACCAATTCTCGGGCCCTTCTCAGCATTCGTCAGTCCACACCCTCCCTCCAAAACCAGTCTTTTGGAACCCCCTTCACAAGGATAACTCACCCTGGCAGCCCCAAACCTCCAAACACAAGAACCCACCTCCAGACTTCCAGGTATCAGCATGGGAAGAGATTAAAATTTGTGTGTTGGGTTTTATCTGTGGGCTACTAGTAATAGTAACACTTGGTTATAAAAGAGCATTTTCAACACCTTTTGATCTTCCATGTTTAGCAGGATAGCAACAAACTGAGAATGGGGAATACCCAGAAGTCCTCTCCTGCCCCCTCCACTCGCACTCATTCCTCTCCTGGGAGCTACAAACAGGGATGTGGCCCACAGTTCCAGAGAGACAAAATGGAGCGGCACTCCTATTCCAGCCCCCGCTCTAAGCCGCGTGTCCCCCTCTGCCACTCAATGGAACCTCAGCGAGGAGGACAGGGTGGCAGCCAGGCTACCTCTCCCATGGTATCTACCCCGAGCAGAGGGAGCAGGGATCAGTGCGTGCACGGCCAGTCTTCACCAGCAAACCCTCCTTCGACCAGCAGCAGTAGTGTGCCTTACAGCCACCTGGGGCACCAGGGCCCCCCCCCTCCTCTGCCTCCCCCTCTCAGCTGCCCCTCGGTACCTCAGCAACATCACAGTGTCTCCAGAGAGGCGTGGAGATACCAGAGCGGCACCAGCCCTCAATCCCTGGTGAGTGCACGCTTTACACTGCATGCGAGCCATGATTTATTCAGCTGTGATTAGTGGATTGATCATTGTTGCGGGCATTCATGCTGTATCTACAGAATGTTTACAACACAAACCTTCATAACTGTAAGTATTTGATTAATTGTAACTGCAACTGCGTTACCTCACTAATAGTTTTAAAATATTAGCACTGCATTTACTATTACTGAGATAAGAACAGTGATAGAGGAACACCACCACCATAACCACCCCAAGGGAAATACACACAATTGTATTTTAATAAAATAATAATAGTTTTCTTATTTCAAGTGTAATCCTTGATATTTTCTTTGTAGGAGTCTGGCGCTCACACTCCCTCAGGATTGCTACCTCAGCGGCCGCATAGCCACACTCGGCCTGTGGACAGTGTGGTTCCTCCTCCATTTCCACAGCGACATCACAGCAGCCCTCCTCTGCCTCCCAGCTCCAGCCGCACCCCAGTCATCACAGTCAACCCTCCCCTCTCCCAGCCCCCCTGCTCTGTCACCGCCAAGAGCTGTGCAGCTAGCTCCACATTAACAACATCGTCCCTTAGTGGTGGCCCTGTGTATGATGGCAGAAGCTGGACCAGCAGCACCACTTCACTGGACACTGTGCAGCAGACAGTTAGTCAGCGGGAACAAGCTGCCACTGGCCCCAAGCCTTACAATCAGAGACTGAGCAGACCACCACAACTGGGATCTCCCAAGCCCCTGCCCCTTAATGCAGAGAGGCCGTACTACGCTCAGGCTGAATCAACCTCTCTGTTCTTGCCAAGACCCCAAAGGTCAGGGGACAGTGTCATTACACGAGCAGCTTCAAATCCCCTTCCAAGTGTCCCCCAGTCAAATCCAGACCCCTCCAGATTGGGCCCTCAGCCGGACTGTGTCTCCTCTCAGCCTTACTCCCAGTCCATTGAAGAGGCACTGGACAAGCTGGACGCTGAGCTGGAGGGACATATGCAAGCAGAAGAACGAAGGAAAAGAGATAGGGAGAAGGAAGAACATACGAAGAGAGAGCAGGAACGGAAAAGGCAGGAGTGGCAAGAGAAACAGAGGCAGCAGGAGGAGGAGAGAAGGAAAGAAAAGGAGAAGGAAGAGGAGCAAAAGAGGCAGGAAGAGAGAAAACAAATGGAATGGGAACAACAGGAGAGGAAGAGAAGGCAACAGGATGAGGAGAGGAAGAGGAAAGGGGAGCAGGAGAGAAGAGCAGGACTGCAGAAGCAGCAGGAGGAGAGAAGAAAGGAGGAAGTGCAGAGCAATTCAAAAGCCAAGGAGCAGCACGCAATAGAAAACCTGGAGAGACTGTTAAACTGCAGCCCTCCTCAGGGCCCTCCGCCCCCTCCTCTATCCTCAGGCCCCAGCGCTCAGGCTCCAGCCTCCTACCCCTGGCTCAGCCGTCAGACCCCCGCCGTCACTGCTCCAGAGAGGCTGCGGCCTCCCCCCCTCACCCCTCAGACCGAATACGCCCGAGAGAAGCAGAGGCAGAGGGATATGTGGAACAGTAGCGGAATGACATTCAGCCCGTCAGCCACACATAATACCTCAGGGATGAAGCACATGTACCCCCACAAGCCCCCCGCCATGCAGCCCGCACCAGGCCAATCCAAAGACTCACCCAGGGACAGCAGCCAGCCCTCTGCCCCTCCTATGGCACTTAGAGAGCCCCCAAAACTGTATCAAGCTTATCCCAGAGAAAGCCTCCCCCCGCCGCCCCTCAATGGTCCAGTTTTCCAGAAGCAGGTGACAGCAGGTGAGCTCCTCAGCTCCGGCTCTGCCTCTGACTCTGCTCAGTTTGAGGAGGAGCCCTCAGAGCTGTCCACTCTTCTCCCAGATGGCCTGGCCAACATCATGGCCATGTTGGATGAATCCATTCAGAAGGAGGAGGAGATGTTCAAGAATGAAAAAAGCAGCTCCACTTCTGGCCTGAATGACTTCACTCCTGGTGTGCAGCCTATTCAAGGCTACCCATGTGCCCCAGACCTAATTCCAGCCCCAAGAAATCAGTCCAACCAGGACGACTTTAGCTCCAACCCCCACTCAAGCCCCCCTGTACTTAGCCGCCAGGGCTCTCTAGGCTCTCCCTGCAGTCGGACATCATCTCTTAATGAGGAAGACGAGGAGTACTGTAAACCGCTTCCAAAAGTCAGCTCTAAACAGTCCATGGAGGTCGGCGCAGGGAACAAAGACTATCGCCACAGTGACTTGGCCAAACTTTACGGTCTCCCTGAGGCCATTAAGAGTGAGGCTGATGAAGATGATGATGAAGAGGACTCTGAGACACCCTCCTGCTCACCACCACACCAGAGACCCCACCTTCATCAAACTGGGGTTAACAGCATGTTCAAGTCTCTGGCCACAGTCCTGGAGAGCCAGAAGTATACTTACCGCGGTGGGCCGTTTGGGAGGCCCCCTCCCTCAGCACTGGTCGGGGTCAAATACTCATCTTCACTGTCACTTGGCCCTGATATCTGCCGCCAGCAGCAAGGGTCTTCCCCAACTTCTTCAGATTCATCCAATCCCCCACTCAGTCCCTCTGTCCCGGTCAAGTCCTGCTTACCTCCTTTGGAGGACAAACCTGCACAGGACAGGACAACATTTGTCAGCACAGAGGCCCCTGCACCAATAAAACTTATCCGGCTGGTCAAAGAAGAGCCCAGATTCACCACAATCTCTGACTCCTCACTGGCAGAGCTGGGCAGGAGCTGTGAAGTCATGCTCAGTCGCCAGTCCCTCTCCACCACACACTCCCCTGATAAACATGACAGACATAAAACTGAGAAAACCAGGGAACGAAAAGACAGAGACAAGGATAGGGACAGAAAGAGGGACAAGGAGAGGAAGAGAAAGCACGGCCACAGCAGCAGCAGGAAGCATGAGGAGAAAAAAGACAGGAAAAAGCATAAAGGAAAGAGAGATGACCGAGAGATTTCCTCTTCCTCATCCTCGTCTCATTCAAGTTCCAGTCACAAGCGTCACAAAGACAGCAAGAGCCACAAAGAAAAGAAGGGTCGTCGGATTCTGGGCGACCTTAATGTTCAAAGCAAAGAAGCATGTGAGATGAGTGTGGGACACTATGACGGTGAGAAAAAGAAACACAAAGAGTCAGCAGGAAGTGGCATGAGCAGTGAGGCGGAGCACAAAAAAGGCACTGAGTCTGCTACCTCTGTAGGTTCCACCGATCTGTTGAAACTGCAGGCGCTGTCCGATGGACCCCCCAAGGAGCTGAAAATCCGACTCATTAAAGTGGAGAGTGGGGACAGGGAGACATTTATTGCCTCTGAGGTTGAGGAAAAGAGGATCCCGCTGGAGGAAATAAGCATCAAAAACACTGCCAATGAAATCATCAGGTCCTGCAAGTATGTACTGTATGGAGTAACACAATCTAAGGATAGAGTGTATCTACTGTTTCACTAGAGCTTATTACTGATGTGTTCTGACTTCACTGTGTGTTGTGTCTAGATGTGCCAGAATAAAAGGGAAGTTCAAGGAATCTTATTTACTGCCAGCCTTCTCCATTAAGCCCACCATGAGCTCAGAAGAACCTATTCCACGTGAGAAACTCAACCCTCCGACGCCCAGTATCTATGTACGTACCAATGACCCACTAACAGTGGCCTAATAATACCACAAAGTGTTGTTCCCTAAGTAGAAAATTCACATTATGTTGCAGTTATTAGTCTTTTTGACAGGACTTTTTTTTTTGTAGTTGGAAAGCAAAAGGGATGCCTTTTCCCCTGTACTTCTGCAGTTCTGCACAGATGCCAAGAATCCTGTCACTGTTATCAGGGGCTTGGCTGGATCTCTTCGTCTCAGTAAGTTGTGGGAAAATCAATAAAGACCATAAAACAATAAAGACCATAAAACACCCCAAAAAAACAAAAAGTTCTGTGAAAATTCATATACATTAGTATGATACATTCATAACAGTCACACTAAATACAACCCTGAGCTGACACATGAGTGTAAACCAGTACGCACTCACTCTTTTCAGATCTGGGTCTGTTTTCAACTAAGTCCTTGGTGGAAGCCAATGCAGATCAGGCAGTGGAGGTGAGAACTCAGGTGCAGCAGCCTGCTGACGAGAACTGGGACCCAAGTGGAACGGGCCAGACGTGGCCTTGTGAGAGCAGTCGCTCCCACACCACCATCGCTAAGTACGCCCAGTATCAGGCCTCCAGCTTCCAGGAAAGTCTGCAGGTAAAGACCACTGCCATTCCTGTTATAGTTAACAAGTCTAATGAGAGAAGAGGGCTCACCGTGTGCTCTCACCTTTCAGGAGGAGAAGGGGAGTGAAGATGAGGAGGATGAAGAAGAGAAGGACAAAAAGGCCTCTATTCCAGATGCATCAGCCAAGGAGAGCACAAAGGATGGCAGCAGGTAGTAGCAATTTAAATGAAAAATGCTTTATTAATGCTCAGTCATTTTCAAAAGGAATAATTCATGTTTTATTTTCAGTAGTGAGCAGAAACCACTGGGAAAAATCATTAAATTTGGAACGAACATTGACCTGTCGGATCCCAAGAGGTGTGTCAGTTGTGACTGTTGTACTGCTGTCCTTTTATAGTCAGAGCAGAGATTGTCACTTTAAATATCTGCTCTGTTCTTAGGTGGAAGCCCCAGCTACAGGAGCTGCAAAAACTGCCAGCCTTTATGCGCGTGTCATCTAGCGGAAATATGCTGAGCCATGTAGGCCACACCATTTTAGGCATGAACACTGTGCAGCTTTACATGAAAGTTCCAGGAAGCCGCACACCAGGTAAACGAGGCCAATACACCCATCCTCTGGTTTAGACCAACAGCACCTTTGGACAGGAGTATTAATAATCTTTTCGACAGGTCACCAAGAAAACAACAACTTCTGCTCTGTGAACATCAACATTGGCCCTGGAGACTGCGAGTGGTTTTCCGTTCACGAGCATTACTGGCCAGCAATCAGTGACTTCTGCGAAAAGTGAGTACATCCCTTTAAACGTGGCATGATCCAGAAAGTTTAAAGACAATTTATAAAGAACACTTACAAAGAACACATGGATAACCTTTAAGCTTTAGCACACATAGATGTAATTTCATGGAATGATTTTTTGTGAATAGTTACATATACACTTTATTCCGGTAAAGCTTGATTTATCACAAGAAAATACTATTGTTTTTCTTGACATTTTTTGAGTTGATAATAGCTTAATGTCATCAGTGTTAATATCTTGTCTAATATTCAGTCCAGTGTATTAATGTATTAACAGCTGTTAATACTATTTGCAGACATGGAGTAGATTACCTGACCGGCTCCTGGTGGCCAGTGCTGGAGGACCTGTACAACGCCAACATACCCGTGTACCGCTTCATCCAACGGCCGGGAGACTTGGTTTGGATCAATGCTGGGACTGTACATTGGGTTCAGGCTGTGGGCTGGTGCAACAACATCGCCTGGAATGTTGGTCCTCTACACGGTACGTGATTCAGGAGGATTCACAACAGTGTTACATACCAGAGCATAAGGAGCCAAATAAAATGAGTTTTATTATACTAACCATAAACTTGTAACCTAAAAAAAAATGTAAAGAGGTCATCAGTCTAACAGTATGACGTGTACTTGCAGCGTACCAGTACCAGCTGGCTCTGGAGAGATTTGAGTGGAATGAAGTGAAGAAGGTCAAATCAATAGTCCCTATGATTCACGTGTCATGGAATGTGGCCCGCAATGTGAAGATCACCGACCCGGACACTTACAAGATGCTAAAGTGAGTACAGATGAACCACAGCAGCTGCACAGCGGGCCTTGACTTTAAACTTTAGCTATGATATTACTTTAATCAAGTGTAAAAGTAAATGGATATTGAGTTTGTTCATGAAAAGGAGGTCACTGATCCCACTTGTCTTGATCATCACTCTGACTTTCATAGACAGACTTCTCTAAGAAGTATTTAGAAACAGGCCTCTATTCCCCAAAGCCACCTTAAGTGTACAATCCTGTTATAATTTGATAACTGTTTCATATCAAATCTCGGTCTGCTCCAGACACTGCCTGCTCCAGTCTATGAAGCACATTCAGATCCAACGGGACCAACTGGTGGCTGAGGGCAAGAAGATCTCATACCAGAGTCGAGTTAAGGACGAGCCGGCCTACTACTGCAATGAGTGTGATGTGAGTCTCAGTTACAACTACTGCTTATAGCATGTGGCATAAGCTGCTTTTCTTTTCTTCCCCTTACGGGTCACAGGGGTGGAGCCTGTCCTAGCTGCTAAACATCCCGACATCAGCAGTTAATCACAGGACCAACACTTGGAGACAGACAACCATTCTCATTTATTTTAGTGATAAGATTGTGGGGATGACAGAACACATCAAACCCTCAACCTTTTTGCTGTGAAGCAGGTGTGCTAACCACTCTGCCACCATGGGCCTCATTTTATTTAAGTGCAGTTCATCGAGGGGCACACTCACACTTGGTCCATGCCGAGAAGAGATTGTCCCTGTCCCCCTCTGTTCTGCACTCTGGTCTCACACTGCCAAGTCTAACCAGCACCTGAGCCAAGAGTGCCTCTTGTAGCCGACCTGGATTTATCTTACTATAAAGCACTCTGTTGTTTACTAAAAACAATAATTAATCTATTAAAAAGAAGTATTTGCATCAGCCATGTGTTTAAACTGAACTTCTACTTGTCTTTTTCTGAACAGGTGGAGGTGTTCAACCTGTTGTTTGTCACGAGTGAGAGCAATAGCAGGAAGACGTATGTGGTTCATTGTGAGGATTGTGCACGGCAGATTAACCCAAACCTGTCCAATGTCGTGGTTCTGGAACAGCATCGCATGGAGGAGCTCATGAACACCTACGATTTGTTCAGCCTGGTGAGCAGCTGTTCTCAGCTCTTCACACTGAGTTGTGTTGACCCTAAAGCTGAAAATGAGTGTAAATGAGTGTGTGCTGTGTCTCCTCAGGCCTCCTCCCGGTGACAGTGCACCCCTCCTGCATCTCCTCAGCCATAACCAAAACTCCTGCACGGCAGGACAAAACACAGTTCACTTTTTTTATTGTGGCTTTCATTATTTAAGATCATTTTGCTACTACTGTGCATACTGAACAGCAAGTTTAATACATTTAGTTACCATTACTGTTTACAAAACCAATACCAAGCCGCCAATAAAATCCCAGTTTACTCTCAGATGGTGCTTTTGAGCAGAAACCCTGTTATCCAGGGGCAGATGGTGCTGCCATTGAACAAACTATGGTTGGTGTGGACTTGTGTTCTCTTGAATACTGAAATTTGTACATGCTGTTTGCAATTTTTGTGGGGTGCTGTCATTTTTTAATAATTTATTGTTCTGTTTTGTTATGATAGATCAGCCTAGATATATACCACATTGGCCTTTTCACTTCTATTTATAAAAGAGAGAAAATGAAAATACTAATAATAGAGATATGAACTTTTTCTAAAGCATTAAGAATAAAAAAAAAACATTTTGGATTGATTCAAAACATATACGGGTTTTAACGACTGGTTTTTGGGGTTCTGTTTTCAGAGTCTTATATGTGTAAATCTTTTTTATAAAATGATTTCCTTTGAGGATGTTTTAGTCACACAAATCATAAGGTCTTTCAGTTCGTTTCCTTCATTTCTCTAGCTCTTTAGTGTCACCTGCTGTTTGTGTGTGTACCGCTGACTTTTTTCCTCCATTGACATTGTACATTTAATTTAAATGTTTCTTCTATTTATTGGATATATCAACTTTCTCCCTTTTTAATAGGGTTTTTTATATATTAAATGGTGGCAATTTGCTCTGTTGGAACTGAAATGGAGATGGTGTGTCCCTGCCATGTGAGTGGAGGCTGCTGTTGCTCTGGTGCTCGCCTCATAACTCCTGCCTTTGTCTGAATATATATATTTATGAATTCATATCTTTATCTTGAATATTAACACCACCTTTCCTGTAGACTAGAGGCACACTGCTGTTGTAGAGACGACTGACAGAATGCTGTGTTTGTATGCTTAAGGAAAACAAAACGACTTTTCCAAAGTGTTTTGAGAAATTGTAATTTTCTATGATGTAGGGGGGTTTTAGATGAGATTTGAAGACTCTGATATTTTTTGTTGATTATGTTAACGGGATAGATGGTGCTAAACGTTCTCTTTGAACAACTGTTTTTGTTTGTCTTCTTAAAATGAGAATTCTATTTTTCCTGTTGCAATATTACCTTTTCCCTCTCTTTGTGGTCATTTATTTATAACTGCACTGTTTATAGATTTCACACAGACATAACTCACAGACACACACCAAACTGAGCCAGACTTGTCTTAAACACTTGTGAAATTGTGTGATCTAATATTAATAAACGCTTTTTGATAAACTGACTGTTGTGTGGAGAATTGTGCATCACCTATTTGTCAAAAAACTGAAGCAAAAAAGTAGACGAGTTTCCCGTCAGTGAGCGCTGACATTAGGTCATCTTGTATAAGAAGGTCTGATTATGCATCTTGACCAGTGGTACAGTGGGTGCGCATATCCAGAATATCCCACTAAGTATGTGGAGTATGTTCAATCAATTCAAGTAGAGTACTAAAGATCAATATTCTATTTTATATTGATTAGCAAATAAAATAATTAACACAAAAAAAGTTAATTTTTAAAAAATTTGTAGAGTGTTAGGTTCACAAGGTTAATACACACCGTCAGATAGCCTCCACCTCCATTCATTTACTGTGGGCAACAGTAACACACAGAGAGATAGTTTCTGTAGATCTCCCAAGAATTAGAATTGCCTTGACCAGTTTTCGGAATTTCTGCAATTTACTATACCAAGCTTTAGGTTTCATTTAATTGTATTTCCAAGCAGCAGCGCTCAAGGTGTCGCAGCGCCTCCATGTGGACATGTTGGGCAGTGGAGTACCTTGTCTACGACCTCATTAAATGTCTCAGTTAACCCCCAGCTCCTAAACTAACATTTCCATGTGGCAAAAGAAGAAAAATCACAGCTTCTACAAAAATATGACGAAATGAAATGAAAAGTTCACGAGTAGTATGAGAGAAAGAACACATGTGCCTCCAGAATGAGTGCATGGTTGAGTTTCCTGGATCTGCATTTCTGAAATATTGACATCAAAAATATTAGTGTATTTAGTTGAGCAGGGTGATCTCAACTTTTGTGATGTCCACATATACCCTCATTTTTTGTTCAATATGTGTATAACTGAAAGCACATCATCATTGTTCCCCAGCTCAGTGACAGCACTGGCAAGTCACAGCGTTCTCAGGTCAAGTTGAGGGTCACAACTGAGGGGAAATCCTGCTGTAGCCCCACAGGAAGCCCCCTCCCCCTGCATCTGTCCTGCTGCAGTCAGATGCTGATAAGCTGTCTGATTATCACCACATGGTGGAACAACTCACTTTTAACTGTGTTTACACTGTTGTTGGTCGTGTACACATCCATCATTTCCCAACAGACAACTGAGCTCAGTGATTCTGTCAGCAGTGACATAACACCACTCTCCTGAACTACACGGGGGACACACTAAAGCAAAGTCAAAAGGAAAAAGTGATCAGGGCAGAACAAGTGTAATTCTTTTTACCAATAATCTCCTTCCTCCACTTCTCTGTTGGTCTCTTATCCTCTCCTTCAACTGAGTATTTCAAAGAGTTGAAATCAGATTCACACAACATGGTTTTCCTCCTAATTGTCATACTGACGTCTGTGGAGTGTATTCTTTGTTCATGTCTGAGGCTGCAAAAAAAAAACAACAAAAAAAAACTCAGTGTCAATCATGGTCAGCCTGCAAGACAAATGTTTAAAACAGGATGCACTGAGGATAGCAAGGTGACAGCAGTGAGAAACAAACGGGAAAAAGACTTACACAGCTTCCTGTACTTCAGAATGTCTTTAACATAACCTTAAACAGTTTATTTAATTAATTATCCTTATTTCAATGGACAGTATAATATAAGACTGCAACTTGTCTAACAGAGATTTTATATTGAAGTTTAAAATTTAGTTTCTTCTTTTAATACTAATCAGACCAAGTGTCCAAATACATGTGTTCTTCACAGCATTTGCGCTGGGATTCAGCTAATGCCCTGTAAAACAATCTGTCAGGTTGGGTCAAGTATATTTTTAAAACTATACTGAACATTTATTTCTTTAGCTGCTTTCTTTGTGGTGTACACAAAACAGCTAAGCAAAAAAGGCACAGGATTTTATTTCCAAATGAGTAGTAGCTTAAAGAGGAACTGCATAACTTTTAGCCCAAAAGTATATATTCTCAAACTCATTTGGATGGTTCTTGAGATCGATTGAATCATCTCACTGAGACAGTACCCTCAGCTGGACAGAAACCTCCAGTATAACTTTCCTGTTACTGGGATGGGGACTTATCGCAAGAGATTAAATGAGTTACGCGCTTTACGGCTCCAATAGAGGGTGCAGAATTAGGCCAATACACTGGACCCTGGTAGATTCGTATTTGTACAGAATATACTAAAATAACACGTTCCTCCACTCCACTTGTAAACAAATGACATCCATAAATATGGCACTGCTGTCATAACAACACAGAGAGTCTGTAGAGGGATCTGCACCCTCTACTGGCTAAAAATGACACATTTCCATTTAAGCAGTAAGTACTCACATAGACAATATCTCCACATGGGCAAGAATATATGGATCTGAGGTTTTCAATTCAATTACAAAGTGCTGTGTATAAGTATTTGAATCCTTCTTGATTTCTTGTTTTTTTGCAAATTTGTTACACTTAACTGTTTCAGATCATCAAACAAATTGAAATATAAAAAAAAGATAACTCAAGTAAACATAAGTGCAGTTTTAGTGACAATTTTATTTATGAGGGGAAATAGCTATCAAAACTTACCTAGACATATGTAAAAAAGTGATTGCCCCCTTATCCTAGCAGCTGCAGAACCCAAGTGTGCTTCAGTTTGAGGTCAGGAACTGATGGCCAAACATTCTCCCTCCAAATTTTTTGGTAGACAGCAGATTTCATGGTACCACAGTAAGTTGTCCAGTTCTGAAGCATCAAAGCAGCCCAAGACCGTCACACTACTTTCACCATATTTGATGCTGCTCTTTTTCTGAAATGCCGTGTTACTTTTACTTCAGATGTAACGGGGCACACACCTTCCAAACGACTTTTGTCTTGTCAGTCTAAAGAATATTTTCTCAAAAGTTTCAGGATCATCAAAATGTTTTTGGCAAAAGTGAGACAAGCCTTTATGTTCTTTTTGGTCAGCAGCGGTTTTGCCTTGGAACTCTGCAATGGATGCCATTTTTGCATCCAGTCTCTTGCATCAGTTTCTTATGGTTGAGTCATGACAGTGCTCATGACTCAACCATAAGAAAGAGATTTAACTAGTGATCATAAAATAGATTTAATATCCTTAACAGAAACATGGCTTCAACTGGGTGAATTTGTTAGTCTAAATGAATCACCCCCACCCAGTCATGTAAACTATCACATGCCTTGTTGTACAGGCCGTGGTGGAGGAGTGGTAGTAATCTCACTCTGCAGTTTACTAATCAGCCTGAGCCCTAAGCAGTTACATTACTCTTTTGAAATGTCAATCACTCATTTCAATTGGAAAAAACAAAAAACAGTATTATTTGTTATTATTTACCATCCTCCCAGTGCATATTTTCTAAATTAATTCTTTTTTTATCCCGTTTAGTGCTAGACGTATTATCGTAGGAGACTTTGATATTCATGTTGATGACAGCAGTAATAGTCTAGGCAGCACGTTTATGGTCTTACTAGATTCTGTTGGTTCAGTGCAAAATGTAAGCAAACCCACTCATAGGCACAACCACACCCCAGACCTTATATTAACCTTCTCTACAGATGTTAGTCAGTTAAAAGTCCTGCCCCATAACCTTGTTCTATCAGATCATTTTTTAATTACCTTTTAGTTCACGCTTGAGGACAAAAAAACATAGTTTAAAAGAATATTATTTGATAAAACGGTTTCTGAGTTTAAAAAAGTAATTCAGCCAGTATTTCTCCAGTTAATCCTGAGAGCAGCCTCCACAGCCCCAGTCCCAACACACCAGATCAGTTTGATGATACAGCCATGTGTTCAATGCAGACAGCTCTCAATAGTGTAGCTCCTAACTTTCAGTCAGAAATAGTACAGTATCACCCTGGTTTAATACAGAAACCCGGCTCCTCAAACAAGCAACTGGTAAATTAGAAATAATGGTGTCACTTAGAGAAGTCACTCAGGGCCTTGAAAAACAGTCTTTTAATTTATAAGCAAACCTTGGCAAGGCTAGAACGAGGTATTATTCAACACTTATAGAAGAAAATAACAATAATCCTAGGTTTCTGTTCAGCTGTAGCCCGGCTGACAAGTTGTAGTAGAACCTTGAGGTCTTCCTTTTAATAAATAAAACTATTTTGAATATAATAAACACTTTGAAAACAGGCTATGTAACAGTCTCTTAAAACAGACACAAAATTAAACCTCTGTTGAAAAAACCAACCCTCGATCTAGGCGCCTTAGAAAATATAGGCCAATATCCAACCTTCATTTTATTTTCAAATAGAGTTATAGTTAAACAGCTACCCAGTCACCTGCAGGGCAATAATTTACTCGAAGATCTCTATCAATTAGATCCCATACTCTTTACAATATACATGCTCATCTTTGGCTATATAATCAGAAAACATGGTATTAATTTCCATTGTTATGACGATTAAACTCGGTTGTATCTATTGATAAAACTCAATAAGAATAATCCAATAGTTGAACTAGAAGCCTGTGTGAAAGACATAAGGACCTGGATGAAGTTAAATTATCTTCTCCTAAAACAAGAAATAACAGAGGTGATTATACTAGGCCCAGGAAATCATAGAGACACATTTTCAAACCAAATAGTCAATTTAGATGGTGTTAGTGTAGCTTCAAGTTCAAATGTTAGGAATCATGGAGTAATATTTGACCAAGATTTACCGTTTAAAATACACATAAACCAACCTTGAAAAACTGCATTTTTTCATCTACGCAACATACACTGTAAAAAAAAAATCCTGTTAATTTACAGTAAAGAACTGGCAGCTAGATTTGCCAGCATAAAGCTGTTATTCTACAGTGCACCTACTGTAACATGGAACAACAATTTATTACCGTAAACCATTTCACAGCACGGTGCTGTACAAAATATAAGATGTACAGTATAACACTGTAGGTGTTTGGTTTCCATTATACTCTTTTAGTACTTTATTCTTACTTTAATCTCAGAAACTTTATTACTATAAAATTTATTAAAATGCTGTAGAATGTGATCTTTGTTATTTATTATTTAAAATGTGCATTCTACAATGAATTGAACACAAATGGCTCGGACCAAAGATAGATTTAAAACATTAGGCTTTTATTAAAGCCAATAGTATATAAAATACATTCATTAATAGTTTCCACTTTACCATTGCAACTGAAAAGAACAAAATGCTCTGACTTCACATCAACAGAATGCTGTGAATTTTCACGAATGTGATTGCAAAACACAATGATGGGTTTACATAAAGATGTGGTTATAGAACAAAATTTTGTGACTTCATCTGGTATAGTTGCAGAACACAACACTCTGACCTTGCATTACTGAACAAAGCCCCACTCAAAATCCAAAAGGTTTCCCCGTCTTCTTGGATACCACCTTCACCTGGCTGGCCTGTTCCTCGCTCAGGGTTCAAACCAATGAAGTGCCTGAAAAGCAATAAAGAAATATGAGATATTAAGATTGGTAAATCAAAATTAACTGCACTTAATCGCGATTAACACGTTAAATTCCCAGCCTTAACAGTAATATAAATGTAACACGACTCACAAAAGTAGAATCTGTGGGAGTCCTGGACTTGAGACGCTGCAGCAGAAAAATAGTTTTCAAAGTAAAACACACGGAAATCGCGATAAACTAAAAATTGCAATAAAACAAACATTATATATATATATATATATATATATATATATATATATATATATATATATATATATATATATATATATATATATATATATATACCCTCTGCGGCCCAGTACTGAACGTCCCATGCCCCAAGGTTGGAGACCTCTGCCCTAAGTAATAAATTGCAAATCCACAAGCTAATGTTAGCTAACTTTTAGCTTAGCTAGCTTTTTTTTCAACGTTAGCTAACTTACTTTGCTGTTTCAGTAGTAATGAAAACCAAACAAATCGACTTGATATACATTTTTGTAAATACAGGGTAACATTGACAATGATTATATTTACATTTACCTTAAGTAGGCGATGGGAAAAACACCACGTTGGACTGTGTCATTCAGTTTGGAGAAGTTGGCAGCTCGCGGTCGGGGCAAATCGTTAAACTCTTCCGTTGCTCTTTAATCTCTGTACGCCTGTAAACGTTACTGCTGATGAAACTTGATCCGTTGTCATTTTGCTCAGATTGGAAAAACAAATTAAGGATGCGTTGTGGTTTTGTTCTGAGTGATTGTGAGCAGTCTCGAGCAACAGTGTTGCCCATGTGACTAAAGTTAAAAAATACTGTTCTATACCGTGAAAATAAACAGTTGCTTGCAATTAATAAAATTGTTCCTCAAAGCTACCTTCATTCACAGTATACAAATGTATTTACGCAAAATGGTGCCTTACTGTTGGAAAATGTCTGTATTTTTACAGCAATTTTTTACAGTGTAGGTAAGTCTTGGAAATCTATGCATTTGTTACATAAAGGCTAGACTTTTGCTATTCTCTGCTGGCAGGATGCCCAAATAACTCTTTGAAAAGTTTTCAGCTCGTCCAAAACACAGCAGCTAGAATACTAACAGGAACAAACAGAACACATTAGGCCAGTGTTAGCCTCTCTCCACCAGTTGAAGTCAGAATTAAATGGTAAATGGTAAATGGCATGCATTTATATAGCGCTTTTCATGCCCTTCTCAGGCACCCCCCTGAGTTCAAAATCCTTCTCCTCACTTGTAAGGCCCTCAGTGGGAAGGCCCCGTCCTATCTCAGAAACCTCATAGTGCATCTATATGTACATCTGTTGCATGGCCTGTCCGTCCTGGGAGTGGATCCCTCCTTCTGTGGTTCTCCCTGAGGTTCCTCTTTTTCCCCAACTGGGTTTTTTGAGTTTTTCCTCACCCTGATGGAGGGTCTAAGGACAGGGGATGTTGTCTTGTTCATCCTTTTTGCACCTTTTCTGTCTTGTTTTTGTGAAGCAGTTTAAGGCAATTGTTGTTGTAATACTGGACTATATACATAAAAATTAAATGTGGCCATGTAGAGAGATTCATTACTATTACTACTTACATCTTTGTCTAACATTTAAATTTGTTTGAGCTCTGGGTCATGACCGAAAGGACAAGATCCCGGATACAAGCGGCCGAAATGAGTTTCCTCCGCAGGGTGGCTGGACGCTCCCTTAGAGATAGGGTGAGGAGTTCAGTCACTCGGGAGGAGCTCAGAGTAGAGCCGCTGCTCCTCCACGTCGAGAGGAGCCAGCTGAGGTGGCTCGGGCATCTGTTCCGGATGCCTCCTGGACGCCTTCCTGGGGAGGTGTTCCGGGCATGTCCCACTGGGAGGAGGCCCCGGGGCAGACCTAGGACACGCTGGAGGGACTATGTCTCTCGGCTGGCCTGGGAACGCCTCGGTATTCCCCCAGAGGAGCTGGAAGAAGTGTCTAGGGAGAGGGAAGTCTGGGCGTCTCTGCTTAGACTGCTGCCCCCGCGACCCGGCCCCGGATAAGCGGAAGAAGATGGATGGATGGATGGATCTGAAACCTTTAAGTGTGACAGATATGCAAAAATTAAGATACTTTTTCACAGTACTGTATATTTCTCATTATTACCACAGCAAATGAAAGCTGAAGCAGAAGTGTTCTCACTGTCAGAGCAGTTCTTAGCCTGGGCTTGGCACAGGCTTTTGCCACATCAAGAGCTATCTGACTGAAAGAAGAACCAGATATTTTCACAATAATGTATTAATAAAGCTATAGTGTGATTTTTTTTACTTTGTGAAATTAAGTTGATGTGTTGTACTGAATCTCTTTTTTTACTTGAATGTTTTCAAAAAGTAAAAAGTTTTAACACATACCACTGCATCTGTGCTGCCCTCCCCCAAGGTGCCCCCTCTCCTGCACCTCAACTTATCAGGCCAGCCGCCTCAGTTGGACGACACCCAGCCCCCACGCCAGAGCTACACCGAGACAGGCAGGATATGAGGAGGAATGCACTGAGAAGAGCCATGGAGGAGGACAAGGTGGGGGCTGATAAGCTGTAGTGGGTGGAGCAAAATAGTGATGGATACAGGGAGAGCGGGAGGGCACACACATTAGTTCAAATACTTCCTAAGACAAAGAACGGAGCATCTCTAGAACCGACATCTCCACAGCACAGGAATGTGTTGAAGAAAAGAGGCTGGACTTTATCAGACGCTCTGACAACTCTGCATAGAGGAGAGAAGAAGCAGCAGGGAGCAGGCCACAGGACGCCAACATACCTTCACTGCAGATAAGACAACAGGGAAACCTTCAAACAAGACCAGATCCACTTTCCACAGCACGAGAAGAGAGGACAGCTACAAGAAGAGGAGCTGCGTGCCAAAACAAGTGTTTTCCTCAACAAGTCACACAAGCAGTGCCAATCTGGAGGGCGAACAGAACGAAGTTCATCCATCTGCACAGCACACTGTGAGTATAACGACACTTCCATTTATTTATCTTCAGGACGTTCTGATGTTACTGTGACAGAGTAAGAAGAGATGAGAAATGAACAATTGCAGCTGCTTTGTTTCAGACAAAAGAATAAAAGAACAATAGCAATGGGCGACACAATGGGCATGTGGTGAATGGCCTGCCATGGTATGTATGCTAATGTAGGCACTTTATATTAACAGAGATCATGGTTTATTAGACTATACTGTGGTCTACAAATCTGTCAAATTATCAGGTCAAATTATAATAGATGTTGTGTCACTTGAGAGGAATGCCATTCACAGAATAAAAGGAACAGAAGTGTGTGTGTGTGTGTGTGTGTGTGTGTGTGTGTGTGTGTGTGTGTGTGTGTGTGTGTGTGTGTGTGTGTGTGTGTGTGTGTGTGTGTGCGTGTGCGTGCGTGTGTGTGGAGGGGTGGGCAGCTCCATGTATTTTCAGAAAATGACACAATAGGTCATTTCACACACAGGCCTCTCACAGACACACTTTCCTGTCAGACCTTAAAACTCACCCTGGCAACAATGGGACAGACCAAAATATCCAACGCCAAACTGTAAATGAGTGATGAACTGTCAACTGAACAGTTGAACCTTTAGCTAAAAACAACTGTTAAAGAGACATTCTACTTTAATCCACAAATCTAGTCTAAACTCTGACCAGATGAAAATGCACTTGACTTGATGAGCATCACAGCTGCTGAATAAAGAGGCTATTAAAAGCAACTGTAGATAACGCTTAAGTATTTGCACAGTGAAGGCAACTGCACTGCTGCAAACTCCCAGGACCATGTGACAAAGGATGTGTATTGATCAGTCAAATAGATAGATAGATCAGTCAGATAGAAACTCAGAGCTGCTTAGGGGAGTGAGCTGGGCACACTACCTATGATACAGATGCTTGTAATAGGCTATTTAATTTTAAGGTAAAATGTTACAGTTACAGTTTAGGCCTTTGAATAATTTTCTGTCAGATCTTCAGATCATCATATCTTCAGAAAACACAAGTGCAGGAGCAACTCCCACTACTACAAAAAGTCACTTTGATGCAAGTGGCCTTTATCACAGAAAACACCAATTACAGAGGCTTTCCTTTTAGTCAATCAGATCTCTGATAGGCATCAGCTCACAAATGGCATCACACAAGGCAAGCTTCCTGACAGATAACTCTTCTGAGTGACATTTTAGTGAACCCAGCTTCAAAACTTTTGAAAGGGACTTTGATCAGACTTGATTGGTCTGTTTCTGCTAAAGCTAAATATGTTATTGTTTCCACAGTTCATGATGAGTCTTGGTGGGACTCTGGAGAAGGGGGCGCATCATCAGGCCCTGGACCTCTCTGAGGAGCTGCCCCCTGTTCACCAGCACCTCAGCACCCACCAGCACCCACACCTGCTGCACTCTAATTCTATGGCCGGGGGCAGAGAAACACCAATGCGGGTAGTGGTGCCTCCTCCATACTCAGCAGCTGAGAGCGGCGGGGGGAGCGAGGCCCCCCTGGAGCTGCGAGGGTCTCTGGACTGCTGGGCCTGCTCAGTGCTGGTCACTGCTCAGAACCTGATCATTGCCACCATCAATGCCTGCCTGGCCGGACTGGTGTTCGGCACCATCCTCACACCAGCCATCGTCATGGTGGTGTTTGGCTTCCTCTGCCACTCCACAGTAAGACCAACACACAGTGGGGTGGGGGCTGTCTTTGTCACAACAGCTGCTTTTTAGGAAGATCCTCCTTTCTGCTCAATACAAACAGCTGGGTCAAAATTTTGAGATAATGATAGGCTGGACTCACAAAGAAAGCCCATGGTTCTGTGCACTTGACTGCCACTCCAAATGCTTTTATTGCAAATCTTTTGAAAATGTTAAGTTTGTAGTAAAGGTTGACAGGTTGAGCCAAGACATCGAAAGGCTATTGAACATTGACATCTCAATGAGTCATCATGGTTCAGAGACTTTGAATGGGCCACAGTTCCTAATGACTGCAGCACAAGATTCCTCTGTTCTGGTGCTCTCTCACAATTAGAACTCATGTGACAGCGGCTTACAGAGGGATTATCCAGGACCTGAAAGTACGAGAGGAGGAGAAATCAAAGAGGAGGAGGTTAGATCAGAGTCAGGGGTTCCTAGAAATAAGCAGACAGCCCTGTGTACAACAATATTTAATAGTCCAACTGCTGCCACCCACTTGCCTAATGCTGGCTCAGATGTGAAGCCTCGCTGAAAACAAACATGGGAATACTTGTGTAAGTCTTATCTCTAACCCTTTGCTCTGCAAGGCATGCTTCCCCATTACATTTTAATCATTGTTTATTTTAACTCACTTTGCTTGTGCTTTCCTACCTTCCCCTCTAAATATTGTGCTTCCTCAGCTTTATCATTACTATTGACAAAAAACACTTTCCCTTCCATAAGGAAACATGAACTCTGTTCTTTAGGTCTTTTCCACATCTTTTTTTTTTTTTACATTTTAGTTACAGAGCAGTTCCAAAATTCATCACTGCTAACTTAACATTTCCTAAACTTATTACATAATCACATACAGTTGGTATTAGTGTTGAGTTTTATTAGCCTGGCCAGACATCCTGATTCTTTTTCTACCCTATACAAAGAATGAGTCTGTTCCGTGCATTCAATTTGGAATGTCAGTGGTTAGTATCGACACACTGCCTCTGGCCCAACACAATATGAAAACTTCAACCAAGCAACCAATCAGAGAGCCAAAGCACTGTCTAAAGCTCCTCCCATTTTAGATAAACACCTACATTTAATCTGCCTTATTTTCTACCGTGGGAAATCTTGAAGATACCTGACTTAAACTCAAACTGTTCTTTTATTGAAGTATTACTGGGTTCTGTCCTGAGTTGGTCTGTGGAGGGGGCAGTCTCTACACTCCTCACAGCTCCTGACTGTATATCCCACATTGCTCCTGTAGTATTTGGGATTAGGATTTTTTCAATAGTCAATAGTGTGTTGTCTAGGCCCAACCGACAATTGTATTATTGTGGCTGCAGGTGCGTCCTCATGGCTCGACTCCGTACTGCTCGGACCTGCTGACGGATGGGGGCTGCGTAGCTCTGCTGGTGGTGGGCTTCGTCTTGGTGACTCCTCTGCTGGTTCTCGCTCTGGCCGCGTACTGCCGCCTGGCCCGTCACTTGCAGCTCGGCCTGTGCTTTATCCCCTACAGCCGCGCCGTTTACAAGAACCTGCCGGCCACACAGCACCGTGGCCTGGGCCCTGGCTGCTGCGGGGGCCGCCAGGGGCCCAATGCCAATGGGAAGGCCAAGGTCTGGGTTTGAGAGGAGACACAGGAGACAGAGGGGGCAGTGCTATTCTCAGTGTATTACAAACATTTACAACATCTGAAAGATATGCCACATTGTTTGACATAATGACTCTTTCTGACTTGAAATGACACATTACAAGTTCTGTCTCTTTTATGTAATTTAAAACTGGTTGGAGAGTAAACCTGTCTAGTATTTCATTTTTAATCACTATGCATTATAATATGAACAATGGAGAGTCACAGCGACTACTGACCTTTACCCCTGTCAGAAGAATGTTTTGTAACAAGAATCAAAAGTGACTCAGCTGCCAGGATTTAAATTTTGTTAAAGAAGGTCTCAAGTACTTTTGGCTGAATTGAGTGTACTGTGACTAAACAATTTCATATTACACATTGCACATGCATTGTGAAGAATCTGACTTTTTGTGTGTTTAACTGTTACATTGTGAAATATACCATTTGTAATGTTCTTGTGTCCATCCATTTTATTAATAAAATTTTGAAATTGACAAATATTCAGTGACTAAGCCACAATCATAGTTCATAAATACCTACCATTTAAGCCATCCACAGTGCCACAAGACTTTCTGTGAATACAAATTTCAGTATCTCAGTCTTTTCTTTCTTTAATTCCAATGTTGCTTTTTTTTTAAAAAAAAAACAAACCCACATATACAAAGAAAGAAAGAAAGCTGGTGACAAGACAGTTATGTGAACCTTAGTCTCATCACAACAGATGAAATGTGAGAATGTGAGAAAGAAATGTGTAGGAACTCTGAAGAATTCTTCGTGCAGTCTTACAGGAGAGCTCGAAAGCAGTCCGCCCAGTTCCAGAAATGATGCAGTCAAGATTCCCACGTGGTTTGTGTGTCTTTATTGGTTGACATGACAGAGGTTTTCCCACTCCCACAGAGCCTGGGCCTGGGAAGGTGGGTTAACCAAGGGCACTAGAATGTGTGTACTGTGTTTATACCAATGACATGAAAGACAGAGAGAGGACAACGTGTAAATGTACCGTTTGATCACTGAGGCAATGTGTCATAGGGCAGGTAATTTAATTTTTAATTTAATTTAATTTAATTTAATTTAATTTAATTTAATTTAATTTAATTTAATTTAATTTAATTTAATTTAATTTAATTTAATTTAATTTAATTTAATTTAATTACATTTTTGTCATTTAATTTTACAATCTAAAATTATGCGACACTCTTTGGGACTATTAAGGAGTCCAAATTCTCACCATCATTCAATGGCAGTGCCTGCTCTGCCAGCCGCATTGAATCTGTATATTGTGGTACATTCAAATGTACAGAGTAAGGTGTGCTTGGAGTTTGCAGTTCAGATATGCAGTAAAGTATGCATGCTGCCAATAATATACAATTTAAATGTTTTTTTCAAAATTAATTTACAAAATGGGAAGGTGAGTGAAGAGACAAAAACCATCAATTTTTTACAGTGATCTCAGAACAATAGTGTAATCCTGATCCCAACATCGTGGAGTCTGGCCTAGTCCTGTCTGGGATTACATGGTCTGGTTTAGTCCAGCATGTATTAATTTGATTTAGAATTGTGTACTGTTCTTCCAGTTTGTCAACTAATTTGTCAACTAATAAACCACACCAACACACTTTGTAGTTTAAATTGCTTTTTATATCCACACCTGCAAGATTGTGCACTGTACTGTATGTCAAAGAGTCTGTTATGTAATTGAAGGTGTACTCTTGATGAGCTTTAATTAATTAAATTATTAAAGCTCCGTGGGTTGGGATGCACTCACTCAGATAAACTGTTCCTGACGATATTATTATGGACAATATTCATATGAATTATTAATTCACTTGTACATATGATGGACTATTTGTCAGTGACTGTCCTGGACACATCTATTGCACAGCCTGTCCGTCCTGGGAGTGGATCCCTCCTTCTGTGGTTCTCCCTGAGGTTTCTCTTTTTCCCCAGCTGGGTTTTTTGAGTTTTTCCTCTGACTCTGATGGAGGGTCTAAGGACAGGGGATGATGGCAGTTGTTATATATATAATAATAAAACTGCGTACTCTGCTTTGTGTCCAGTTTGCTTATTCATTGTTCTCTGCATTGTGTTTGGTTTGTCAGTATGATTGCAAATGTGTACTCTGCATTTTGAGCTGTAAATCAGTGTTTGTAAAAGTGAACCGTCATCTCATCCAAGACAGCGTCTACACAGGGGCCTGTGATGATCCTGTGGTATGAGCTGTTGGTCTTTCTCTGGGATAATGAGGCCTGCACTGCTTTGCTCACTCAAAACTAATTCAAACTTAGAGATAATGATTTAGTACAGTGTAAAAAGAAAATAGTTTTACATAGAAGAAGGGCATGCTCCTTTTATCATGACAAAAGTTAATACCATTTAACCCTTAGATGCACACGTGGGGTCAAAAATGACCCCACGTGTTGTTATTCTTCAAAATCTTTAAATTGAAAAGTTGTAATATATTCATATTCCAGGTATTCCTCATAAAACATGTTTGTGACATGGGGCCATTTGCATTTTTATTTATTTTTTCATTAATTTTAAGAAATTGCAGTTTTTGTATCACTACCCCACTCTTCCACAAGTGGGGTCAAAAATGACCCCAAGCAGTTCCTATGGAATCTTCTATGAACCTTTAATTCTTAGCAACTCTGTCCCACTGACTGTCCCACTTACACATCTGATGTCATCTCTCACATCTGATGCAACTTTTACTGTCAATACTGTCCCACTTACACATCTGATGTCATCAGTCTCACCACCCAGGAGGTCATTTTTACACAGCAACATACATGTAAGTATTATCTCCATTTATGAACTTATTTTTCATTGACAGATTATAATGTGTGATCAAATTAGTGATCAAATGTTTGAATTGTGTGATCAGATTAGCCTACTTTGTTGTTAGCTCACAGTATTGTATTTAGGTAGGTAGCACAGTATTTTGTTAGCTAACAGTAGCTAACAGTATTGTTAGCTAACAGTAGCCAGTAGTAGTATTGTAGGCTAACACACGCACACTCACAGACACACACACACATTTACACACACTTTCACACACACACTTTCACACACACACACACACACACACACACACACACACACACACACACTTTGTACCTGACCTAGCTAACTCAAAAGTAGGCTAATGTTATATTAGCTAGTTTTTTTATATGATTTATAGTTTTCTGTGCATTTCAAACATTGTCCTTTCTAATTTTTTTTTTATTTATCTAAAGTAACATGGCTGCTAGGAGACCTTGCCCTACAAATGATCCAGGACGGATGGGATGAAGAGCCCATCGGAGGCATTGACTCAGAATCTGACATCTCAGATGTAGAGGACCCAAACTATTGTCCCCCCACTGAACAAGGCCAGTCAGACATGGATGAAGGTGTGGAGTGACAAAAACTGCTGCCCTGCCACAGGAAAGAAGCGCACAGGGCCAGCAGAAGAGAAAGAGGTGCCAGTTGTGTCCAAGAAACAAAGATCGCAAAGCCACTGATTGCTGAAGGAAATGCAGTACCCCTGTGTGCAATGGTCACAGCCAGAAGCAAGTAGTTTGTGACAACTGCACACAGTGAGAGGAGATAAGATGTTTGTGTGTGTACATATGCATGGACAGTGTTATGGTCTCTGGACCTGTTGAATGTTCTCTGTTCGTCCTCCAGGCATAAGGACACACAAACATGTTTTGACACTTGATTGACCTAATTGATTGTTAAGTGCTAAAATGTGAATGTAAAGTAAAAAATGTACATGTAAAAAATGAAATTACTCTTTTGTTTGAACAAAATATATCATCTATCACCAAAATGAGAGAAATGTCTTTAGTTTATTGCAAAAACGCATTGATTTTAATTGGGGTCATTTTTGACCCCACTCGTGGAAGAGTGTAGGTATTGGTAGGTTGTGCATCCAAGGGTTAAGCTAAACTTTTGGAATTTCAACAAATGTTGGTAAGATGGTGGTTCCTAATTTAGTGGGTTCATCTATTTGGATGGAGCTGGAAACTCTATAGGTAGGTTTGAAAAATTTAGGTCATTTTCTGCTCTAATTGTTAACCTGCACATGGCATTCCATTGTCAGTGGGTTAAAGAAGTTGTGGAAGGGTTGATAGCCAAAGTGTTTTTTGTTAGACCTGTGAGTCTGTGTTCTATGTTATTCCCAAAGTTACTTTCCCAAAACTATTTCCAAAGGCAAATCTTTCTATAAACTTGGAAAGTTAAGTGTAGTATATGTGCATGTAGTGTCTATCTATCTCTAACTTTAGCCTAACTCTATTCTCTATTTTTGTTATTCTCTATTTTCTATTTTTATCCTCTATGTCCTATTTATTTCCTCCTGGCCACATCATTTTCCTAATATATTTAATCCTAGGCACACCAAACTTGGTAGTTACATGGGCCATGTCTGGATAAATAAAAAATTACACTATGTCTCTACTCTCAACTCAACAGAGGGGCTCGACAGCGCACCCTGGAAAAGTGAAAATACATTAAACCTGGACTAAGACAGACATTTTTAAGGGGCAGAGAGTTACGAAATTTGGTCGACACATTCCTCACATCTCACTCTACATGAATGGGGTGGGAACATTTCATTTGTTGTATATTAATATTATTTGACAGAGACATCCAGCCTGGGACCCTGAGCAAATAAATTCCTATGGCGACAATGCCCTAATACCAACATCGTCCCCTGGAATTGGAATGGGGGTGGGAAAAAATATATATTATATGCTATTTTAAGCCTATTTATTATTTACGATTATTGTATATTTTTGTTGTTAATTGTTGTATAGACTCCATATACAGTTGTTATTGATTTTGGTTAAGAATAACTCAGAGATTGCTTTGGAAATTTAGCTAATAAAATGAATAACTTAATTATATGTATACTTATAATTTTTTACTATTGTAACTGATGTTGTATTGTGTTTTCCTCTTGTTGTTGTCTTTCAGATATGCATTTCTAAGTTTTTCCAAAATGTTTTTGAAATAGAAGAGGTCTCTTAGGTGTTTTGGTTTCTGATTGGCAGAAAGTGCAGTTTGAATCAATGTCTAAAAATATGAAAATAAATTTATTGTTTGGATACATTTTATATAATATTTTGAGATGGATTTCTCTGCTTTTATTGGTTAGGCAGAACTTGAAAGATATCAGTCATTATTTGAGCCTGTTTATGTTTGGGAGTAGAGAGTTTCTAATGTGATTTACTGCGTAATTATATTTTCTTTTGACTTTGGAAGCATTCTCTAATGTCTTAATTGGTACATGTATTTCTTTTTAAGTTCATGTCTTTAAGTGGAATCCAGTTTACATCTTCATATAGCAAGGCTCATTTCCTTTAGGTGTGGGAAAGCTGCACAAAGGGAAAACACTTGACCGCTACAAACTAAAACCATTTAGTCATCAATGATTAGGTGTGTGAATTATTTCCATCCATTTATTTATTATTCATGATAATGTTGACCAAAGTGAAATGAAGCAGTGAAGGTGAAAAACCTTTAAAGAAATTAAACATGTTGTGTAAATAACCAGTACACCAATAAAATTCCACAAATTAGCAGTGTTAATATGGCTGTTTAAATAACAATGATTTTAACTTTTACACAAAATAAGTTTGACAACTATATTAAATGCATCAATAAGCACTTAAGGCCATTTTTAACATGAAAATTGCACCAAGCCTAAAATATATTGTACATACAGTGGGTTTTGGTTGATAAGTGTTACATGAAGTAAAAGCTGGTATATTGCACAGACCAATGTATAAACAAGTAGTACAGTACATTTCAACGTTGTGTTGTCTGATGTGCATATGTTGTAGCACCCCTGGGTACCCCATAGTGTAGACCGCCCGTCACCATTGGCCCCAGCTAACTGCCCTTAGATAAATTTTGTGATAGGCCTACATTTTAAGTTCATAGAATTTTCTAAACTTAGATGTAATAAAGACACATTTTTTCTAAATCATAGTCTTGTGTTTCAACTATTACTTTTTTCCACTAATTTGAAGATTTACCTTTTTTAATAATTAATTGTTTGGATTTCAAATCACATCTTTGCCTATTTTGTTGAAATTTACCTGTGTTGTCTTAGCCTATTTAAGTATTTCCTGGGACACTCATACCCAGGTCACATAGTTGTCACATTAATCAGTCAAATTACGCCACGCACTCCACCAGGCCTGTTGGATGATTTTGTGTACCAGATCAAAAAGGGGGCAAATCAATCTCATCTTAGATCACCATGAAAAGCTCAAGCCCTACATCTGAGGCGTCACTAACTAATTTGAAGCACAACTCACTACAGGAAGTGGCCACATCAGCAACAGCACCATAGATCTTTGACACAGAAGACCGTCCACCAACTCTGTCCTACTGGGAATAATGAGGACACTCTCCTTTTCCAGGTTGTTGTTTCAACCCAAATCATAAATGTAGATTAGGATAAAGGCATCAAGGTAAGAACAAGTGTTGATTGTGTGATTGATTATGTTGTTAATTTCACCTCCAAAAGGCATTTTCACAGAGTAGGGGTTTGGCGCCATCTGGTGAGGCAACGAATGAAGACAACGTTTAAAATAGAGATGTTGCACCATTTCTTGAGTGAAAACAAACCCTGACGGAATTATATGAAATTAATAAAATACGTGCGCTGAGTAAGAACAATTCTTCTCTCAAATATTTTAATGACCTGTGTTGCCTTAGCCTTTTTTTTATTTTCAATTTGCAACCACTGCCATCCAGTGACAATGGAGTACTAATGTAAATATAAAATACAAAAAATAAATAAGATTTAACACAAAATACTCAAAGACCATATGCAACAAGATATCAGTAAAGTGTGGTTTCATTACCCAGACATTAAAATATGAAAACCATATGACACTCATATGTCATCACACTTGCCCCATGGAAACATTTAATTATCTTTTTTTTTTTTTATGAAAAAGTGTGTTAAAAGTTGTTAGTGTTAGTTTTCTGGCCGATCACAAACGTGACCAGTGGAATTCGGTGTTGTATAATGAATATTAACACTTTTCTCTTTTATGAACAGTATTTTCTTAATATATTTATGCTTTATATTAAAATGTGTTTTAAATGTTCTAAAATAATGTGTAAAAATAAGTTTTAAGTAGGTTGTAATCTTCATCTGTTTAGCAACAGTGCACCATTGAAACAAGCATCTATTTAAATGTAAAACTGACTTACTTGGATTTTAAACATGGTATCCATTGTTAGTCTGAAATGTCACAGAAGTGCTGTGTGTCTTGAGCTTCCTGATTGGACAGGCTGTATTTAGGATGCAATGTACAGTATATTGAAATTCAGTGTGATATACAGCCAAGAACCCCAGTCACTGAATGGGTAAATTAGTTTTACAAAAAACAAAAATGTATGAGTTAACTTATGCTTCAGGTTAAAGCCTAGCTCCCAGTGATGCTACTCTTTTTGCACAAGCAGCATGAAGAATGACTGAAGGTACTGTGCAGGGGTCTCTGAGCTCTGTAACATGGTGCTGCTTTCATTTTTTATAAAACTTTTGTTGATGTCTTTGGTTTGTTTAAAAACTTTTAAACTTTTAAAATTACTATAGTTAGAAGGACATAGACACTTCCAAAACTATCTATCTAATGTGCATGTCTCAGGCCTGAGTGGATCCACAGAACAGTTGGGGCCTTAACATTTCACGTTTCTTTCTAAAGACACAATATTCTGTCAATGTCAATTCTATTATGTATTTTAATTAATTTAAGCAAAGTCATGACTCTTCATTTGTGCAACAGTGCAACAATGTCATGTAATTACATAGTGTAATCATTATGATAATATAATTTCACTGATAAACTGTGGTCACTAAACAATTTCTATTGACAGTTGTCTATAATTGATTGAAGGGTTGCGGAGTTTTGAGCTGAAACCTCAGTTTAATCTTCTTTTCACGTAGTGTGGATGGAAACATCTGATACTCAGGACACACAGACCAAAGATATTCACAATCTGACTAAGAGTAAAAACTCCTGAACTAGTAAAATAATATGTATAATAAACTATAAAAATGTATATTTTACTATAGAGACCTACATCACTCCCAACCAACATATGATCCTAATGGTCACTATTATTGCTGCTCATATTTACACTAGTCATGTGTCCAGACCAAAGAAAGTCCAAACAACAAAGACCGTTAACAACTGATATTATATATACAGTGAGAGTAAAGGTGTTAATAATACATTTTGTCCCCCTTGACAAAAAGTCATTGAAGACCTTGGATGTGACCCTTCAAAGTTCTCATAGTCAAACAGCCAATGCATGTTTGGGTTCTAATCGCGTGGTGCACGTTTGTCCAGCTCATTAACGTTAAGCCTCTGACGAAAACAGGTCAAAGCAGCAAACAGCACAGAGCTGTGAGTAGCCAGCACAGTTCCAACTACTGCAGGACAAACTGTTCTGCTCCACTAAAGTCCCTGGTTTATTGCACACAGGAGCCTTCTAATCAACAGCATGTCAAAGGAAGGAGAAAGAACTTCTTCAACTGCATCTGTGGAATCAGCCTTAGCAGACAGGTGAGCTTTCATCAACAGCCATATTATCATCTAAGTATAAATCTCACAGTAAATGCTATTACATTCCTCACATATAAATGTGATTATTTTACAATTATTTTTAGCAAAGCTTCCAGCCCTAAAGATTCCCCATCAGGATCTGTCTCTGAAACCCCCAAGAAAAAAAAGAAGTCCAAGAAAAACACAGAGAGTATGAACAAAGTCTACATGTCTGTGCTCAACAGTGTTTTTGGAGCAGTAAGTTTTCATGGTCACTCCTGGTAAACTGCACTGTTCTTCCACGTAACCTACTCTGATGAAGCAATATTCATCATCAGTCCAATGACATAATGTTATTGTGAGGTGTAAAAGCTGAGGCTGTCAGACACCAAATGTCAGAAGAGAGGTGGAGGAGCTGCTTGCACTAAGCCCTTTGCGTCTGCAGCATTAGTGGATCATTACCTAAGGCTTAATGCCACAGTTCGTTAGGGTTATCCAAATGAAGGGGTAAAATGTGTGTGGCTTTAAAAATGTTCACATTGTTTCCAAATATTAGAATTTTAATTATACAACTTTGACATTGTAAAGCTTACAAAAATTATTAAGTCATTTCAAACTGGATGACTGTTGATGTAAATCATTTTTTGTTTTTCTGCAGGAAAGAGAACTGGCTCAGGCAGAGCTCGATGGTAAGACTTGAGAAGCAATTTGCAAATTCATCTGTGTAAATAATTAAGATTCCAATAAAGACCACTTCCACAAAAAACTCTTTAACTATTTCATGTAGAGTTACAAGAGGCCTTCAAGGAGTTTGATTATGACCAAGACGGCTACCTGAACTATAAGGATGTGGCCGAATGCATGAGAACCATGGGGTACATGCCCACAGAGATGGAGCTGCTGGAGATAGTACAACAAATCAAGATGAGAAGTCAGTGGTGTTTATGAAAAAGGATCATTTCTGTAAGAGTTTCTAGACTGAGCCCCTGTCCTCTGTGTTCTAGTGGGTGGGTTAATGGACTTTGAGGACTTTGTTGAGCTGATGGGACCCAGGATGATGGGAGAAACTGCTGATATGCTGGGACTTAAAGAACTTCAATCAGCATTTGTACAGGTTAGTCAGGAAGACATCTCAATCAGGGAGATAATCGAATGAAAAATAAAATGCTGCTGTTGTTAAGTTTGACTTAGACGGAGATGGAAACATCAATCAGGATGAGATGAAGGAGGCAGTGAAGAGTCTTCTTGGGGAGAAGCTGAAGAAAGGAGAGCTGGAGGAGATCCTGAAGGAGCTGGACATTAATGCAGACGGAAACATTGACTTCGAAGGTGGGTCTAACAGCTTTACACTTTTACAGATTAACCACATGCGTGGAAATGTTGTGACAGCTGTGTTTTTTCTGTTTTCTCCATTGCAGAATTTGTGATGATGCTCTCCATTCGCTGACAGCTGAAAAATGTGCACATATAACTATAATTCTACATCATACATAATGTGTAGTTTTTAGATTGATGCAACTTAATATGTGCCTAAATTGTATAACATATATGAGGTAATGACTGTTGGGTGGCGTCAGGCTGCTGTTGCTCATGCGATGTATGACTAAGCTCTACAGTGATACATGTAGATAAAAATGTCATTTTTGCTATTTTAATAAAGAAATTGAAACAGTTTTGCCTTTCATTTGACGAAATGACATGTAAGTGCTGGTTTAAGCCACTCAAACAGACTTTATTCAAAAGGAACATTCTTCCAGTCATTGTTCAATAAAATGGAAATTATATTAGCGCCTTCACAGAATATGGTAAATATAAATAATGTTGCTGCTTTAGTTGCTTACCACATAGCAGCTTGGAGCTTCGTCTGGTGTAATATTTGAACTGTAGAGCCAGTCTCATAAAAAAGTCACATTTCATAGTCAAATTACAAATGAGGCATTCAGAAGTGACATAAGCTGTGTCTCCTCTCTGAACATCTCCTGTTGTAATACTAAAGGTAATTCATATTAGTCAAAGTATGACTGCACATTTCAGCAAGATCTGCAACATGAAGCATATTAAAATAAGCTGAAATCAAAATCTCTCCTTAGACAGGAACAGAGTCATAAAATAGAGATTTTCAGTTTCCAAAAAGCACAACGTGACACTGGTGGAGATGAGATGAACGAGGCATTTGTTACTGTATCAGAGTCATGTGCGTGTTTTTAAAAGTGTGTTTTTCACATTTGGTCATAACATTACACATTTTAAAAAGTGTGTCTTTCTTAAAGGGAAATCAACCCTAATATATTCCCAAGCTAGGCCACAGTGACAGACTGTGACTAAGACTAAGGACCTTTTGTTGATTTTGTGGATGCCTCCTCCCTCTCATCTCACTGAGGGGAATGTTGAACAGTCTTTTGTAAACTTTTTCAATTATCATATACCATCTGAATAGCAGCTGTAGTTGTAAACAAATGCATATTTTCTGTTGTTTGTACTTTCTGCAGTAACCTTAGTTTTACTCCCACATGTTGTACTTCACATTGGGAGTTTGACTCTACTAGAGCTGTGACACGTGCATTCACAACACTAGAGATTTTTTTGGCTCAAAGAATGTTACAAGAAAAACAAAAGTATCTTTTCCAGCTTTTGCAAAGTTACAAATTAACTTTAAACACTTGATCTGTATGTGGTAATTATTCTTATTCATAAAAGTTTGAACTAAACCATATTTTGCAGAAGTCACTCACTCAAATTCAAATCAAGTCCTCTAAATGTAATATTTCAGTTTCTTATGTAAATTTTCTCACATTGCTCTTCCATTCTTGTTTTATTTGCCTCTCTATTCTAACTATCCTAAATATTAGGCGAGAAAATGTTTAAAAGAGGCATTAGGATGTAGGTTTAATGGTGAAGATGTTTGTCCCTCATCCAAGGGACTAAGTCAATTCTGAAGTCAGATTGGGCCTTAGACTACCTGCTCTGTTCAAAGAGGAGAGGAAGCCAGCCCTAAGCAAAACCCTGCAAAGGCTCCTACCATGAGCCATTTTACGCCAATCAGTGACAAGCAATGTCGAACCTAATACTGTCTCTGTAGGGCTGAAAGCTACAACTCATGCAGTCTTTCATTGTTTAAATCCTGAGAGCATAAGAAATTATTGAACAAGCCAGACCATGTTCATTATAAATCATAATGTTTTAGTACATATGGATGAGAACTTCTGATCAAACCAGGAATAATCTTCTGTTCTCCCTTGTAGTTGATGACTGAGTAAAATTTAAATCTAGGTCTTTCTCTAAACTGCAGCCTCCTGTCATACAGTCTAAATTTCTATCCACTTAAACAGCCATGTTTATAGACACCTATGTTTATAGAGATTTGCCTTTTTATTAAAGGGAATTAAAGTGAGTCATTAATATTTAGAAATTTTGAGAAATCATGCATATGATGTCTTTAATGTAATAGAATTTAAAGTAGTAGATTAGAACTATTAAGTCTGATATTACAGTGTACTCTGAAAAAAATCTAATACATATAAAATAAAGTAAATGTTTCACAAACTGGACTCAAGAAAAAAATAAATAAAATATTAATTATGCAAAAAGATGGATAATCATTAGTTATACTTAGGGCCTATTTATTTAACAGACTATAAGGTTGTTAGCTTTGCTCTTTAGTGTTTGTAAGTGACATGGACTTTGTTTTAAGTTGTTACATACACCTTTCATTCCCATAGCCTCATGCCATTTAAGTTTCCATCATAAGCAAATGTCTGTGAAACAAAATTTTGTGCCACACGCAGATATAAAGCAGTTACTGCCTTTAAATTATACAGACAGTCTCTTGCTCAGATTTTCTGTGAAAGTGATTTCTTTGGCAGTGGCACACGCTACCATGAACGAGCCAAAAACCAATCGAAAAGCGGCATTTGAAGAAAAGGCAGAACCTGGAAATCCGCAATATCTAGGCTACATGTTGATTGACAGATAGATGACTATCTGAGACCATCGCTTTAAAAGATAGGAAGGAAAGGGCCATTCCACGGCTGCGGGGCCCTGTGCAACTTGCACAGTGTGCGTATAGGAAGGTCCGGCTCTGACAAGTGCATAAAGACTCCCCCACCAGCACACACAATGCCCATTCAAGTCTTTACAGTGAGGCCAGAATAAGGCTTTTATCAGCCAATTACATTAGTTTCTACCTTCCTCTGAGGCATATAATCTTATCATTTGAATTCAGAATTGACATCCCTTGGATGAGTTGGATGAGGGATAAAACTTTATCACCTTCGTCCAGATGCCGTCTTTGAAACCTTTTCTTGAATATGTCCTGGATGACTAAGAACCTCCAAGGATAAATATTAGGTGCAAAAATATATATATGTAAAAGCTCACATATTTAATCTTCTTGGTTAGTCTCAAGACTTGGTCTACAGCTCATTGGTTAGTTCTTCAGCAAACTCAGCCATGATGTCATGCACCCAGATGTCTTGTTCTTCTTGTGACGTATCAACCAGGAAGACAGTCAGCTTCCTGTCCCAGGGGTTAGGGGCTTCCTGGGTGGCCTCCAGCTGGGCCACAAGAGGCTTCTTCTCCACATGGTTCCTGAAAACGATAGACGCTTCCTCCGACCACTGTCGAGGCTTTACTCCTGTTAATGAAAATGTACATTTTTTTAAGGAACTGTAAATCAGCTTTACATTCATATCATTATTATAATTGCAAAAGTTTACATTTACATATTGTGAAAGTGAATGGTTGTTTGTCAGTGTCTGTGTCTAATGTCAGCCCTAAGACTAACTGGCCATTGTCCAGGGTGTACCCCACCTCAGGCCCAAAGCTGCTGGGATAGGCTAGCCAGCCTTGACCCCCAACGGGGACCAAGTGGTAGAAGATGAATGAATAACATTTTCATGTTGTAACAAATACTAGACATAGATTTTATTTATATAGAATATATATTTCAATTTTTTTATATTTTAACTTGAGTACATTTTTGTTGCAGTGTGTATTTAACATGCTGTAATTCTTTCCATTTATGCTATGTTTTAGTTCTTTTTTGCACATTATTTGTGTGTTAGCTGCAGAATTTCATGTTATTTTATTAAAGTGACTGCTGACTAAATTTTACGGAATTTGATACAAACATTCTAGATTAAGAAAAGAAAACAAAGTAAAACTGTAATTTACATATGTTAGATTAGGGATGCAACTTAAATGATGGAGGGGGCCACAATTTTTCATTGACACTTCCAGAGGGCCACATAGGGTCACACTTAACCAGACATGATAAAACTGACATTTTAAATATTTTTATATATATGTATATATATACAGGAGGAGCAGATACAGATACAGATATAAGCAGAGTGGTTAGCGCTCCTGCTTCACAGCAAGAAGGTCGTGAGTTCGAATCCCGGCCGACCCTAAAACATCGTTGGCTGATTGTGGATGACTCAAACATCATTGGCTAACTCTGGTCTTTCTGTGAGGAGTCTGCATGTCCTCCCCGTGTCACCGTGGGTTCTCTCCGGGATCTCCGGCTTCCTCCCACCGCCCAAAGACATGCATGTAGAGGTTAATTGGTGACTCTAAAGTGCCCCTAGTGGCTGAATGTGAGAGTGAATGGTTGTCTGTCAATGTCTGCGTCTAAGTGTCAGCCCTGCGACGAACTGGCCACTGTCCAGGGTGTACCCCGCCCAATATATATATTAATTTATTTATTTATTTATTGAACCAGCATACAGTGCAGTAACTTAACATCTTTCATGCTAAAATGCATGTATAACAGTTGTATTCTTCTTTGATAAACAGGAGGTTTGAAGCAAACAAACTTACTGTGATTTTTTTTCAGTGCAAAGGGCTCTCATGAAAATAAATCATACAAATCACCATCCACCTCAAGGATGGCAGAAAGCTGCAGAACAGCAAACCAACATTAATTGCAAGAACTAATTTTGTGCATTTTTACACTGCACTTTAAAGATTTTAACATTTTCCCTGTATACCCACTCATTTTTTTAAATTAATCTAAGGTCCACTTCGAGTGAAGACGTGGGCCTTGTGCCGCCCCCGGGCCACAAGTTGCCCATCCCTGCGTTAGATACTTTTCATAAATTCTCCAGTAAGTCTGGGTCTCCAATGATCTTGAGGCAATACGTTTAAACAGTAAAAGCCAGTGGTTTACTCACCTGCAAGCTGAGCAGTGATGCCCTGGAATGGCAACTGTCTGAACTCCCTGATAAGAGGCCTGAGCTGTGTGCAACTGACCAGCTCATGTTTACCATAATCCAACTCATAGACTGACACCAGTCCATTGGTCAGGACTCCCTTCACCAAGACACGATACCAACTGAAAGAAGAGGATAGAGAAGACACAACGCTAATCTCTACTATAGGGGTACTATAGAGTACTATAATATATACAGTGGTCCCTCGTTTATCGCGGGGGTTACGTTCCAAAAATAACCTGTGAAATCCGCAAAGTAGTCAGCTTTATTTTTTACAATTATTATATATGTTTTAAGGCTGTAAAACCCCTCACCACACACTTTATACACTTCTCTCAGACAGGCATGAACATTTTCTCACATTTCTCTCTTGTTTAAACACTCTCAAAGTTCAAACCTTAGCATCTTCCTCTGCCTTTTGGGTGTGACCACAGGTGCCTTTGTCGGTGCAGAACGTTTCGTCGACATTGTGGGTTTTGTCGGGGAGAAAACTTGCAAACATACAGCACTTCAGAGTCACACTGCTAGTGATCGAACATTCATGTAAATTTGGCAAGCCGAACGCATTCTGTACTGTACAGGAGACACGGAGGAGACTGATTGACAATGGTCTACATACCCTTAGCCAATCAGGACGCAGAACACAATGCGCGTTCATACACTGTGAAAAAAAAAGCATGCAAAATTGCACTAAAAAAATCTGCGAAACAGCGTGGCCGCGAAAGGTGAACCGCGTTATAGCGAGGGACTACTGTAATGGCATAGGTCAGCTGGTTGGCTTATTAATTAAAGCCATATTTGAATGTACTTGTTCTCCACTTTGGCTGCGTATATTTGATTCTTCTCAATGCTGAGTTGTTTCTCCTCGGTTTTGTTATAGTAAAGAATCATCTCTCCCATCAGCACCACCAGTTTGTACATGTCTCTCCAGGGCTGCAGCACAAAATGTCCAGGATGACATGCCACAGACACATACACATCCATGTTGTTTCCTGAGACAACAAAAAAAAATTAGTTATATTTCAAAATGTTAGTAGACACCACAGTTAGTTGTTGTTTTTGCCTGGTAGAGGCAGGTCTAGCAGCGGAGGCAGGTGCAGTGAAGACTGTGGTGTTCCTGGAGTGGTCGTGTTGGTGTTTCCACTGCCTTTGGAACCAGACAGAACTCTCCTAAGATGAGGCTTGGCTGAAGCAGATGACGTTGGACTACCATTGGTGGAGTCACTGGGGCTAGAGGTCTTGGGGGACAAAGAAGCAGTGCACAACTTGGTTGGGCTGTGAAAGTAGAATGTGAAAATAGTGAGATTTAAAGAACCTGGCAGCTCATAAATTCACAGACAGAAACTAGACCTGTGGCTTGTCAGGAAGACGTCTGGTTGCTCTTTGAAAAAGTCAGAATGGGTCATCTGGTAGCTGAGGCTGCGGGCTGGGTCGTGGAAGTTTTTGTCAGTAAACAGGTGAACAAAGGTACAGCATTTTGTTTCATCCACTTTAGCAACCTTAAAGAGATAAGTGACATGATACATAAACAATATGAAGGAGGTTTCACACTCGCTGTGAATAAGTTAATATAAATTGTAGTAGACATGACACAGGTTGAAGAAATGTACCTTCATACTACAGTCAGTGAAATTGAGAACTTTCTCTCTGAGCCATTGGACAGCCTCTGGAGTCCAGGACCCCAAGCTTACTGCCAGGTCTGCTAGACAACACTTCACAGCCTAAACACATCCATGTCATTTTATTTTAATCTCTAAACATACTGCTTCTGATTTTTTGTTTGAGAGGACAGTCATGTTTACCTGTGCTGGGATGGTCATAAGGTCACGGAGGAATGGCTGAGGGATTTCTCTCAGTTCAAATACCTCTACAGAAGCCTGAACACCAATGTCAGTGAACAGGATGTCCAACACTCTGCTGCCATGTAGATTGGTGATCTACAGACACAGCACAATCACTGTTATCAATCATTCACCAGTGCAAATATATGGATATATTTCCACTGGTAAACAGTGCTTTCTTACCTCCACACGAGACCATTTGCCTTTGTATCGAGCCAGACATCCTTTCCCACAAAAAGGTCTTGACAGCAGGAATTCTGATGTAACCTTAAAAAGAAAAAGTTATTTAAAGTAGTGGCCATGGCTCATCAGGCATAGTGTGTATTACATCTGCAGAGTAACCTGGGTTCAGATTCAAGCTTGGGTCTATTTGGTTATGTCATTACACTTGCTTTCAAATAAAGGCTAAAAAGCCAACAACAAAGCTTAATAGAAAAGTTAAGTAGTGTTGCTGTATTAGCATTGTATAAAACCCATTTGTAATTTTAAGGCTCTGAACCAACAGAGGCTACTTCTTATAAAACACACTTGCAGCTGTTCATCAAAGACTAAAGTGTTGGCTTGTAGTTTTCATGTGTAATTCTTTGTGCTGTAAACCTGTAGCTTAAAGTATATATAATTACTTGAGGTCCTGTTACATACTACAGTAAATTATATGAGAAAAAAATTGAAAATTTTAAAATATAGAAAGTTATTGTGAATCTCAACAAAAAAGAGACACTGATTTGGCATAAGTGTGTTTTAATCCTGGCGCATAGCCTGGCAAACTTTACCCATTCACTTTGGAAGGTGAACTGAGTCTGGGATCCCTTCCCTATATAGCAACTAATACTGCACAGAAATCCTATCTGACTACTGTAGCAGTGTAAATGTCCAGGTTTTAAGCAGTGTTTAGTTTCTCTGATAGGTTGTATTTCTGTTTAATTGTTTTTTGTGTCTGTTTGAACTTCAATTCAATTGATTCAAGTTAAATTGATTCTCTACATTCATACATTCAAGTGTCACATAATCATCTAATGTTAAAAAAATGGTGGAGGTAGTATTTCAACTAAGATGAAGATCTTCTTCCTTTTAGGCTTAATGTTGAATTTATTTAAACATAGACACAGGAGTCACTGAGCTGCAACTTTAAAGGGTTGCGGCAGCACAACTAGAAAAAGCATCCGCTCTGATGTGCTGTCAACAGATTAAGTAGCTTGGCAATGTCTTAACTCTGGATTATCAACCTAATCTTAGTCTGTTCACTGCACTGCCTTAGAAAAGCAACAGCAAGCACCACATTCATAAAACGTTTTATGATAATGGTGAGTGGTCATATTTACAAACCTCTGAAAATATAAATTGTTTGAATAAAACACAGGATAGGAAAACATGGCTGTAACCTGTGAGTGGAAGTATGTCTCTATTTTGTCCAGGATCTCGTTAAGCTTGGAGAGGCCTCTAGAGGGCAGCTGACAGTAGATGGTCCCGTCGGAGCACACACTGCTGACAGTCACATTCATGTAGACGCTGTTCACCTGTAAAAAGCCACCAGCAGAACTTCAGTATGTTGCACTGATTTACTTCCAGAAGAAAGACAACCCACACCTTCACCTGCAGTGGGCTGGCCAGGCTCTTGTCCAGCAGTGCTTTCATGCAGGCAGCATTGATGTTGACATCGTCATCCTGTGAGGTGTCATACAGGACCACTAATGGCAGCTGTCCTCGCTCTAGGATCTCAGCCAACAAGATTTTTCCACTTGCCATGGTCTCAAACTTCTTCAGCACCCCTGGCTCCTGAGAGAATGGCTCCAACCCTGCAGCGTTTCACCAGGACTGTTTAATGTCTACTTATGATATCATGTATATGAAAAGTGAATTTAGACGCACCAGCCAGTTTGCACTTGGTTGCTTGGAAAGGCAATTTGAAAAACTTCTGATTCAGTTCAAATACTTTGGTTTTGCTGATCACTTCAGAAAAGCCATGATCCACATAGTGCACCTAAAATGTAATCATAAAAACTTGTCATTCTTTTCCCATCATGATTATGACTTTAAATTCAACACATTTATGACACTCACCTTGACCTTATCAGCAAGTAACTCGCAGACTTGAGCCCTCAGAATCTCCTCCTCCTCCTCTGCCCTGACAGCAACCAGTTGGCCTGCCTGTGGAGATGAAACTGGAGCTGGACTGCTTTGGTTCCTGCCATAGAACTCCCTCATTTCATCCTCCATGGCCTCTTGGGCCTGTGAGTAACCTTCACCAATGTACCTGAGAGCAGAGAGAGAGAGAGATGACCCTTTTTATACTTCAATCTTATGGCCTATGTCCCTCACGCCACAAGGGTGCTACAATATGTAAATGCAATTGTATTGTTATTGGAAAATCACTTCACTTCAAATCACAAAACTTGTTCCACTTTAAAGTCAAGGTATTTCATGTGACAAACATACTTCACACTTGATCTTACTTCAAAACTTCTTTCCCATTAAATATGCTACAATTGTTGTAAGCGATGCACGTCAGAAGCTTGAAATGGTATCAAAGACAGATCTATGACTGAGTATTTCTCTACCTGAGTACAACAGTATTCGTATTAGTGGCCTCCACCACCAGTACAGAGGGGTACTCCTCTGTGGGGATCTGCAGTGAGGGGACATGCAGGCTGCTGAGCCTCCTGCTTGTCTGCTTCATTCCCTTCTCCTCTTCACTGGCTGTAGAGTTCTTCCTGTTGCTGTTCTCATCCTCTCCACCTCCAGCACTACTCCGTCTGTACAAGATGGCCCTCTTGGGGTTGTCAGGCATTGGGTAGTCGATGGTGCAGATGTCTGAGAGGAAGTGAAGATTTTCGAGGACGTGTCCCGGCAATTTTGTCTAAAAATAAAACAAAGATGTTCAAGCTTAGATTAATACACTTACTGTATTTCATACTGTTTACATTAATACACCATATAAGGGATGCTCTAAAGTAGACTTTGTTGTTCAGTTTCAGCAGATTCTCAGAATTGAAGACTTCTAAAGATTTCTCCAATTGTTTGTCAAAGAAAAACAAAACTCTGAATGACCAATTCATCACAAATGATAGATCTTAAAGAGTGTTCCTGATTTATTCACTGTTTCTATATGGTTTAATATCATTTTCATGATGCAACATTATGTTCAAATGTAAACCTTTAAGTCTGGCTAGTATGTAATAAAAATAAGTGTACTGACTTTATAGGTGTCCTGGAAGAGCTTAGGTAGAGCATGGGCCCACAGCCCATTGGAGTACTTTAACAGCAATTCCTCCAGTTTTGTTCTGAGGTCTGGGCTGAGTGTGGCCGGGGAAGACGGGGGACTGGGAGAGGACGAGCAGGGAGAGGACGAGGAGGGAGAGGACGCATGAGAACTGGAGCGGTTTCCTCGGGCACTCCGAGGCCTCTGCTGCATGGGGGACTGCGTATCTGTGGGGCTGTTCGAAGACCGTGGAGGGCCAGCGGGGGTGTGAGGGCTAATGTCTGGCTCCTTGGCTGGGTAAAGAAGCAGCTCTGATGGGTTACTGCTGCAGGTTTTCTCTACCTTTAAGAGAAAAAATATTTACAGGAATCTATACAGAAAATTAGAATATCATGAACCCTTTTCATAATATTCAAATTTTTTTAGATGAACTGCCTTATAATATATAAGATAACTATTATAATAATTAAATACTATATATAACTGATACTACCTAAACTACGATAGCTGGGCAATGTCACAGGCATATATTGAGATCAACAACACTGTACAAATAATACGAAAAAGAGCAAAAACACTATAAAATACAATTAAAATAATATCTGATAGTGTAATAGTGTAGATTTTGAGGAGATTGCCCAGCTTTTAATCTTATGAAAAGAGAATTCATTTCAAAGCTACCACAACATACAGTGCAGATGTGCGTCCAGGTCTCCAGGTCACTGATGGCCTCAGTGGGTAGGTCTTGTTTGTAAAGTTCTCTGTAGATCTGAGGGAGCTTGGACACCCAAAAGCCATTACTGTACTTCCCCAGGATCTCCCTGATATGTGCCTGTACCTGCTGAGGGTTGTAGGGTTTTGCTTTTTCCAGAACAAGGCTCTTGTTCAGATTCATATGTGCTGGGAGAATGAAACAGTCAAAATTAAGAACATGCAAATATGGCTGTCATGTCTCTGGCTGAGAGTCCAGTATATTTACTAGCATTTAAAATTGGTGGTAGAGGTGTTCATTTTATTAGAGGCATCTTCAACAGAAAAAGTTTTTGAAGATGAAGAAAAATTTAGGAGTAGAAGCCACCAGAAAGAGGGTAGGCAACAGATACTTTATCATACAAAAATATTAGTGGTAACATGTGTATAAACCGGTTTCCATAGTTAATGCCGTCTGGAAGCTTGTTCTTGTTTCAGAGGATGGAGATATACAAACAGAAGACTGTCCCACTTACGATTAGTCTGTTGGGTATTTCGAGAAAGGTGAGCTTGCACCTCCTTCTGAAACCGCGTTGGCAGAGTCATCCTCTTATCTGACCTGGACAGGAAAAAAGGAGAGGAAAAAAAACCCAAACATTTTAGGGGTCCCCAGTGAAAAGTCTTTTAAATTGCAGAATGATAGTTCATTCTCTCATATAAACTTTATCGCTAATGAAGACAGTTGTTGTGTCTTTTATAATTAGACTGTCCCTCCCTTTGACCTGAATATAGGTCATGAGCTACTGCTCAAATAATTGCACTGTACCGTACCATTGTACAGGTATCTAATACATATTGAGTACCCATACCATTATTGCAGGTCAGCAATCTTTGCAACATAAGATTTTGTCCATACTGATACTGCAATAACAGCATATTCCAATTCAAGGGTTGTCCACTGACCACTGATTACTTTGTACTCTTATTGACTAAAACATATTTTGAAGAACTTTGCAACCAAAGTTAGATTACAGAATACAGTGCCCAAAACCTAGACATAATTTGCTCTGTGTCTGATGACAGTAAAACAAAAGAGAGCAAACTAGGCTCTGTAGCATTTTTGTTATAATGTATATGTTAGAGTCTAAGTTCTGTCTCTATGGGGCCTTTCTGTGGTACAGTCCTCTGGAAGGTCCACGGATACAGAGAGATGTGCTGATTCATTCTGTGTCGGTTTAGAAGTGTTAATCTACAGAGAATGGAGCTGGGATTAGGCAGGGCTCACCCCCCCACTCTGTGCTCACGTCCCCTGCCCCACACCAGGCTTTCACCCTTTGTCCTGTGGAGGGCCACCAGCACAGGACAGTGGGTCACAGCCAGAGCACTGATGTCAGGAGTTTTTACAGCACACAGACAGCAACATCGTGGATGTGAAGTGTGAATGCAGAAAGGTATATGCTCCTTTGGATTATGGACAGAATATGAAGTGGTGTTGTTTGAAGACATCTAGCCAAATAATGCTCTGTCAAAGTCCAAGAGCAAATGAAATGCTCCATTTAATAAGGTATTTCTCAGGGGACCCATATTTCAAAACTTCCTGATCTGTTTTGGTTTTAATAGTGCAATCTAACTACTTTTTAATAATATTTTGTTCATTTTATCATGGTTTTCTTTCCCTTTCAGTGTTCTTTTGATTGTTTCTAGCACAGTATTGTTCCTTTTTCTATATTTACTGTTTTGTCCTGATACCCATTTAAAAAAGCAGCATTTTTATTAAATGCCCATGCACTGTATTTTTGAAATTATACAGTTAAAATTTTTTGGCAACCCAAATAAAACTTCCATGAACCTCTATCTTATTTAACATTAGCAATTTATGACAATGCATTATATAAAGGTTGAAGGAATGACCATAAAATTAGAATAAAAGAATGTGCCTGATGTCACACAAATGCTTTTAAAACAGGCAGAAGATAATCACTAACATATACCTGAAAAAATAAATTATATGGTTTTATCTCAATACAACATCCAACCCTAAGGTTAGATTAGTGTAGGGCACAACCTAAAGACACAGCCGGACTTCTGCATGATAATATTAAAACACTATTCTGTCAGTTATAGAGTTACTTGTCTTGGACAGCTTCCCTTCACTCACTTTTCTCCAGGCTGGTTTGCTTTCTTGTTTGGTGTAGTCTGATGGGATGTCCTGTTAGAATGTGGCCCGGCCTTGCCCTCTAATGGGCTGTCCCTCATGTCCCATGCATGTCTGAAGTCTCCATGCCCAGTCCCTCGGCCTCCTCTGCCTCCTCCTTGGCCTCGATGGCTGGGCTGCCTGAGAGACGTCTGAGGTTTGGCTGCACAAACACAAATACAGACAGAGACACAGACTCTACTAAACCTGACTCAGCAGCTCAGCAAGCTAATGGTCTAACAACGTCTATGCAATACTTACAAATATATTGTAAAAAAAATAATTTTATTAATTTTTTAAGTACGGTCCACAAATGGATCATAAAGCTTTTTCTAATTTCTATCTTTTTTTAAATTCTAAGATACTGTACACAATGCTGCTTAAGCTTTTGGAATAATCAAAGAATTACAAAACAACTCTCCCTTGTAGATCAACAAAGCCCCTCATAGTAGATTCAGATATGTTGCCAGCATGACATGGCATCTGTGAAGCGTGTCATCACCAGTCTCATCATGCAAGCTCACACTCAATCATTCACAATCATCAACACCCCTTTTTCAGCTGACCACTTCAGGATCTGCAATAATCTCTGACTCACCCTCACTTTTACTGAATGTTCGACTGTGCCATGCATATAAATAGAGCTACTGGCAGTCAGTCAAATAAAGAGTGATCAGTGAGATGCATAACAAGGACAAGTTTAGGTCCCGTGCTAACATAAGAAAGGAAAAGCACATACGCAGCGCCTCAGAGCAGGCAGTACATCACATCAGCAGCATCGACACACAGTCCTGGTGTGTCTGTGGCTGAATACTAACATCCCCAGCAGCCGACACAGAGGGAACCGCTTCTCTCTGTTTCTTGTTGACTCTCACTTGCTTTAGCTGTGATAGTCTAATAGATTATACCCCAGTCTCGCTCTCCTCTCTTCACTGTCCACCCCCTCCCTCAGTCTCACAGCCCCCCTCCTCTCTGCACTACCACCTACTTCCACTGTCTGAGAAACAGGATTCAAGGGCATGTTGCTTTTTCTGCACAGCCTGCACAAGCTCCCATCAGAAACAAGCAAAGGGATAAATTCCAATAGAAAAACAATTAAACCTGCATATTTATCCCGTAGTCAAATTGATAACAATAGATTTGTGCACAAATATACAGACAGTCTGTTTGAGATTGTTTCTTACCATTCAGGACCAGCGGAGCAGCTGTTTTCACCCTCATCTGGGTGTTAACCAGGTGGGGTCGGCCTGTCTTCTTGGAGCTACGCTGACGAGCCACCACCTTCGCAACATGGCCATTCTCACTGGCTACTGAAGCAAAATACACCGTCTGTAGAAGAAGGGGTTTGACACAGATTTATCAGTGTGTCAAAGCTGTAAACAATGACTCAGTTCATACAGTGTCGGCGGAAACTAAATGAACAATGGAGTCACAGTGTTTGAGTATACTGAATCTTTGGTGCGAAATAAGAGCACTAACCAGGAGCTAGGAAACACACCTCTCCAGACTGACCATGTTCCATGCGGACTACAGAGGGCATAGTGGCCAACAGAGCATCCAGCTGGTTGTGTCCCATCTGTCTGTGTGGTATATGATCTCCAGTCAGTTCCTTGTACTCTGCCTGCAGACGGGACTGTGACAGTCCACCCTTGTTGGCCTGGAGAATAGCACGCAGCATCTTCTTCACCAGCTCTATGTCAGCCATCTGATGATAATTAAATGAAAACACAACTCTGGAATAAACAAAAGCAAAGTAAATCATATACAAAAAATGTTGTTTTGCAGATTAATTCATTAATACATTTACTTCAGTCACTAATCAAGAAGTGTTCCCTTGACTTATATTTAAGCCATGGGGCAAATGGCTAACCTGTTTGACAGGTTTTTTGTTTTGTTGAACAGATCTAGAAATCTAGTTTCAGAAATATATGTCAGTATTTTCACAAGAAATGTCTAGTATGTGGTAAAATTGTGAATACTGAATTACCAACTCTCTCATTAAAATGTCTCCACATCATTAAAGCAAAGTCACTGTTATAATAAACAGTCGTTCACAAGTGATAACAGCTGAATCACACGGCTTCAGCATGTCCTGCATTATAAATAAATCAGAACACTACAGACATTTACTAGTAAACACAGGTTTAGATTCATCCAATAAGATATAAGCATTGCACATACCACAACCATTTGTCTGACTATAATATGCTTATACACTAAAAATACAATGAATGATTTGTGTGAGATGTATGTGAATGTTATTGGATTACATGGTAGGGTCCCCCTGTTTGCAGTGAGCTACTTACTAAAAGTTACTATCTTAAAATAAAAGTATAATGACTAAATTTAGTAAAATGGAAATATTTTAAGTAACACCCTAACACTAGAGACTGTCTCTAGTAATTCTTCAAAGACTAGAAAAACTCATAATATAATAATGTTGCCACCTGTTGAAGTGACAGAAGACATGACGGAGAAGCTCTGGTGACGTAACGTACACTTCAGCTCCACACCCTCTATCGGCACCAAACTATTTGTAAAAAGTTCCCTGTTTGTTTACACATCGCGTTTTGCTCTTGGTGAACTGAAATGCACCAGGGGGCTGTGTGGGACAATGTTGTCCGCGTTTAGAAGACAAGAGTCCAGGCAACATCTTTTACGATCGGATAATTCCTCTTCGTCCCAGCTACGGGAAAGCGAATAGTGAAGTTAGCGGAGACCGTCAACAGAGAGACCAGTAGGATGTATAAACTGTATTTCAAAAGAAAACCACAGAGCATTAACGAATGACTCTAATAGTTATCGCGTTATATTTAGAAAAGATCGAGCGGAAGTCGTATTCTGCATTGGATCTAGCTTAAAAGCTTCGTGCCATCCATAGTACTACAGAAGAGAAACAACCGGCAAAAAGGAGTTAAAAGTTGTAAATGCTTAATGAAGCAAACTCAAATAATGAAAAACACTTGTACCTTGTTCTAGAGAGATTGTGTGTCGAAGTATTGTTTTAGTCGATGTGGGTGCTGTGACCGGCGCTGAGCCGCGGCCGGAGCTCTGCCCTCTCTGCGTCTGCCAGGCGCTCCAGCACTGCTTCTCCTCCGTCAGCTCATTGGCTAGCTCTGCGTGGCCCTCTGGCTAATTACACGTCGCATCCTGTCACAAAAGCCCGAAGGGATTCAATTGCCTTTGGTCTTGAAATATAAAATTTACACTATGAGCAACGGCCTCCACATATAACCAACTATATGCATTAATTTCCTATCGCTTATTCCCGTTCGGCGTACCGGAGGCTGGAGCCTAATCCAGCTATTGTTATAAATAACAATATTATTTCCCCGCATTGTACTTTGTCAGTAGTCGTTATTATTCAATTACAACAGTCAAGCAAAAAACATATGGAGATGACCTAGACTGCTGACAGTCCTTATAAAATATATAACCCTTAAAAAGCTCATAAATCAGCCAACCATTGAGGGCACTTTACAGGTGTATGTAGGTCATTCGGGTTCACACTCCTATTCAGAAGGTGGCGGTAATGCACACTCTAAAGCTGTTTGCCAGCCGCCGTAAGAACCAAGACGGAGAAGAAGAAGAAGAAAATAGAACCAGTGAGGGCGCTGTTTTCACAGACAGTGTAGGGCTGTTTTTCTATCGTTGGCTGGTGGGGCACCGGAAGTGCCCTGTCAACAAGCTAAAGGCCGATTCCAAGCTAGCTCGGGTTAACCGAAAATCAAAACAGAGGGTTACTTGTGTCTGCCTGAACCGCTCATAAATCGACTGAAGGAAGTATCTCTGCCTGATCCAGGTATCGGACAGAATACACATAATGGGAGCTTTTGTCGTTTCTCCTTTGTTGGATATGGTTATACCAAGTTGCTACTCCGTTAGCTTTGATAACCTACTCTGGGTGATATGAATCAGTAACCAGCATCTGTATCAAATAAGTCTTTCGATCTTGTGTTAATTATTCATATCAAGTAAAAGCCTTTTGAAGTAATTTCTACTTACAAGCTTGTTTTACTGGTAAGGAGTACAGGGCGTTGCTTGCCAACGTAAAGCTACTGTTTGGGCCACAAAAAAGTTAAGTTGAGTATTTCTGTATCAATGATATTTGTGGTCCTTGTTAAAAATGCTCAATAAGGCACAAAACAGCCGTTCGTCTGATAATAATCCTAGTTTTTCAAAACTAGAAGTCTTTACTTAGACGGAGTAAACAAAAAAGATTACTGGTGGGTATAATGCTTTTTTCATCAGTGCTCATAATTATATCTGTTTTGTATGGATTGAATGGCCTCTAAATGTAAAGGATGTAATAGTGTGAAATATTATTCAATATCAGAGTGTGTGTGCATGTTTAAAGGAAGACAACAGAACCCTCCCCTCTTTGGGCTGTGACGTTTTCAGATGCACCAGTGAAACGCTTTCCTGAAAATAAACTCTCTTTGGAAAAGGATCAGGATGTAAACGCAGAGAAAACTTTCTCTTAGACTTAAATTTGCTTAAGAGGTCTCATAGTCTTGTCTTGATATAATGGCTTTGAGCAGGCGACATTCTTATACCCCCCGGGTAAGTCCTCTAGATATTCATGTTACATATCTGAATATGTTATTTTGAGGAAATAATTAAAAAATTATGTTAATAATGTAATGATAGATTACTTACCATATAATGGAAGTCCATTTCTCCAGGGCTTTGGTTCAAAAAATAGAAAAAATGGTTATGGAGAAGTTTCTATCTTCTACATACATTTATTGGATAGTTTTTTTTTACCCCTGTCCTAGTGTTTTGTCTTTTTTAAGGATAATCTAAATAGTACCCTCTGAAATTCCCAAATCTAAGAAAATCCTGTTGCGCTCTCTTGGTAGATGTGTTTAACCATTTTCTGCCCTGTGGCTGAAAAAGCAGCGTGAATTCACATGTCCTCTCTGTTCTATTAAAGGATCACACTCTGCTTCTGGCTAAGTTGATTCTCAATGAGCATCTTTATGTGAGCGAGGCAGGGCAGTGGCTTTTATGAGCGAGACTATTGTGGTGTGGAACATATGATCATGTTTTTCTTTGCAGCCTCAAAACCTGGACTAGACTAACTGCTCAAACATATCAGATCATAGAGATAAAATGGAGTATGTTGTTTTACCTAAATGAACTCATCCTAAAACCAAACAATGTGTGGTTAAAGTTAAAAAGCATTAGAGACAAGCACAGGTCATTTCACTTTATATGATGCACTTTCAATTGTTTTTTTGTTATAGATCCTTTACCTTTACCTCTTTTCCTTTTTTCCATTTGTTGGTAGCTGACCAGCCCATTGATCAGCAAAATGAGCAGTGGGGGAACAGTGGAGAGCAGTAAGCCTCCTAAGGTAAGCAGTGTATAAGACAAGATAAAAAACAAAGTGATTCACTGTCAGCCTCTTTACACTTGTCTTTCTGCTGCTTCTTCCAGATTGGCTCAATCGTGGAGGTGACGGGGAAGGGGCAGCGAGGCACTGTTGCGTACATTGGCGCCACTCTGTTTGCCTCTGGGAAGTGGGTGGGAGTCATATTGGATGAGCCCAAGGGGAAGAACGATGGCACCGTGCAGGGCAAGCGCTACTTCACCTGTGAGGAAAACCATGGCATATTTGTCAGGCAGTCTCAGGTTGGTAGATGTCTGTTTTCCTCTTTTTGATTCCACCACTTTGGGTATAACATTTTTTTGACAATGTATGGCAGATCCAGGTGGTTGAAGATGGCTCCACTGCCACTTCCCCAGATACCTCTGAGTCAGGCTCAACAAAGATACCAAGGCAAAAAGGTACTGACTGACACAGCTGAAGTGCATACTGTACAATGAAAGTAAAAATGTTAATGTTTTTATGTTTACACCAGATGGTCAGGAAACTCCCAAAACAACCAAACAGGTACAACACACATCTTCAAACATTTTCATCCCTGCCTGCGTATATGGTTGTCCTGACACCAATGCAGTACTCATTATCACAGCCTCTTTATGTTGTACTCATTTAACAACTTTAGATTATGTTGCATGAGCACTTTATTAGCTGCAGTCTTTCAGATTTCCAGATATACTGCTCCACAGTATGTAGTTTATTCCACAGTACCATCTGGTAGGGCTCCCATTGAAACCGGATGCAAAATGACAGTTACTTTAAATGAACGCCTATACCTGTCAGTAATGCCCCATCACTGATCACAACAAGCTGGTTAGACCAATCGTTTGGCTGTGAATAATTTTATTGGAGCAGTTCAAGATGGATTCTCGTGAGTTTGTACACTCCCAAATCTCTTAAGAATCCAGCTGCTTTGCAAGGATACTCTGTATAGTTCTGTTTGGAAATTGTTTTACTGTAAATGAACATGAGACTCATTGGTAAGTCACAGGTGTAGTTTGTGCTACAGATTTTTATTGTGTTTTTCTCAAAACCTTTTTACAGACACCTGCAAACATCAAGAAGGTAGTAATATTCCAACTCAGCAGAGTTTCTTTGGTTGTGGTTTTTCACTTGAGCGCCCCACATCCTTTTCTTTTACATTTGCATGGCACATAACAGACTGGATAGTTCAGTATTTTGTAAATATGGTTCATGTATAAGCTACAGTCGAAAGATGTCAGTACACTGCCTGTTTGCAGAAGCAGACAGAAGCAATGAATGGGCCCAGCAATAAAACTATTTCTTTTCTAAAACACCTTTATTTCTAAAATATTTCACTAGTTTACTTTTTTTTTTTAATGTGTTGTCCATGAAGGGTATTTCCCCCAGTTTATTCAGAGACTGTCCTCATTTAGTTCAAATGGTCACCTAGAAGTGCCAGTGCAAAATGTAATTTCTGTAGTATGAGCTGTTCCTGAGGCCAGTTTAAAGATTTGCCCAATGGTACTGCATTCATTTATATTTGGAAGAATACTTTTGTTAGTGATGTTTTATATTTTACCATTATAACAACAGAAACATTTGCTATTATTCCATTAATTTTAATTGTGGTATTTTATACAAATTGGTGAATGATATGTTTATTAGTAGCACACCACTGTCCCATAACATTATCGACCTAGCCTTTGCATATGGTTACACATGACAGTTCTAGGGTTGTATAAATGTTGTACAGAAAATATAGCAGCCATATGTCTAAATAAATACATCGTTAAAATACTCTCTGTGTAACACACACTTGCACTGAAGCTTTTTTTCAAAAGCTTTTTTTCCTCTGGCCCCACTGATGTGCTGACAACTATGTATGTACTGTAGTACTTTTTTACAAAATACTGAATCATCACCTTGATGTGCTTATTTATTTATATGTTGAACAATTGACTTTCTTTACTTTTTGTTGAACTTTTTGATGAACTTTATTTCTTAACTCTAAATTAAATTAAATCATTACTAACTGTTTTCCTCACTTCAGTCAAGTATGGCATGGTTTGGTGTTTATTGGTGCATGCAGCAGTCATCACAATAATATCAGAAAACATTTGAATAAAAGTGCTTATGTATATTTGCTTCTGATCTAATCCTTTTCTGGCTACCCCTCTGGATGTGTGTGTACTGTTACTGTCTTTGTGACCCTCTGTTAAACCTCACCTCCTCCAGTCCTCTGCCCGCCGCTCTGCCAAGGTGAGCTCCACTACAAAAGTCTAGAAACATATATTTAAGTCACAGGTTGTTTTAAAACTGCTCACAGAAGTGATTCCTTGGCTATTTTGATGTGAGAGCATTGAGTTAACTTGAAGTTTAAAATGATCCAGAATAAAAGTCTTATATTTTCAAATGTTTTATTTAAAATGCATGAACTTCATGTCTGTGGGGGTTCTTAGTCATCCAGGACATACACAAGAAAAAGGTTTCAAATAAGGCATCTGGATGTAGGTGTAGAGGTGAAGAAGTTTCATCCCTCATCCAAGGGACTATTGTTCTGTTAAATCTGAGTTCAAATGATTAGAGAGTTGAGTTTTATGTCCCTCAGAGGGAGTGTTTTAACCTGAAACAACTGTGATTGGTCTCCCTGGTTTCAGTGTTAGTAAGAGTTGAATGTGCAGTACGAGTGCTGGTGAGAAAATCGTTATGCTCCTGTGGACCATTAGCATAAGTACTCCCTTCAGGTGTTAATGCCTTTTAAAAGAGAAACTGTTTTGATTTTGCTTTCAGTACACTATTGTAAATGGAAGACAGACTACCTCCTCTGTTCAGAGGGATTTTCAGTTTAACAAAGATTGACTTCCTTTACTCCTCTTTCTTGTCATGTCCAATCACAGTAGACTCAGTAGACTAAACCACTCCCTCTTAAGGATATAAAGCTCATCTCTCTTACCAGTTCAGCTCAACTGACAAAGTCCCTCAGATGAAGGACGAAACATCTTCACCTCTAAACCTTTGTCCAGATTTTTAGAAACCTATGTCTTTAATGTGTAAACATATAAAACTTAGTAATGCGTTGATCTAAAACTAGGGCTGCACAACATCAAGTTAAGCTGCAAAATGCTAAATGGTTATTCAATAATTGGTGATGGTATGACTTGTGATAAGTGAGTTTCCATTTGGGCAGAGTAAAATATTTTCTAAGTATATAAAGGGCTTTTAAACAAACTTTTACACATGTGCCAATGATTTCCATTTATTTTGATATGCAAAGTATTAGTGCTGTTCAAGCAACCTTTGCCATATGGACACTGAGCATGTTGATATTGTGATAAGAATAAATTAGTGATACAATGTGCAGCCATAAACGTATAATTCCCTCGAGTCGACCCTGACACAGTGTCTGTCATTACATTAGTGGAGCACACCACGTCTCGCCCCTGCCTCTTCTCTTCCCTCGCTCCTGGTACGTCCAACGGGTCGGCCCAGTTTAACGCCTACGGTATGCATCTCTTATTAGATCAGCACCAGGACAGTGAACTCAAGGCACTTTAAATGGGTGAACCTTTTCCAAGTAACTCCCACGCTGGCATGTGGAAAGATGTGTAGCCCTTTCCTACTTTGCTTGGCTTGTTTTTCAATGTTGATAACCCTAACACTTTAACAGGTATCACCTTTTTAACCTGTTACTCACACCTTTCTCCTAACCTCTCCCCAAGTTTCCTTTTTCTGCTCTTCATCGTGTGTGTGTGTGTTTGCTCTTAGGCATCCCGAGAAAGCCTGTCCTTGTCCCATTCTGGTGACATCAGTGAGGTCGGTCTGTCTCAGCAGGGGGCTCTGGGGGCCCCTGTGGTGCCTCAACCCAGTACACTTGTAACAGCTCCTGTCCCATCCACTCCAAGCAAGGTTGGTCCCATACTTCAGCTTATAGATGTGGGACTACATAAATGTAGTTATGTGATGTTGAGTGTTTTAAGTTTGTTCCGTGACTCATTTTGTCAATGTTCAACCAGGTGGAACCTGCCCTATCAAAGCAGGTAGAGTTTTTAAGACCATCCTGCACACTGGTGATACTTGGCATGACTTTACTAACAAAACAGAGCAACTGCTTACTGAAATTCACACACAAAGTCTTTTTGGTTTTCTACACAAAAAATGTACAGTTATGATGCATGCTGATATTGAAACTCATTTGAATTAGGCTTTGTCCAGACTTATGCATTTATTTTTGAAACACTAGTTTGTTAAACAAAAAATAATTAAGCAATTTCCATCCACACCTGTGTTTTCCAATGACATTACATTTAATTAGGCAGGATGTCATCACTATTGTCTGGAATTAGTTGGTATCTTCAAGGATATTGTATTGTTTCTCTCCGTCAACCCGAGGGAAAAACCCGGCTGGTAAAAAGTCAGTTTCCCCATGGCATCAAAAACAACAATAGCAATATAATAGCAGGAAGGAGTGCCACTTGGATGTGAACTATAAGTGAAAAATATGTCCTTTTGGTGCTCTTCAGTTAAGGGTTCTCTCTTTATCACCAAATCAGGTGAAAAGATAAAAAGCCTTTATTATAACATGGCTTATTTAATTAAAATCAATCAGTCAATGTGTTTTGGCGTAAAGTTGTTTTTTTTAAAGTGTTTTTAAAAGTCTGGAGTTTTGTTTCCACACTAGACAAATCTCTATTTTCATGTTTCCAAAATGCAGTAGTCTGGATGTAGCCTTAAGCCTGAAGAGAAACTCTATTCTAAGAAACTCTAAAATCTCTAATTTAATTCTGGGATTTGGTGGGGGTGCATTTGCCCTCTTGCATTAAAATGATTTGTCAATGCTTGTGTTTGTTTGACATGACAGAGTGGTCTTCTGTCCTTAGGAGGAAGAGGCTCTGCGAGCACAGGTGAAGGACCTGGAGGAAAAACTAGAAACGCTGAAGATGAAAAGGACTGAGGACAAGGCCAAACTGAAGGAGCTAGAGAAACACAAGATCCAACTAGAGCAGCTTCAGGAGTGGAAGACCAAAATGCAGGAGCAGCAGACCGAACTGCAGAAACAACTCAAAGAAGCCAAGAGGGTAAGAAACAAAACTATAATATAGTGACTAATTGTACTCAGCTGAAATAAACCATTAATAAATCAATTATAAATCAAAATGACACAAGTGAAATAACCTTGCTGTCATGTTTCTGTTGTGTCTTGTCTCAGGATGCGCGTGAAGCACAAGAGGCCAAGGATCGCTACATGGAGGAGATGTCGGACACTGCAGACGCCATCGAGATGGCCACTCTCGATAAAGAGATGGCTGAAGAGCGGGCTGAGTCTCTGCAGGTGGAGGTGGATTCACTCAAGGAGAAGGTGGAGGAGCTATCCATGGACCTGGAGATCCTCAGGCATGAGATCTCAGAGAAAGGTTTGACATTTCTGACTTTAAATTGTTAACATATTCATTAAAGTAGAATAACGCTTGCTTCACTCATGTCTTTTTTTTTTTTAAGGTTCAGATGGAGCTGCCTCGAGTTACCAGGTCAAACAACTGGAGGAGCAAAATGCTCGACTGAAGGAAGCTCTGGTCAGGTCAGTCAAATAGGCTCCTTTTAAAAAAGTAAAAGTAACAGCCTTCAAATGGTGAAAAATGATTCAGCTGAGTTGAACAATAATTATGGATTCAGGACCATCTTGAAATTATACCAATTAGTTTGAACATCTTTATATATTTAAGTACTTAGGTATGTACTTCAATCTATCAAAGTGCTTTACATTTAATACAAGAGAAACATTTGCAGTAGTCCCAAAATAAAATCTATGAAATATATAAAAATAATTAAAAACAATAAGAATAAACAAAAAAATAAATATACAGTAATAAAAAGACTAAGACTAAAATCTGAGTGTCGCAGAGCTATAAAAGCTAGTCTAAACAAGTGAGTCTTTAATCTGGACTTGAACAGGGCCAGGTCTGTAATCACATGCAGTTCAACAGGTGACATGTTTCAGAGTTCAGGAGCAGTAAAAGCAAATGAAGGATCACCCTCTGCTCGTACCGGGAACTTGGAGCATCTAATCACTGATCATCTGGTCAGCCAACCAGAGGGCTCTGCTGGGACGGTGGACACACAATTTCAGATAAACGAAAAGGTGCAAGGCCATTAAGAGCTTTATAAAACATTCAAATTTTAAAATAAACACAATAACAAACTGGGAGCCAGTGGAGAGAACAGGGGTGATCTATTTACAGACATGGACATGTGGTCACCAGACTGCCTTTAAATTTTAATAGAACAAAAACAATGTACATCCGTCCACACATAATAGTGTATTACAACCATAATGACGAGGCTTAAGGTCAATCTGGATCAACTGGGGTTGAGAAGTGGTCAAAGGATACTTTATTGTTGTCTTCCAGAATGCGTGACCTGTCTGCTTCAGAAAAACAGGAGCATGTGAAGCTGCAAAAGCAAATGGAGAAAAAGAACACAGAGCTGGAGACTTTCAGAACACAGAAGGAAAAACTGCAAGAGGAGGTCAAACAGGCTGAGGCTACAATTGATGAACTGAAAGAACAGGTAGAGTCAGAGCAAGCGAAAAGCTGACTACAGCTAATGAATTCATTCATAGTGAAAGGGCTTTGAATAGCACAAACTTCATCTGTTCTATGAACATTTGGGGTACAGAGAGATCATATTTAACCAAATGTATAATTTTACTTTGTAGGTGGATGCTGCCTTAGGATCAGAGGAGATGGTGGAGACACTGACCGAGAGAAACTTGGACCTAGAGGAGAAAGTCCGAGAGCTGAGGGAAACTGTCACTGACTTGGTCAGTTCATTACCATGTATTTTATTAATTATTACTACGGCTCTATAGGACTGAGCAATGTACAAAAATTAATAATATAACTTAGTTGACTTCAGTATGTTTCATATTTTTACATAAATATATCACAAGGCTCTAGGCTAACTTCAGCTGTCAATTCTGTCTCAAATTATCATTTTGTTGCTGTTGTTTTTCTCATTTTCCATTTAATTCCAACTGAAGATTAATTTGAGAATCGTGGCACCTGGATTGTTTGAAAACATCTGAAACATTTATAACATAATGGCAAATCATTTTGGAGATGTGTTTATAAATTTACACACAGACCTCTAGTACTACTACTGCTACTTATTGAAATGTAATCCCTTTTCTCTTTAACTATAGGAGTCAATCAATGAGATGAACGATGAGCTCCAAGAAAACGCCAGGGAGACAGAGATGGAGTTGAGGGAGCAGCTGGACTTGAGTGTAGCCAAGGTCAGAGAAGCAGATAAGAGGGTAGAGGCTGCCCAAGAGACTGTGGCCGATTATCAGCAGACCATCAACAAGTACAGAGAGCTCACCGCCAAGCTACAGGTGGGGTGCAGACAGAGGGACACCTCAGAAAACAAAAAGTGCCTTATGTGTGCTGCAGTGAGGATGTTTCTTCTGACTCTTTTTCTTTCCTGTGCGTCAGGACGCCAACAGAGAACTGATCAGTCAACAGAGTGCAAACACAGAGCAGGTTCAACAACCCCCTGCAGAACTATTTGACTTCAAGATTAAATTTGCAGAGACTAAGGCCTATGCAAAGGTAAGAAACATCATGTTTTATCTACTTAGATTAATTCACATGTTTTTGTAGCACTTAAAGAGAAAGCCTGTGCTTTTGGGGCTAGGCCATTGAGATGGAGCTGAGGAAGATGGAAGTAGCGCAGCTGAACAGACAGGTGTCCCTCCTCACCTCCTTCATGCCTGACTCTTTCCTTCGTCACGGTGGAGACCATGATTGTATTCTAGTCCTGCTGCTCATCCCCAGGCTCATCTGTAAGGTAGGAACCCTTGTGTGCAGTTAGAACCTGTGCATGGTCTGTGTGTGGCACTAATGCAATTGCTCTCTGCAATGAAGGGTGAGCTGATCAGTAAGCAGGCCCAGGAGAAGTTTGACCTGAATGGGCACCTGGTTCAGGGCCCAGGCCTCAGAGGGCCTCCAGGAGAACAGATCAGCTTTGCCTCCGGACTAGTCTACTCCCTCAGCCTCCTGCAGGCCACCTTGCACAAATACGAACAGTAAGAACACCACACACATACATACTGTACATTTACAGCTACTAGATGTAAAATGTAATAGGTAAGTTGCATGTTGGTCTTTGTGCTGCCTTCAGGGCTCTTAGCTCGTGCACAGTGGAGGTTTTGAAGCGTATGGGGACTCTCTACTCAGAGATGAGCTTCCATGAGCGCTCCCTTGATTATTTCATTGACCTGCTGCATAAAGACCAGCTGGATGAGACAGTTCAGGTGGAACCGCTGACAAAGGCCATCAAGTACTATCAGGTAACAGACGTTTAAACAAGATTTCTTCAAAAAGGTTTTTTTTACCTGGTATTTATTAAATATGTACATAATTGCTAATTTGCTAATCATTTGTTTCTGCAGCTCAGATCTATAATAGCACTTTCAGCAGGCATGATCTCATGACACACTCATATGTAGATAGATCTCATAAATTGTGATATTTAATATTCCCCTAGAGCTAAGTAAAAGAGTCTGAATAAATGTTACTACAATCACTACAATTTAGGCTGAAATACGGATATTATGTGAGTGGATACTGCAATCATGAAATTTATTTTTTTTATTTATCTATTGTGCATATCGTATTTAACATACACATATTTCCTTCATAGAAATAACCGCTACTGCAAAATGCATCACCTATTTTATCTTGCAGCAACTGTACAGTGTCCATCTGGCTGAGCACACTGAGGACTGCACTGTGCAGCTGGCTGACCACATTAAGGTATTCAGACTTTCAGTTTCAGCACTTTTAGCTGTCGTGAGATAAACCATGAGCAATATGCATCACTATCAAATTTCGGATGCTTGTCTTCCCACAGTTCACCCAAGGCGCTCTGGACTGTATGGCGGTGGAGGTGGCTCGGCTCAGGGCTTTCCTGTCTGCCGGTCAGGAAAGCTCTGGTCTGGCTGTCCTGCTCAAGGACCTGGACACGTCCTGCTCTGATATCAAACAGTTCTGTAAGAAGATCCGCCGCCGCATGCCTGGCACTGACGTAGTAGGAGTCCCTGCTGCTCTCAACTTTGGACCACAGGTACAGCTTCACCAGCAGACTTCAGTTCTTCAGGTGTGAAAAGCTTGAGTATTTATTTCCTGTGGTGTGTGGCAGGTCTCAGAGGGACTGACGGAGTGCAGGCGTCAGCTGACCCGTGTTGTGGCTGTGCTGCAGGAAGTGGCTGCAGCAGGAGCTCAGATGATCGCTCCTCTTGCAGAGCAGGAGGGGCTCAATGCTCTAAAACTGGACGACATCATGGCCAAGGCTGCGGAGCAGGTAGTGATGTTTGAAGATGACATCTCATCATGATGTATTCAGTTGTCAGCAATGTTCTACAGAATTTAAGCATCATTTTTTTTATAGTTTTGTCTTGTTATACTTCATGTCTGACCTAAACAGATACAGCAATATTTTGATCAGGCACTAATGCATTTGCTTTGATCTGTCCCTTTGATATAAATGATAATTTGTAAGATAGTACTATGACATGCAGAAAGGGTTAGAAAATAAGCCACTGTTTACAAAAGAAACCCCATAATTATCATGTTCTACATATAATTCATCATGTTTATCATTCAACATTTTGACCCACTTTTTGTTGAAGTATTATTGGTATGCTTGGCAATAATTTATTCAAACATTAATAATAAAATCTAACCATTATCATTGTTATCTCTGGCACTTGATGTGCTTCATATTGACATGTATTGCTGTGGCTTGTGCTATCACACAAGAATGAAGTAAATAGTCATCATTGTATTCATTTTTTCTCTTCAAGGTTTATGGCTCACAGGGCTTACATGCCTCTGAGAGTCTGCATCAGTCCTGCAGCTCTGTCATCACCACTATGAACAAGATGGCCACAGCCATGCAGGAGGGAGAGTATGACGCAGATAAACCTCAGGCCAGGGTATGTGATCCTTAGGGGTTCTCAGGGAGGTATAACACTCTTTACAGAAATGCTCACCCTGTGATCCTGGTGTATTCCTGTGTCAGACTCCTCCTGTGGAAGTAAGAGCGGCTACAGTCAGAGCAGAGATGACTGATGCTGAGGGTCTGGGAGTCAAACTAGAGGACAGAGAAACGGTCATCAAGGAGCTCAAAAAGTCCCTCAAGATCAAGGTGAGGAAATTATGCTTATTATCCTTTAATCAACCCCTCTTAAATGTCATCATCTCACTTACTTTCTTTCTCTTCTTTCACTCCAGGGTGAGGAGCTGAGTGAAGCTAATGTCCGTCTTAGTCTTTTGGAGAAGAAGCTGGACACCTCCACCAAGGATGCAGATGAACGCGTGGAGAAGATTCAGACCAAACTGGACGAAAATGTTGCTCTGCTTAAAAAGAAGGAAAAGTAAGAACCACATTCAGAAGGCTCTTATTTATTACTGCATTTTTTGGATCTAAACATGTCTGCTTTTTTACACCTTCAGGGAATTTGAAGAAACCATGGACGCTCTACAAGCTGATATTGACCAGCTGGAGGCAGAGAAGACAGAGCTGAAGCAGCGTTTGAATAACCAATCAAAGATGACCATTGAAAGCCTGAGGGGTGCACCAGCATCTGGCATCGCCTCCATCGTTCAAGGATCTGCTGCTGGTACATGTTCATCACATTCATTATCAAACTGTTTTTACATTAGCATGTTGTGTAAAATGTTAATGGGTTGCAGGACTGTCTCCAGCATTGGCCGGACCACTGCAGGTGGTGGACTCTCCTCTTCTTAGGCAGCAGGTTGAAGCACAGAGACTGGGCATCAAACATCTCAAGAATGAAAACAACAGACTCAAGGTACAGCGGTGCCATTAAGAGTTTCATGGGTGGAATGTAATCAAGTAAAAGAACATAGAAGATCCTCTTCTTAAGTATTATTTAAAACTTTAATTAAAGGCATAACCTGCAGGATTTTCAGGCAAATGGCTCTTAACAAATTTGGCTGCACCATTCTCTTTCAGGTTTATTATTGTTTTAAATGAACTACAGCCCCTGTCGTCACGCTTTTTTGGGTGCATTTTTATAACTTTTGTGAGCTGTTATTGGCTGAGAGCTACAGACTCAAAAATGTCCGTCTCATGTGAACAAAAGAGTAAAAAGTGAAAGGTTACAGATGGATTCAGCTCCACATTGTTCTAGAGGGCCTTAGTAAAAATAAAAGGGGAGTTTATTGTCTGACTATTTTTTAAATTCTTAATGAATATCCTGAATATTATAACAAGTGCAGGTACCTTTAATCCACTACATTAACTGTGTAGTTAGTCTCGTTTCAGTGGTCCAGTTTTAGACATTTTTTTTTTGCTTAATGATACTGCTGTGGCCCAGAAGGTAGAGTGGGTGGTCCAACAACTGTTGTCCTTGGGCAACACACTGAACCCTAAATATTAAATTTCAATTCAGTGCATTTATAAGTAGTAGTTATCATTAGTAAGTAATGACAATATTAATAATAGTATCAAAATAATAAAATGTGAGTAATATTAAAAAGGGAGCCAGTTGAGCGGACATAGCTACTCTCACAGAGGTCCAGACTCCAGGGAGGGGTTAGTGACATGCAATAATGGGATAAATAATGCCACAAAGACTAAAAATCTTTTACACCTGACCAATTTAAATTGTGAGTATAATCAGAAGCATTCTTCATTACAACGCAAAAGCAATTTAAAAGCGATGTACAATCTAAAAGCAAGTACTCAAATAGAGGTGGAAAAGTGAAACATCCTTCTACGAAGCACAATCCTACCTTTACTTTTTTTTTTTACCAAGCATAAGTGAGGTACATGGTAGCATGTCTCCAAATCAGCAAGGTTGTGGGTTCAATCCCTGGGATCCCTGATTGCCTTTCTGTGAGGAATCTATGTGGAGTCTGCCAGACATACCACGTCCTACCACCGTCCAAAGACGTGCATGTTTTACCGTATTGGTAAATTGGAAAATCTAAATTGTGTCTAAATTGGCCCTTTGATTGATTGGCTGGCAATAATCCAGGCTATACCCTACTTCTTGCCCAAAGCAGTTGGGATAGGCGCCAGCCCTTTCAACCTCAGGGAAAAAAAGATAGAAGATAGATTACTGTTTGAATGTTTCTATATGACTCTGGGAAACTTCTACAGGCAGAGAAGATGCGAGCCCAACTGGCCTCTCTGCCCCCACTCTGTCCACCCAAGCTCCCACAGATGTCCAACGACTCCTCCACGCCTCCAGGGGGACTCAACACAGGCATCTATCGCAGGACCGACCAGCTGCTGGCAACGCTGCTCAAGCTCAGTGCAGAGGTCAAAGTTGTGGACATTACTGGAAAGACAGCAGGTACATGTTACAGCAGTGTTCTCTGGTAAAAAAAATTTTTTTCCAAAGCATGCTTCATTGTTTTCTCTGTTTCTTCAGTGAGTGCCAGTGCCCAGCTGTTAGAACAGACAGCTCGACTGCAGAGCCTCAGTGATGCTCTGGACAAACTCAAGGTGATGCTCCACTGTCCACTTCAAGTAGCATTCTGGGAGTTTTTAAGAAGGGTTGTATGTAATATTTGTGGCAGCTGTTGTTTTAGGTACTTACAGTAAAGCTTGTTGCAGTAGTATTCTTTTGCACCAGCTTGTTGAGCTGGTTGGAGGACGGGTCTGCTTAAGTCTGCTGGTCAGCTCCTCTGAGCCTGGCCCAGTCCCCAGACTGCATACATACTTAAGTCTAGCACAGGTCAAATACTACACACAAATACCTTTTACAATCCTACCTTCAAAATACAGGACTATAACTCTGACATGCTAAATGATGCACATCTCTGGACAGTTTTTTTTTTGAACAGATTTTTCTCTTTATTTGCCCACAGGGAGAAGTAGCTGAGCATGTTGTGTCCCACCAACCTGGCGCCAAGGCTTCCTCTGACTTCGCCACATTCCCACATACAACTTTCATCAAGGTAATTAATCATACTTGGCACTTTCATGATGAAAGGTCTTATTAACCATAACATGTTTTCTTCCCCAGGCAAAGGAGGAAAAGCAGGAGGGAACAGTGTTTGTTGGTCGTGTTGCCATTCCGTGCACTCGAGGACAGGAACAGGTCCATCAGCTCGTCCTGTCCCAGCAGCAGCTGCTGCAGGTCCACCGCCTTCTCATGGCTTGAGGACACACTACAGTCTCCTTCCACTAAATATGTCATTTTCAGAAATGCTCAGGAGTTTTGAACCCAAAAGTTGCTACATTTAAATCTAATTGATAAATGCTAACACAGTATAATGCAGTTGATGATCATCACAAATTCTTTTCTATGCAGCAACTACAGCATTTTCTGTTCTGTATTAGTTTCTACTTTGTATGTCTGCATTAGTTGTAATTAAAAAAAATCTGTTAAATACAGAGAATGAAAGACTTTGTTCTAAATATTTGTGTTAAAGGTGACATAAGTAAATTTTATGAAACAGCGAGAACTGAGCTGCAAATACAGGACAGTCAGAAAGCCACAAAGTACTGCAACTATTTTAATACAAGCTTGTCTGTAAAGACAAAGGTAAAATACAAAATTGTAAAAAATTTAAACAAATAAAAAATTTTAACTAAAACATTAGCACATTACCAAAGTATTGGCCATATTTGTAAGTGCAAGTCTGTATACACTGCAGTTTTAGATATTATGTCCAATGAACTAAGTATACTTGTGAAGAGCAGTCTCAGTAGTAGTGGTGGTCATTGCGGCTGTACTGCCTGGGTCTTTGGTAGGAGTAGGGAGTGTAGTGGTGTCTGCTGTGTCGGCTCTTCATCACGTATTGATGCTGTTCTGCATAAGGCTCATGTCTGTGAGAAGGCCTGTATTTAAAATCTAAAAAAAAAAAAAGTTATTACATTCATACTAAATACTGCAAGTGACAAGTTCACTTTGTATAAGCAGTATTTTGCTCTTGGATAAATGACAGGAAATGGATATTTACAGTTTCTGGTGTCTCTGCATCTCTGTGGGTGATAGCGGTGCTGCTGTTTGCGGTGCTTTAAGTCTGGCCCGTCACGTGGCTCCTCAAAGCTCAAATAGCCATGAGAAAGGGAGTCACTGTAGAACTCGTTCTTGTAGCATCCGTTACTTCTCATTTTTATAGGCTCCTCTGTAAATGCAGCACTTCCTGCAAAATCAATCAATTTTACTGATTTACAGCAGCAAGAACTACGTTTATTAATATTAAGCTGATCATACACAGCCAAATTATCTTACCAAAGTGTGAAAAGTACTTGTTTGGGGGGTAGTGATCACTTAATGGAGCTTCTACACGACAAAGTCCTGCGAAAACAGCACAACTCCCATATTTAAACAAGTACTGAGTAAACATTTCAATGCCTAAATACTGTAAAAATCTCATTAAATTCCTTGTACAATGAGTAAACTTGAGTTAATGTTTAGAAAGAAGACAGGTCAGACATTTATCATTTACAATGATTAATTAATTATGGTACACCATTTCCTTAAGCTAGAATTACCTGGATTTTTTGTTCTCTTTTCATTTTCTTGCTGCTCGTTGATATTTTCTGAAAGACCAAATTTACCATAATATAAAAATGCATTTCCCTAAATATTTTCCATGTCTTAAGACGAGGATTCTGAGTGTTGTCCTCACCAACAGAAGTCAGTGGGCAGGGCAGTATGACACCCCAGGCCTGGGCCATGTGCTGCAGTAGCAGACAGGTAATCTTGCGGTGAGCAATTGCATTCCAGTGGACCCCGTCTTTAGCCCGATGTTGCAGAGAGAAGCGGAACTGAAAGTGCAGGTCCAACACGTCTATGCCATAGCCGTCTGCTAGAGATCCTCCAAAGAAGTTGGCCTCAATCACATCATAACGAAGCTGGGCAGCTTTGTGCTCGATCTGTAGAAGGTATCTGATACTCAGAAAGTTCTAAAGGTGAAAAGTAGATGTTTCCTGTGGCACTTAAATAAAAGCAAGTGCATTTGCACAATGGTTTAAACGATTGGCCACACATGCAAAGAAATCAATGCAAAATCACCAGCAACATAGCTGGCTCCTGTGAAGACCAGGCTTACCTCAGACACCAAAAATCCACCTTTTATCTTCTCTGCTAAAGGCATGGTCAGGTTCCAAATAACCAGAGTTTCCATCGGCAGAACCCCATTTAACTCATCAAAGAAAAGGTGAAGGTTCTCCTTGTAGTCATAAGTCCACTGAGAATCATACCTGTATGATAATCACACAAATAGAACATTCAAGAAACATTGCATTAAGTCATAGTGACTCAGTTTTGAAGTCTGAACACTTTTCTATGTAAAACTTATTACAATTTACATTCTATTCAAAAGTTAAAGTATGGAAAAGTTAAATGATTCAAAATAAAGTTATTACCTTCTGTTAAATTGAAGATTCAGTGTGTTTATTAAAGTGTTTATTAAAGTCCAAGGGACTGTTACGTTATCACAAACATATCAAGTGATTCATCCCTACCTTCTTCAAAAATTTGTTTATTAGTATTATCACAATCATTCAAACCTGGAAATATCCCAAACGCAGGAGTTGATGACAACTATATCTGGTTTAAGCCCGCAGCGAAAGTCGTTGAGGATGCTACGCATGTAGGAAGAGTAGACGCGTGTTACAAAGTAGAATCGGACCAAGTGATGGTCAGACTGGAACTGCCGAACTTCTCTGTACTCCGTCCCATTGTGCAAGGGGCTGAGGCAACCCCCTTCCACCAGGCAATCCTGCTCAAAGCTCATCTCACCCTGACACAGACAGCACATAATAGCAGGGGTGTGAGTTTGAGTTTATTCGTATTCATACTCAGTCATCCAGTTATTTTCTTTCCCTGAATGTGTATGAATGATATTTGTGAAGAACAAACACTCATAATGATGAGATACTGTACAAACAAACAAGCTGTGATAAAAATATTACAATTTTAATCATGGGGATGGTGCAGTGACAACCCACCTTGCTTCTGAGTTGATGTGCTGTTAGATATTTCTCTTTCTGCAACAACAAAACCAGATCTTTGTACACTGACCGTTGAACTGAGGAAGACAAGGTGACATAGGTTAGCTTGATAAATGTGAATTAAATATGCCAAATTTGGTTTTGCACAATGATAAGGAGAAATATTCAGCAGAAACTACTCACTAGAGTCCCCCAGCACCACTATGAACTTGTTGTGGAGTAACTTAACGGCCTGCTGGTGGGTGACACTCTTCATAACCTCCTTCTGTCAACCAAAAAGCTAAAAGTGACAACTGTCCAGCTAGTAAAAATGCAACAACTAGCCAACGCTTAAATGGCGGCTATTAAAATGATTGAACAACACTACCAAATTCAGACATCTTACAATTTAACATAACTTACCATAGTTGAAAATACTAAAAATAGGACCGCAGTTGGCTAGCTTTCTTTTAAAATTCTGCAACTTCTTTTTCTAAAAATCTTCCAGCGCCACAGTTAAATAAAAAGACACTTGAGAAAATTTAACTTTCCATAGTCTCCCAATGTTCGTACATTAATGATACCATTAGTACGGACAAAAACAGCAGAGTTAAATCCTGGCTTGGAAGCGGAGGCTGAATTCAAATTTTAGATTTTCAACCGCAGCCGTTAGATCAACAGGTGCCGGCAATGACGGAGGTCTTCATGTCTGTCGGAAATCTCAGCGCTCTGACGTTCAACTGTGCCCGACAAAATAGATATAAAAATATATTTGTTTGTTTGTTTTAAGTTCAAGTAAATAAGTAAACTTTAACTAAACCAACAATAATTGTAATAATTGATTTGTATTTTTTTTTCACGTAGGTTTTTTTAGTTATACTCCTAAAGGCAATATTTAAATACCAGTAATTCGGAAGGCTACATCGAAATCCATCCATCCATTTTCTATCCCAGCAGCTTTGGGCCTTAGGCGGGGTACACCCTGGACAGTGGCCAGTTCGTCTCAGGGCTGACACTTTTATAGACGAACATTGACAGACAACCATTCACTCTCACATTCATTCACTAGGGATACTTTAGAGTTGCCAATTGACCTATACATGCATGTCTTTGGATGGTGGGAGGAAGCCGGAGTGCCCGGAGACAACCCACAGTGACACGGGGAGGACATGCAGACTCCTCACAGAAAGACCAGAGTTATCCGACGATGTTTGAGTCAGCCACTTTTACATCGAAATCCAGCAGTTTAAATCAGTTTATTTCATCAGAAGCAAAAAACCCCAATCAAAAATAACAATAACATTCTTTTAATAATTTATTTATTATTAATTTAATTATTAATTGCTTCCCGGTTCCATATATATATATATATATATATATATATATATATATATATATATATATATATATATATATATATATATATATATATATATATATATATATATATATATATATGGGCCTATATTAATAAATGAATAAATCTTTTTTTTTTCAGCTGGAAAAAAGAAAAAAAACATTTATTATATGCTGTTACTAAAAGTCACTTTCTTCATCATATTCCATCACTTGCAGCTGATCGTTCATTTTTTCTTGCTGCTCCTCTTGTTTCTCATCGTCCTCTTCTTCTGCTTTCTCTTGTTTCTCATTGTCCCCTGTCTCATCTTGTTTCCCGGGGGCTCTATTCTGCTGGAACTCGCTGTATATTCCACTCAGAGCTGTGGCTGCTTCCAGAGACACTTTGAGATATCCAATCACCTCTTTCTCTTCGTCCACACTCATAACTGAGGACACACAGTAATCCATTTATTACACATGATCTCAGGAGGAAAATTAAATATTTTTTCATCAGTATTTATGTTTATTAATTTGTTTTTAATTTATCTTAAGATTCCCCTTGAGGGATTCGTAAAGCTGAATGGAACCTTGGGGTGGGGCCCGGCCCCCCCCCCCCCCCCCCCGCGGGACCCCCCCCCCCCCCAAGCCAGAGGGGGGGGGGGCCCCCCCCCCCCCCCCCCCCCCTTTTTTTTTTTGGTTCACAGAAAAAATAAAAATCCAAAAAACAAAAAAATGGGCAAGAAAGAAAGAAGGGGAAGAATTTTTTAAAAGAAAATTTATTTTATATAAAAAAATATTATCTATTTAAAAAAAAAGGACTGAAGTATTAAGTATCAATCTTCCATCTGCATATTAATATAGCCTATTATATAAAATGGGCATATATTATGTGCATAAGTACAATAATACACATACTGTAAACAGTGTTGGGAGTAACGCGTTACTTTTGTAACGAGTTACAGTAGTATATTATTTTTTGGTGTAATGGAGTAATATAACGCATTACAAATAAAAAGTTACATAGTATATTACCCGTTACAATCTCAGTAACGTGCACTACAAATAAATTTAGCTTAAAATGGCCAACATTTACACCACCAGAAAAAAAATCCAAGTGACCAACAAATGCAGGAGAAGATCAGTGGCGCGCAGTAAATGTCACGTAAGCTAGCTAATCTACTGTGTATGGGTGAATGATGACTGCTGAGTAGTGATCTGCGGTTCGAACGAATCGTTCAAAACTCGAGAGTCACTTTACTGAATCGGGAGTCGTGATTCTCCGCCTCTATTAACTTGTTCACTGACTCGTCCCTGTTATTGCTTGCTAAACTACGGTCCTGCCAGCCGTGGTTTCTTTTTCTGTTGTCTGGTTAGCTGCCGCTATGTTTAGAGCGCTATTACACCACTTTTTACGGTAACAGCGGATGACTGTTGCCGTAATGAATGGTATAATTTTGCACTAAAAATTACGTGCAGCTCATTTGACCACAGGGAGACGAAAGTCCACTCGTTTGACTACAGTTTGAAACACTAACGGCAATAAAGAAACAGAAAACAACAATATTGCTATTTATTTTATAAGTGCGGTTTGTTTGATGCATAGCAGGAATATTAAATAGAGGATTTATGATAGTGGATTATTGACTGTTTTTAAATATGCCTTAGGTTACTTTGATGTCTTTAGGTTAAAGACATAAATGAGTTCATAAGATTAATAAGTCACTTAAATAAGTTAATAAATGAATTCATAGTTGATAAATAAATAAGTTACATATATGGTTAAAGCTGTTAAAAAGTATTAGTAGTTTTATTTTAATTGTGAGATGTCTGTCCTCTTTTTTTTCTCACAATAAAATTTTCATTCATTTTCACATTTCAAATGAGTGGTTTTAGCAATATCAATGAATCAGTGGGGACTGGGAGTGGGTGGACATTGGGTGCGTATATGGGTTTCTGCACACTCTAGGTCACTGACTCAGTGACTCAAATGACTCAAAAACTCGATTCTTTTTGGTGAGTGATTCATTTAAACTCGAGTCAGTAAAAAGAATCAAACTTCCCATCACTACTGCTGAGGTGAATTATACATTTGTGAGATGGACCTATTCCCACTATTTCGAATTTGGACAATAATATAATAGTCAAGTGCAAACTTTGCGCTTCACCAAAGGAACTCTCAACATCAAGGGTTAGTACAAGCAACTTGAAAAAGCACCTGGAGCGGTGCCATGCTAACTCCAAGCAAGAAAAAGAATGTCATGTTTTATCACTAGAACATAGGCTACACTAAAATCTGTCTTCATTTTGGTGAAAGTAACTTCAAAGTAATGTAACTCATTACATTTCAGAGACAGTAATATTGTAATATAAATATATTATGTTTTATTTACAGTAACTAGTAATATATAGTGTATTACAATTTTTGAGTAACTTGCCCAACACTGACTGTAAAGTGGAAATTGAGATAATACTAGACATATTGCCATCACAACATTTAACAAGTCACAAACTTTTTACTGACTTGACAAAATAATGTTGTATATTTAAATCTTTTATGCTTACCTCCCCTGGTTTGGATCAGTCCCCTCCAACATGGTGTAAAGGTACTGCCTCAGAGGAGCGGAGTGGGAACCATCCACGTAGATCACTGACCGTGACAAGAATCAAAAACTTCATATCAGTCCAATATTGACATATACATAACATACTGTATAATATCATATGTACTACACTGAAGTCAGTAATCCTGTTTATGGCCACTATTAGAATGATAGACAAGTAATACTAGGGTTGTCCAGCTACTGATAGCAGTACTCAGTACTCAGATGGATACTTCCTTTTCTGTAATTCTCAAAATAGTCTATCCCATCTTAAGATGTTCTGGAGGTGTCCCTCGTATGATATTTTTTTGGTTTGATTTTAAAGCCAAAGTATTTTTTTGTTTACTTAAGTTAGTTTATTTTTAGCATTTGGAATATTTTCAGCCAGTATGATTCTAATATTTTTATGTATATGTTATAAACCTGTCTTAACAAAACATATCCGTTAGTTTTTCAATAAGTTGTTAGGTGTGGCCGTGACATGCCCATCATCTGAGGTTACGACATGGTTACTTGCTTTGGAGACACATTTGGCATTACTGTGAAGTTTGCACTGTAAAGCACGAAATACAGTCCTCCCGAGGACATTTGCCCCAGCAGTCGCAAGGGGATGTGAGGGCCTTTATCACTGCTTGCGGCTTTAATTTCTATTTCTATCTCATCTTCTTTTCTTTATGATGTTTGTGATTTTTTCTGTTGTTGCATACACTTTACTCATAACGTATTTAGACTGAACATTGTTTTTAACAGATGGTGTATGCAATATACATGTGTTAAATGACCTCTGGTGAAGTTAAAGTGAATCTCTTCGCCCTTGGTGGGCTTGCGGAGGGACATGGGTGTCTCTGTGGTCTCCATGGGAATGCCCAGCAGACGATATTCAACATAAACGCGCTGCACAGATTTATCCAGAGCCACAGGCGAGGATGGCTCCAAAGACAGGGACAGGATCTCCACGCACATCTTGTCTCCTTTTCTGATTTTACGTTGAGGAGGAATGATGATAATGTCGCTTTGTGTGGAACTCGACTGAGAAAATTCTGAGGATTCCTCCCCTTCTTCTGTGAGAAAAAAGGTAGAATATGAACAGTCTAAGATCAATAAAATAAGTACAGTTTTTTAGTCCATACAAGGGATTTCACATTACTTATTTGCTATTTGTAGGAACATACTCAAACTAAACAAAGACTTTACAACTAACGCAAGACTAAACCAGGACTTCAGACCTTTAGCCCTAGTTGATTCAATGTCTCGAATATAATAGTAATGTCTGTAATCCAAAACCGAGGGCTCATGTTGCTGAGAATCAGTTTAGACTTATTTTTCTCATAAATCGTTACCAGTCTCAGTTTCGTTATTCTGCCTGATTTCGGACACCTGATCCACAGAGTGAAGGTCCTGAAAAGAAGAAATATGATATTCCTGTTATGTTTAGCTCATTCATGTGTTAGTAATTGTTCATTTTGTTTACAGGCTGTATTAAAAGGTTTTTACTTGAGCCTTGGCATCACTTGCAGAGCTTGTTCTTGAGAGTGATGTCAGCGACCGTGTGGACGATGTTCTTTCTAAACGCCTGACCTCCAGTCGTGTTTCTGATGTGTCCCGGTCAGAGTCAGGGGACCTCCTGGATGACCTCTTCCTGTCTCCTGATGGTTTGACAGGGACGACTAACTGCTGTGAGCTTTTCTGTTTGACCGGTGGAGGCTGTGGCTGCAAAAGCACACATTTATTATTACAAACAGGGTTTGTGACTGTAGGTTTATAATGACAAAGCACACACAGCTCTTTTGTGTGCTTTATCTGTGATGAAGCAACAGAATCACTAACACAACTCTTATATTTTTTCAACATGCACTATTAATCATTCTTTAATTAATAAGATTTGGGGATATTCGGAGTAAGTATGACCACTTGTTCAGGCTCTGAGTGCTCATTAAAACTGAGAACTTAATAATTACAAACCAGATACACATTTAGAAGCCATGCTTTAGCAGAGCATGACTTACAGTTTGCTCTACTTTAGTCATTCAATCTTAGGGCAAACAAGAAACTTTCACTGCAGTGAGGATAGTACTCATATGGTCATGTTGAAGGGGGTCAAATGAGTATATATAAAGGGACAGCCCTGATAAGATCACCTTGACTCTTGGTTTAGCAATTGGTTTGTGTGTGGCCTTGGGCTCCCCTATACTCCTCCTCTCCTTTTCACCCTCATCCTTTGTGCCGTCCCATTTAGTGTGACTCCCAGCTTCAGATGGAGGATGGAAAGGGTACTTCCACTTAATCATGACTCTGACGATGCCCCGTGGGCCACCGGCTGGATCCCTCAGAACATAGTCACCTGATGGATTTGGAATAAGCAAAAAATAATAAGTAACTAATAATATATTAAGTAAAGATGAGTTAAACAGACACTCTAAATGACTTCACACAAACAGTGTTTTCTTTCACCTCTTATATCTCTGCCTGAAGCCAAGCTTCGCAGAGGGACTGGGGTCTTAGCCAGATATGCTGGAGGTATCTGATCATCACTGTCATCAAACACATACACCCACAGACTGCTGCATCTGTAAATGCAGGTAAGTTAAAAGGTACAAGTAGGATCAGCTCGGTGCAATACAGTGACTGTGGGCCCAATCAGAGTCTGAAAGTCAATTTCAGATGGTTGTACCTGAGGAAACGCAACACATCAGCGGTCACTGCCAGTGGGTAGCAGGTAGAGTCGTTAAACACAGGGTCAGCTGAGCACTGCACAGTCTGAGAGACGTGTGGTGGCAGGTCGTACAGCTGATAATTCAGGTACGCATCAGGAAGCAGCCCCGGCCAGCGAGTGCTCAAGCCGATACAACGCTCCAATGTCACCACCAGCTCATTGGGAATTCCTCCGCCATAGTCATGCAACTCCTGCTCATAATGTAAGAGAGACACTGGGTAACTTTCTCATAAATACACTACTGAACAGACTCCACTGCAACTGTGAAGAAATGTATGCATGTGTTTCATCACAAAGCATTGCTCCAGGTGTATGAGTGTGTTTTGTGCCCAGAGACTCAAGTGTCTATTCTTCTGGCTCTGCCATTTGTTTTAGTAGAGTCTGTTGGCCCTTCAAGAGAACCAGTAAGTACTGTTGCAGACCCTGGTGCAGAGCATTATGTTCATTCTGTTGAGTTAATGGAGTCATTCAAGAGAGTTGTGTAGCCCTGTCCAGTTCGTATTAAAGCATTCCCTGTTAGTAAATTATCCGAAAATACTAATAATATTATTGTTATTAGGATTACGATTAACATTTAGGAAGTTTATTATAGTGTAGAGAAATATGTTACATGCAGAAGCCACTTGTTTTGTGTAAATGTAACAGGCTGGTTTAATCTGAATGTAGTGTCCTTAACTATGGTGTGTAGCATACAACCTTTTCACCTCAGAGACATATGGAATTTCCCAGACCCACTAAAATAATATCTTTCATGGCTTTAACCATATGGATTTACAACTTTGATTTACATCCCTACATTCTTTTCCAGAAGAACAAACTTGAATAAACTTTGAAGGATCAACTTTAACAGACTTAAAAAGTTGCTTATTAATTAATAAAGACTTTTCAATAAAATATTTGTTAAAGATGATAAGCCTTATCTTTATCTATTCTGTTTATGATGTCAATGTGAATACATGCACATACATCCAAAAGAAATGTTTTTAACTGTGAATACAAATGAACATTCTAAAGGACTATAATTATTGACCATAGAAAACATTGTTTTATGTTTGAATAGATTACCATATGTTGTTGATACATGTGGGTAAATGAGTGTTGAATTGTTTTACAATATTTGAAGGTGGTAATATGAAACCATAGCATGAGATCATCCTTAACCCCCTCCTAGTTGGACAAAGAAACTCTTCCTGCTATTGCGTAGACACACCTCTGTAAGCTCCAAAGGTTAAACAACTTTGAGGGCGTTGGCACCTCAGTTCTTCCATAGTTTTGTCTTCTTTAGTTTTATTTCAGTTTTTCTCAGTTTTTGTGTTGTTCAGTTCTTCTTAAGTTTTGAGTTTTCAGTGTATAGTCCAGTCGTTCAGTAGTTTTTGTCTCTTTGTCTTAAATTTTTCAGTCCAAAGTCCGAGCACTCGTTTACTGTGGCTTGAAAAAGTATTCATACCCATTGAACTTTTCCACATTTTGTCATGTTATGACCACAAATATAAATATATATGATTGGGATTTTATGTGAAAGACCAACACAAAGTGGCACACAATTGTTAAATAGAAGGAAAATTATACATGATTTGATTTTTTTTTTTTTTACAAATAAAAAAGGAAGGTTTTTTCGTATTCAGCCCCTTTTCTCAAAGTGCAACCATTCACCTTCAGAAGTTTCCTGATGATTGCTGAAGGATCTAATGTTGACCTAATGATTAAATAGAGTCCACCTGTTGCAGTCTGCAAAACACTTGAGACTGGCGCGGAGGTTCACCTTCCAGCAAGACAACGACCCTAAACATGAAGCCAGAGCTACAATGGAATGGTTTGAAACAAAACATATTCATGTGTTAGACTGGCCCAGTCAAAGTCCAGACCTAAATCCAATCGAGAATCTGTGGTAAGATCTGAAAACCGCTGTTCACAAACGCTCTCCATCTGATCTGACTGAGCTTGAGCTATTTTGCAAAGAAGAATGGGCAAAAATTTCAATCTCTTGATGTGCAAAGCTGGTAGAGACATACCCCAAAAGACTTGCAGATGTAATTGTAAAAGTGTTGACTCACGGGGGCTAAACACTTTTGCATGCCACTCTTTTCAATTTTTTTATTTGTAAAAAAATAAATAAAATCATGTATAATTTTTCTTCTACTTAACAATTGTGTGCCACTTTGTGTTGGTCTTTCACATAAAATCCCAATCAAATATATTCATGTATGTGGTCCTAATGTGACAAAATGTGGAAAAGTTCAATGGGTATGAACACTTTTTCAAGCCACTGTATGTTTAATTCGTTATTTTTATAGAGAGTATTTTTCTTCAGTGTAGCCTACTTAAGTTCCTGACCTCTGACTTCTGACCCAGGTTGAGCAGCAGCTTAGCTCTAGGCAGAGAGAAAACCACCAAAAGCCATCCACAGAGGACCACAACAGTCAGCTAGTGATGGGGGCCCAATTCCGAACCACCATCGGCAGTACAGAGAAGTTTGGACCCTTTGACCTCTGACCTCCAGCCTTGGCTTTTCCCTAAAGATCTATATAGTTACTTGATATAGAGTTGGCATTAAGATTAAACTTAACTTAAACTTACCAAAAATTTAGCTTAAGTCTTTTAGACAGTTTTTCTAAATTCATAAACTTTCGTCATACATCATAATTTCTCATTAATTTATGCTTAACTTTGTGGTTGTTTTACTTCATATACTTTACTTCTATCACTCCCTGTCTAAGAACTCACGTTCAACCTTATATTAGGCTTTATTATTTTTTTCCTCTTTGAGGTGGTGCCCTGAAAACAATTTAACTTTCTCTCTTAGGCTAATCCTCTCTCTTTACAAACTGTTTGCTACAGGTGTGTGCTTATGTATACAGTATTTTAGTTTCACTCCAGTCGCATAAATACAGTCCAAACCCATCCTGGCATCTGTGACCTCTTCTCTGGGGGTTTTGATTACTGGATAGTGGAAAAGGTTTCTGTGAGGCCAGTAGCCTACATCCATAACACCATGGAGTGTGTGGTGTACTGGACATGCAGAGTCTGTAAAAGAAAGCTAGAGGCAGGGTAGTTAGTACACCTGCCTCAGAGCAAGAGGGTTGTGGAGTTTGTATGCTCTCACTGTGTGTGTGGGTTTTCCCCAGGCGTCTGTTGTGTATTTGTACAGTGTTAGAAAAACACTTTCTTACACCTTTTGTACTCAATTGGTCCCAGTATCAGTACAGCATGAGAACTTCTGTTACCTGTATTTGAACTGATATAACCTCTGTTGATATGGCTGTAGAAGTACATTATTCACTAAGTGGTGACTTTCCCTCTTTATCTGATTGATTGTGACTAAACATAATAAAAGTAAAAAAACTGCATATGGTCATTACTTTCAGAAACTCATTCAATGAAAACCACAGGATTAGACATCTGACAAATTAACATGGCACTGAAATTTGTGAGTACATTTACTCAGTAACACTAAGGACTCACTTTAAGTACTTGAACTTGTCCTAATTTTGGCCAAAAGTGTTTTACCTCCTGAGCAGTGTCCTGCCAGCCGAGAGGTATGTGTGCAGGAATCCTCTGCATGGCTGTTCTCTGTACTCCAGTGTCAGCGGGCTCAGCAGGAGGGTACAGACGAGTCCAAAAGTCCACTACACCAACTATGTCCCCCTCAGAACCTTATGTACAGTCAACACATTCAAATTAAATTGAATACTGAATGGTAAAACAGAGCTCAGTGTTTGTTCTTTCTCCGTACCTGTGATGTTGACATGCCCGTGAGCCCGCTCCCCTCTCTTCTCCATGGCACCCATCAATGACATATGTCCTTTTCCATGTGTCACAAACTGGACCCCTCCTAAAGCCTGGTGCAGTTCCACTCCGACCCCGGCGCCCTGAGCTCCCAGTCGGCCAAGGTCACGTGCTGTCAGAGCGTACCGGGACGTGAAGCCATAGTTGGGGTGGCTTCCTGACACCAGTGGAGTGGAGTGTACTTCAAAATCCAGCAGGCTATACGTACAGAAGGTGACGATGTCCCTGCCCCACTCCACCAGTGGACGAAGACTGCCCAGGCTCCGTAGTCCTGATGGGGTGAAGGTAGCGGCCTGGGTGAATAGACACCAGATCAAAGGTAGTAAAGATAAAATGTAAAAATAAAAAGGATAAAAAAACCTGAAAGTACTGTATTTTTACTTTAAGGTGAATCTCCAGCAATGACTCCCCAGCCTTCAGCTGAGCAAATGTCAGGTCATCCTCAATGAGCGGGACCACCTCCTGCTCTCCAGTGGGCCACGTGTACTGGATCGGTATGGTCCGCTTGTAGTTCCTGGGGCTGTAGGCCAACTCTTTCAGCTGGGCTGGAACACACAAAGCATCTGTTTGATCTTTTTAATGTTTTGGAGATGTTTACGGAGTCTGTCTTGTTAAAAAATCCCTTTTTAAAAGATTTTAAAAAATGACATTGAAGCCACAGCTATGCAGCAGACAGTGCAACTCCTCCAAAAGCTGAGGTGTGTAGCTGTTGGCCCTTTTAGTGACACCTGGTGGTGAAAGTGCAGATTGCACTCCTCATTTTTAGAGCATGTGAACAGCTATGCTTACCCTGCAGGGATGTGTGGTGTTTGTTGTCATGCTTGTGTGTTTGTTGTTGACATGCTGTTGTCTATGAACAAATCCAGTGGAAACAGGTCTGATGGTAATTTTACTTTAAAACATGAAATTTTGAAAAATGTAGTTCATAAAACCTGCAGCAGCATGTGTGCGTCCCCTGCAGCACTGCTCAGCTTTTCTCTCTGTTGTAGGAACAGCAAATAATGGAGCTAAAGTGGCTTCTACTTGCTTTTATAAAGATTTAAATATATTTCTTTCCATTACAGATGAATGGAAAGACTCTTAATTATGATGTGATTATACACTATTAAAACAACTTCGACTGATGATGCTCCATTTTGTTCAACTGATTTATATGACTAATAACTCCACTTCACTGTATTAATAAATACAGTTTAAAGGATGTTTTAAGTTTTTTGTTCATTTGAAACAGTAAATAGGTTTCATCACTAATTCACTCAGAAAAGTACAGAGCCATGGCTTTGTCAATTGAAAGGCCAGTACACAGAGTTAAAGGTGGTACCTTGTAAAGTGTTGATCTGCAGGGTTCTTTTGGATAAAAGTTTGTCCTTCTCTGCCACTCTCCTCCTGCCCTCCTCCCTCTCTTTCTCCATTCTCTGGTTGATAATGTTTAACTCTTCCTGTTGGAGAAAAGATCTTCACGTGGACAGTTTGAACACATGGATGGGTCAGATCTGTGAAATGCTTATGTACCTGAAGGTCTTTTGTGATGTGATGCTCCAGCAGTAAAAGGTTTCTGGTTTTCTGTAGTTCTAGCACAGTCTCAGCATGTGACGCCTGAATATTTGTGAGCTCTGATGAAGACTCTTCCATCTTCCCATTAGTTGTGAGAAACCCCAGCCCTCTGCTCTCCTGCTGCATCCTGAATGCCTGCAGGTCACAGTATTTTACATATGGCCTCTACCCTTTACTGCAGAACTGTAATATGATAGTACATACTTTAATCTGAAAAAGTGTCTCACTGAGGTCCTCAACACTCATGTCAAAGTCCTATAAACAAAGAGAGAGAGGAATTTAACTAACAGAAATAGGCTAAAACATTCTTAAAGTCAATGTATTTCTTGGTCATAAGATTTTTGTTTTGGAAACAAAAAGGGGAAAATTATTATTTATGAGAGCAAATAAAAGATGCCCTACAAACTTTCTTCGTCTAATGTTTTAGCGTTTTACCTGCATCTTTGGAGAAATTTGTGTGCCCTTATTTAGAATCTTAGAGCAATGTTTGAACAACATAATGGAGTTACTCAACCTCAAATCCACTAAAACCTATTTGACAATGTGGACTTCTGCCAGAAGGAGCAGGAGATTTTGTGCTGAACTGTGTCAAAATATGAAGATTTAATCTCCTGTTCCAAAAACAATCTAATGCTCTATAGCTTCTCTTCATCACACTCAAAAGAGGACATTTGGGTTTTTAAAATGACAGTTGCAGAGCGTCCCAGGCCTGTTCTGAGGCTGACCTTTGAGACTGAGTCAAGTTTGTGCTGCAGAGTGGACACCTGCTCTTTGTACTGCACCACTTCTCGCTCTAGCTGCTTGTATTTTTCTCCGGTCACATCAAACTCTACAACAGAAAGAAACCTGCACAGTTACACTCGGACTGGACAGTAAACAGGTGGGCTCTGCTTTAAAAGTGACATACCGCTTTTCGCCTCATGCTGCCACTGCTGCTCTTGTATCTCCTTTCCCTGCCTCAGTCTCTGGTTCTCCTCCTCCAGTCTTCCTCTCTTCTCTTGCTCCGTCTGCAGTACTTCCTTCAGTCTGTGGATTTCAGTTGCATACATGTCTTGGCCTTGTTCTTCCTTCTTCTCTCTCACCTCTCTCTGCTTTTCCATCTGCTCGTCATGGTTGCTTTGGGCAGATAAAGTTCTGAATCAGAGGAGAGAGTGAGTGTATATTTACACACAAACAGAAAGAATGTATCATGTATGAAACTAGCTGTGAAACTTAACATAATCTTTGGTGTTACCTGTCGAGCAGAGTATCGTAGTTGTCTTTAATGAGGTCCCTCTCTCCCTCCAGGTCAGATATTCTTTCCTGTAACTACACAGAAGAAATACTTTACAATACTTTTACACCATCTTCATATTATTAAGAACTAATATGATTGTTGGTTCAATGACCAGTAGAGCACCTTTAATAACTGCCATTAGCCTCTCATTCTTTACCTGTCAATGATTCCCTTTTGCTGCAGTTGCACAAAGAGGTTAGGGTTCCTACTCTTTTTAACACACCACTTTCCAGCATATTTCCAAGCAAGCACAATGAGCAAGTAGCTCATCATTCCATCAACTGGAACTATTGTAATAATTCCAAATAGCTTGAACTTTACTACACAAACTACAGGAGCCTCAGAGGGTCAAAACACTACTGGCCAGGTAACTTTTAGTGCAGAGCAATAAAAAGAGTAAAAAGTTCATACACAATCTTTGAGCAATGAACATAATTTCCGGACATGTGAATGTTCGACTGAGCATAAATATCATAGCAGTACTTAGACTTCCTGTATCTGAGGTGTATCTGTGGAGAGAGGAGCACCTTGTCCAGTGTCTGCAGTGACAGAGTGGCATTGGTCAGCCGTCCCTCCAGCTCCAGTGCTCTCTGTCTCTCCTGTTTCAGCTCTTCACTCAGCTCCTCCACTCTTTGCAGGAGAGCTGTCTGACTCTGCTTCAGTGAACTCTGAGTCTACACACAACAAGACACTCATGAACTGATCAGATCCATGAACAGATCAATGTGATTGTAAAAGAGCTGTTACCTCCTCTAACTGATTCTCAAATGCCTGGAGAGAAATGCAGAAATGATCAGTGTTTTATAACAACAGCGAACACGTTTGGACAGAAACCTCTCGTACCTCCTGCAGGTTGTTAAACTTCTCCTGTGTGACCCTCAGAGCGGTGGTCTTATCTGAGAGCTGCTTCTGTAGACGAATCACATCCACATTCTCTCTTATCGTTATTCTAAAAACAAAATAATATAAAAAAGACAATAAATTATTTGATATGCAAATTTTACTTTCAGTACAGTGTTCAGGTATCTGTAAATTATTTTGACTTTTACTCTAATAAATTTTGGAGAAAATATCAATACCTCCATTAGATCAAGGCAACCTCTTAAAAAGATCATATCATCGTTTTTTGGAGGAAAAATCAGATCCAGTCGTAACTATATTATACTATTTGGAGCATTTTTGCATTGTTTTTGCATGTCACAACACATCACAGTAAGTTATGGACAGTGAGGACAATGATAACACCACAACATTCTGAAATAAAATACCACACCATTTGAATGAATGTGCTAAATCTGTGAATATATTATCAAATACTTCACCTTTATACTTAAAGTATGACAAAAAAACAAGTCAATACTTTTAATCAAATGAAATGTACATGTGATACTTTATATTATAGCAATTCATTTTTACTTGTACTGAGTGAAATCTTATTATAGAAAGTTAAACATAATTAAAGCCCCCTCATAACCTCAATGAGACCCCGTGAGAAGGCTACTGTACAAAATGTTATACATTTTTAAAAAAGAAGTTAGCATTAAAACCTTTAGCGTTAATATTCAACCCATTGCCATGGCAACACAGTTGAATTGAGAGCATGGGTCCAAGAGACTTTTTGGTTGTTTTGACATCCTGAATGTGTGTGCCAAATTTTGTGCATTTTCAACACTACAACCTACATAACACTACAACCACCATATCTTACTGTTGGCATGATGTTCAAGGGAGGCTTGCAGTTCTTTAGTTTTATGTTGTTGTGGGTTCTTTTGTGACCTCTTGGATGAGTTGTCACTAACTTTTGTGGGCTGGCCACTCCTGGGAAGGTTCACCACTGTTCCATATTTTCTCTATTTGTGGATAAAGGCTCTCACCTTGGCTTAAAAAATGGCTTTGTAACCCCTACCAGACTGATAGATCTCAATTACTTTGTTTTGTTTCTTATTTCTTCGGACCATGGAATGATGTCTTGCTTTTCTTTATAGTGATCAGGCCTGGTGTGGCTAGTGAAATTTAACTCAGCTTCCAAAAAACAAATGTGATTAATCACAAGTTAATTCGTGATTTAACGGGTCAAGTTTTCACATGGGGTCGTGTAAGTTCAGTTAGCTTTTTTCCTGAATTAATAAAATCACTTCAAAACTGCAGTTTGTGTTTATGTGAGTTATCCTTGAATGAAGAAATCAGTATGCGGGCAAATACTGTATATAAGTGCACAGCATGTGCTTGTTATGGGCAATTCATGCTTGACAATATCATCAATTCCTGCAGGCTCCGCGATCAGCCTAATAAAGACTGTGAGTGCTTCTGCCTCCACTAACTGTTTAAACTGCACTATGCACCTGTGTCGTTCGGCCTGGGTCCTCTTCATGTCTCTGATGGTTCCCTCAAACTCTTTTTCCTTCTCTCGGAGCGTGTCCCGGAGTGTCTGCGCTGTCAGCTCCAGCTCTGCGACCCTGACCTGCTCACTCACACTGCTCCTGCTGCAAAAGAAAACTGTGGGTGTCAGCTCTGACAAATGGCGGCTGCTAAAGAGGTGATTACAGTGAACAACACCTACAGCCTGTCCCTGTCCGCTCTGGTGTCTTCCAGCGAGGGGCCGTAGCAAGGCGGAGCAGTCTGAGTGGCCCTCCTCACCCCACCTTCTCCTTCCAGACTTTTGCCTACAAGAATTACATGATGTGGAGTGAGTCCATTTTCCCAGCTCTGTAATTATACAGTCGGATGGATGCTAATTGTACCAGAGTGTCACCCAAAAGAAACAAAAATATGATATGATATAATAATCATTGACTGACTGCATGTACTGCATGCCCAGACATCCAGTTGTTGTAGCTACCTATTTGGAGCTATACATTTTCTACCCAAGGATCACACACACACACTCACAGACACACACACACACATATGTATATAATATGTGCTCTAGTTTGTAAAAAAATATTTCCTGTGAGTAAATTTGAAATGTACACACCTTTGCTAAACCTGTACGGCGTGGCCCCCCCAAGCTCCATAATGTGTTGTTTAGCCAGGCTCAGTTTGTTGTGCAGCACTTCCTTTTGGCTTTCAAGCATTGCCAAACGGGCCTCAAGCTCCTGGATGGTGTCCTCCAGGTCCCTCTCCCGCACACCACTTGAACCAGGACGAGCTTGTCGAGTTCGCATCAGCCTGGTGGACATCCTGGGGCAAAGGACAGGGTTGTAGCACTCATATCCTAAGCATGAAGTAATCATGTTTAATGTTTTGGTGTTTTACCTGCGTATTCTTTGCTCCTGTGTACGAGTGTGTTGTTTGAGCACACTGTTCTCCTCCTGCAGCCGCAAACACAAGTCCTCCAGATGCTCTCGGGGAAACCGAAACACGCGCTGCGGATCGACTAGAGACAAAACAAAAAGAGAAAAGCTGCAAACACCAGGCCAGACAAACCATAAATTAGTATGTTTATTTTGGGGGGCTTTTATTCAAAAGCTGACAACTTAAAGTGATACAGGCCAATACTCTAACAGGATTTTACCCTTTGTCTTTGTGTTATGATGCTTCCTCAGGGATTTTGAATCTCGGAATGTATCTACTCAAAGAATGAAGAGGTTACAAAAACAAGAACAAGCATGAGTACTTACATGTGAATACAGATACAGTTGATCAAACATTGATTTCAGGGCCATGTTGATTTGCCTCTTGGCTTTAGTTTGCTGTACATAGATTTTAGTTTGCAGTACATAGACTTTATTTACAATAAATTATTTCCAATAAAGTGTGAAAAAAAGAAACAGAATCTCAAACTGCACCGTGTAAAGCACTCATATGACAATACTGAAGAGAGAGACGTGAGAACAAGTACCGGAAGCTCTTAGTTAACTCTTAGTACTGATATTGAGACAATGTCTGTATTTACTGCAGTTTTAATAAGCCTGCACTTCCTGCTGGTTGCACCCACATACCTGGGAGCGCTGGCATAAGGCCTCCCCTCATCAGCCCCACATCTCGGACCGGCAGATCCCCCGCGGTCTCGTCCACCACTGGAGACATAGTGCCTCTTCTCCGCCAGTCACAGAATTACTGATCTTTATGTCCCTCCTCTAGTGTTTCAGGATCTAAATACAAACAGAAATGTGAACAAGATTGCAGTTAGGTTTTACAGAAATCATCTAATTTTGTTATTATATCAGATGACATGTCACGTGGACTTATTTTGACTATTCCTCTCTGGTTCAGTTTCAACTCCACTCAGAATTTATGAAAAGACATAATGACATTTATCTAAAGACAGCTGAGTTTCATTTAACACAATTTAAAAAAATACAAGTAATATTTTCCAGGACAGGAAATACACTCTTTCCTCAGAACACAGAACTCCATATTTATGATCTGGTCCCTTGTTTGGTAATCAATAAATAAAATGAATCTTTGTTTTGAAGCTAGTCTTTAAACTGTAAGATAATATAGATCACGTAACAGGTTGTTCTCTTACCTTCAGTGGCAGGCTGTTGCTCTGGGCAGCATAATGTTTAGCCTTTCTGAGTGTCTCCCCCCTGGCTTTGGAAGACATCCATTTTAATCCTGTTTCATCCTGCCTTCTTCAAACCTAGCTTCTTTTAGCTTTCACAATATTATTAAAATTCATTCAAAAAGGAATTAAACCATTACCTGGACTGACTGTGTAAATGTGTTCACAGATTTAGCAGCATGCCGGAGAGTACAGTCAGTCTACTGTACATTGTTTCATGTGTCTAAATGTAATCTGCCTCAATCTGCCTAGTGGCTAATCTCATCTCTGCAGTAATCAGATTAGCTGCACTGTGCTGTCTGAGCTCCAGTCAGTTGTGTGTTTGAGCCTCTGATGGTGCTTACTGTCACTAAAGGAGAGAGGCTGGTCTCAGGTCAGTATTTAACTACTGCTGCGAGTGAAGCAAACAGAGGAGGGGTCTGACACATTCAGCAGTTTGAAGAGAATGACAGAGAAAACTGAAATACAATATTCAAAAGCATTTTTATTTATTATGTATAGAATAAGCCACGAATTATATAGGATGAACTACAAAACAATGTCTATGATTTGCAACAAAGATAAACCTATTTTTTAACTATAATAATAAATGGCAACTGAGCCATACAGGACACAGAAATCTGTAAAACTTCACATTACACTCAGCTGTAATAATTAAAAAAGTCATGTTTTTGGATGTAGTCATAATTAGTACATGTCAAATGGTTCCATACAGGGCTGAATGATGAATTGCCAGAATAGAACATAAAATCCCTAGAGATGAGTCCCGAATGCAGAGTTTGTGATAAAATGAAAAGTGACAGTCACTGAAGGGTTGAAGAAGCAGTGTTCCTGTAATGAGAAGGTTGCTTGAAAAGCTTTCTCACAGTAATATTAAGGCAGGGTTTGTGTCTAAAATAGAAGCCAAGTAGAGCTTTAAGCTTTTTCAGCAGAAACACTGTTTCTCATCAATTCAAATGCCCAAATATTTGTAAGATGATACTTTCTTAATTACTTCTTCTGCGCATGAGCTGTAATAAATGAAATGAAATAACAGTGCCCCATACCATTCAGTATGTATCACAGATGAGAGGTACTGTGTGTTTTGTTATATCATAACATTGCCACTGCCAGGATGAATTATTAACGGTGATTTGTTACTTCCTCCACTGTTGCTCATCTCGGGGTTGAAAAATGGAAACATGGCCTCAGTGAATTTAAACTGTGTGAAGGAATAGATGTGAGTCTTGCTGTCAGCATCAAAGAAAGATATAGTTCCATCTTCATAATCTAAAAACATTCCAATAACTTGTGGTTTGTGAGAAAGGCAGAGCAGCTGGGCTTCTTGTGCACAGGCACGGTACTCACTGCCTTTCCTCAGACAGACTGTCCAGTAGCCATCCTCCGGGCTCAAAGTCACCACACCCTTCCTCTTCACTGACTCTTTGGCCACTCCTAAATCCCACGCTGTCTTGTCGCCCACCTCCACTTCCCAGTAGTGCCTCCCGCTGGTGAAGCCCTGTACAACAAAACACAAAACTTACTTGTCACTCCAAAATCACTCAGACACAGAGAAGTCTACTGAAGCACACAGACCCTGTCAGCTAGGACACATGGGGCCGTGTCGAAACGCTCAGGCAGGTCATCCAGGTTCTGCTCAACATCTCCATCCCAGACCTGCCTCCCATCTTCTGACAGCACCAGCCACGGGTTTGCTGTCCTTTGGTCCAGAAAAATCTCCACTGAAAGAAAAAAAAAAAAAGCGTCAAAATATGTGTTGTATTGGGCTGTGCAGATGGATGGTTCATCAAAGGGCTGCACAATAGTTACATCGTGCCATAAACAAAAACTGTGTTGAATATAATAGCTTTGTGCCCTACAGTAATTAAAATGCCTATAGAAATCACCTGAATACTAGCTAATAATGAAAAACAAGGCTCTGGACTAACTTTTTCTGGTTTCACTGAAGCCAATCACATGTCAGTGTGAGGTTATTCTGAACCTGTGTAGCAGCTGGATTCTCATGTGTGAGATCACAAACAAATCCATCTTGTCCCTCTCAAAACTTTGTGATATATACTAATACGCTAATAATGTACATAATTAAATAAATGTGTTAATGTAATTTAATGTAGTAAATGAGTTATGTGTTTTACCTTCATATTGATGCATCTTCTCATATTCTGAGATTAAAAAAGAAAGGCAGACTGAAATAACATGCATGCATGCATCCTAAATACAGAAAGTTACATTTTTTTAATTTTATATTATAATGTGAATGAACTGTACTTTTATAATGAAAGGTGTCTGAACACTTACCTTGCTTAGACAGTTGTTTCAGAGCTAAACGCAGCTGCTGCTCCAAGCCAGCCACAGTTCTCCTGACAGCCCCCAAACATGTGTCTGAATGAATAAGCATATCAGAGTTGTGTGTGGGGGGAGGAGCGCTCAGAGCGGGGAACCGCTGAGAAAACACATCAGATGTGAAGAACATGTCATTTAGGCAGAATAATCCATGTTATGTGATTAAAATACATTTAAAATGTTACATAACTAGCCATTTAAATAGAAAGCCATTCAAATAACTCCAGTGTACAGAGCACTTAGGTAGTTCCCTCTGGTGCTTTATACTTGATGACTACGGACCTGTACGACATGGAGGTGGTCTTCAGAGTGAGACAGCTGCTCTATCTCCTGCCTCTTCCTCCTCAGCTCACTGATCTCCAGCTCTAGTTCTGTGATCAGTCTCTTCGCCGTTTGCTCGGCAATTTCCTGTTTCCTCTGGATCACATCCAGCAGCTCGCTCCGGATTTTCTCCATGTAACTGAACAGAGCCGAGAAGATCTCCATGCTCTGCTCAATGTCCATTTGTGCGTGTTCCTGATAAAGTAAAACACAAGCTTTATAGACATTAGAACGCTTACATATTTTCTTGTAGCCCAGTCTAAAATTCACCATTTCAGACATATAAGCTAAAACAAGTCTTGTCATTTAAATAAAAAAATTACAAATAAATAACACAAATGTGTTTAAAAACTTATAAAATAAATACAAAAATACATTTAAATCAGTTCATTTATTGTTTACAGATTTCATAAATGGTTAAAACAAAGCTATAAGTCAGGTAATATTTTTGTCATTTATGAAACCATAGGCCTGTGTACATGCGAGCAGCGTGGTCTGCTCCTCACAGCCTCACTTGTAGAGCATTGAGTTGTCAGTCATTTGTTTTTCTTAATTGCATTGGTGGGTGTAAACTTGGCCTTCCAATCAGAATTGTAGAGGGGCAGGATCTCAGGTAAGGACAAACAAGGCAGCTCTGTGCTGATGTGGATGTAGAGTCTACTAACCGGTATTTGACTGTATGAACCCCATGGGGAAGACATTAATGATATTAAGGACTACATCACAGACTACATAAGCTTTTGTGAAGATACAGCTATCCCAACCCGGACTGTCTGCTGTTATTGCATCAACAAACAACTAAAGGAGCCGCTGAACCAAAAGAAGCAGGCCTTCAGATCTGGAGATGGATACAGTGGGAACTTAAGACCAAGCTGAAGGAGTGTCAAGATGCAGACGGGAGGAAGCTGGAGGACAAGCTTCAGCAGAACAACACCAGAGAGGGTTGGAGGGGAACAAGGGAAATCATAGGCTTCAACACCAGAGCAGGAGAGCATAGTAGATGTGGACAGGAGTCAGAGTACAGGACAATGATCACTGACTTGGAGTGGTCCCAGACTAACCACCTGCTCCTGAATGTCAAGAAGAGCAAGGAGCCTGTGGTGGAATTCAAGAGGACACCTGTGTAGCCATCACCCTCCTGGGCCAGGAGGTGGCAATAGTGAACGCTACAAGTACTTGGGAGTGCACTTGAACAGCAGGCTGGACTGTAAGGGAAATACAAGAAGGGAATGAGCAGATTGTATTTCCTGAAGAAGCTCAGCTTCTTCAATGTATGCAGCAAGATATCTAAGATCTTCTACCAGTCTGTGGTGGCAAGTTCCTTCAACTGGGCTGTGGTTTGTTGGTGGAGTAGCACCAACAAGAAAGACATCAGCAAACTCAGTAAACTGATGACGGATGCAGAAGGCTGGACAGCTCATCAGCTGCATGGAGGTGTTTGAGTCCGTGAGGGACAGGAGGACACTGAACAACCTGCTGTACATCATAGATAATACATTCCACCCACTTCACCCGACTATAGAGGGGCAGCGGAGCTCATTTTCTTACAGACTTATCCAGCATTGCTGCCTCAAAGCATATTACAGGACATGATTTATAACATACTCAATACATCCGTACAATATTTCACTTTTCAACATTTGTATTTATATATGAATATTTATATAGTATATATGTATTTATTTTTATTTTATTTCCTTTTTCTCTCTATTTCTAATTTTACTTATGAGCTTTCTGCATGTTTATGAGCGACTGTAACAAAATAATTTCTCTCATGGATTAATAGTAAGTAAGTTTATCTTTATCATCTTATCTTATTGTTGGAAATCATGTTGCAGCTTATTTGTTGAGATCATCTGTCGTCACACGTGCTTTAATTTGTTTTCTGGCTTGTTTCTGCAAGTGAAACAGCCATTTTGTTTTTGGTCACAAAGCTCCCGAGCAACAAATCAAATCAGGGCTGTTTTATTTTAGATTTAAGGATTTTAATGTTCACAGACAGTATTGGTGTCAGTGGTCACATATTCAAATTTGAATATTTTTGTCATAATTTCTAAGTATTGTCTTTGTGACATGTTTACATTACTTTAAGATATTTCCATTTAATTTAGAGTGGTTTACAGTTTAAAAAGAGCAACATAAGCTTAACACTATAAATCTTAGAGGGTTAAAAGTGGTATTTCATACATTTTCCTACTCCTAAAACTGTTTCTCCTGTTTACCAATATTTAATAATTATACATAACCGTATCCAGGGCCCTGCCATTGTATAACAGTGCTTTAGTACTTAATCACATAGCTGGGACAGGTACATTTTGTTCCTATAATGACCAAGAGAGGAGAAAGTGAGCCCAGTCAGGACAAACTGAGACCAGAGAAGCCAAAGTGAGCTCGGAGCTTTAGGATGAACTCACTTTGCTGAGCCCGATACTGTGTTTGATCTCATCCACCTTCTGTAACCTGTCCTGGATCATCTGCTGAAACTCCACCTCGGTCTGCTTCATCTGAGCCTGTTAAAAGAAGTCAGTAGATATCGTCACTTTCCAATCAAAAGTGTGTTATTTTAAACACAGAGCTGATGAGGCACACCACCTTCATTTCCTGACTCTCGCGCTCCACTGGCACCACATGGTGGGAGCGGTGGTCCGTCTCTGTGCACAGGACACACACGCAGCACTGGTCGCTCCTGCAGAACAGCTCCAGCAGCCTCTGGTGGCTCTTACAGATGCGGCTCTCCAGAGTGGCTACTGGGTCCATTAGCTTGTGGAACCTCAGCGTGGCCACTCTGTTGTGTGGCTCCAGGTGACTCTCGCAGTAAGAGGTCAAACACACCAGACACGACTTAAGGGCCTTGGTTGGTTTCCTGACGCACACATCACAAAATACAGTTTTACCTTTGATCGACGTCAAGCCAATTGGCTTTCTGGCTCGGATCTGCTCTGACATCTCCTTGGCAAAAGTGTTTTCACAAAGTTCAGGTCGGCCTGGGAATGGAGCCTGACATTTAGGACAGCTGATGACATGGTGTCTATCCCAGTGGTCTGTGATGCAGGTGAAGCAGAAGCTGTGTCCGCATGGGATGGAGACAGGATCAGAGAAGATGTTCTGACAGAGGGAGCACTGGAACTGCACATCTGACAGGAACACACTGGGAGAGGCCATGTCCTGTTAAAAATACAATTTTAAATCAGTCCTTTGTACTCACTAGATATTATATTAGGTGCACAGAGCATTCCCAACTTTCAAACGATTTATTTTTCCAATAAAGATCAAAGTCCAGCCACGTGGTGTCATAAATTACAACTCTCAACATAGATGGTGTGCACTTCTCATTCAAGACAGATCTTGCATTCTTTAGCTCTCTTATTGCCTTGAAAATATTACTATTTATCAGCACACGACAAAGAAAGTCATGAAAAGCTAAATCACCTGGTGTTGGTCTTACCGTGTTGAGTTGAAAGGTGAGCCCTGAGGCGCAGAGCAAACAGCAGCTCTGGTTGAGTCTAAACTCCTCCCTGCAGTGTTATCACCACTCCCTCTGCTTTCAGAAATGAGTGACTCACATCAAGGACTTTGTTTCATGGCTCTGTGGTTTCACATTAGATTAGGAGCATGCACTGGCCTTGTGTTGTGGTTTGGATTGAAAAAAATACCCACTATTGTTCTCTATGTTTTCTCTCGAGAAGAAGTCTCTTCATTTCAAGTGGACAGATTCATATCATATAACAAAAGCCAGAAAATCAGGACCAAAACTTAATGGAACTGCTGGTTGTCAGAAATCCCACCATAGTTGTCCTTGAGTAATAAATGCCCAATAATGCTGTTTGGTGAGTGGTTCCCATTTATTGACAATTGAAAACATTAGCTGATATTGTAGGTGCGGTACTTGGCATTTTATTGAAGTTTGTGTGAGGGCAAACAGTGGTAACACCAAGAACAGAAGGGTAGGCTATCCCATAAAAGTGTATCAGGAAATTACACCTTACAGCCCTGGTTCTGAATGATAGTGTGTAAACCTGAGACTCAGGGCTAAACCAGGTACACGCCACTCATAAATCCCACATTGTCAGCTGCAGTCTGCACAGTTTAGATTTATTCACAGCTTGGAATATGAAGCCGGCAATAGCTGCAATAAACACACAACGAGATAAGAGCTATTAGTAGAGGCAAGGCAGTAAAGGATAACGCAGTACAGTGGTCCCTCGTTTATCGCGGGGGTTACGTTCGAAAAATAACCCGCAATAGGCGAAATCCGCGAAGTAGTCAGCTTTATTTTTTACAATTATTATATATGTTTTAAGGCTGTAAAACCCCTCACCACACATTTTATACACTTTTCTCAGACAGGCATTAACATTTTCTCACATTTCTCTCTTGTTTAAACACTCTCAAAGTTCAACCCTTAGCATCTTCCTCTGTCTTTTGGGTGCGACTGCAGGTGCCTTTGTCGGTGCAGAACGTTTCGTCGACATTGTGGGTTTTGTCGGGAGAAAACTTGCAAACATACAGCACTTCAGAGTCACATTGCTAGCGATCGAACATTTATGTAAATTTGTCAAGCTGAACGCATTCTGTACTGTACAGGAGACACGGCATGGAGGAGATTGATTGACAATGGTCTACAGTCCCTTAGCCAATCAGGACGCAGAACACAATGCGCGAGTTCTCCCTTAGCCAATCAGGACGCAGAACACAATGCGTGTTTATACACTGTAAAAAAAGAAAAAAGAAAAAAAAAGCATGCAAAATTGCACTAAAAAAAATCCGCGAAACAGCGAGGCCGCGAAAGGTGAACCGCGTTATAGTGACACACACAAATTGGGCGCTGTCCCTGTTGTTTCCAGTAGATGAAATATCTAATGAAGTATTGTTTGTTTTACAAGATTTCAACATTTCACATTACAACCTGGGGCCTCATTTAGAAAACTGTGCGTGGAATCGTGACTTAATAGTTGACATACCTCAGCACCGCAAAGTTCTGTATGTACAAAAATATTCAGATTTATAAAACCACGCACATCACCCCTCTCTAAGCCTCCATTCAACCAAAGAAGGACAATGCAAATGCAACTTGTAAATGAATTTTGCCTAAATGAGCCGCTGATAGGTTTTACCAACAAACCTGGAAGTGACTGGGAGGCACAAGCAGATTACGCACCTGTGGATGTGTTTTACAGTGAATGCTGCTCTTCAGACTAAAATGATGCCGGAAACTGGCACTCCTCTTATAATTTAAACATATTACATTTCATTCAAACTAATTAAAACTATTTGAACATATTAAAAACGAAACAAACAATAGACATGCTATCCTTAGAATATTTCACTGGAAAAGTTTCCAGCGCTGGTGTGACATGTAATGAGTGAATCGTGAAATGGGTGAGAGATGTAGGAGTTCGTTGGTGGTCTGTCTGTGATGCGGGGCAGGGGTGGGTGAGTAATGATGTGAGAGTCATATTGAACCGCAATTTTACACAAAGCTTCTTCGAAATGAAACAGCCATGAAAAGATCGTTTGAAAGAGTTGGACAGGATCGTGTCCTATAATTATCTAATAAATCCAACCGCTAATTCATCAGGGATCAGCCCTGCTTCACTTAACACCGTGTTTTGCACAGCAGTGCCACTGCGCTCAGTGAATGTCCAAAGCTCCGGTGAACGGGCAGAGGCTTCGGGGGTCGTGCATCCAATAAACCGCTTTGTTCTATTCAAAACGGTAATATTCCTAAATGATGACGCACAAATGAAAGTCATGTATTCTCTGAGAGACATAAAAATGAAATGAAACGATGTCAAACGCACATCAAACAATCATTGGTCAAAGCTGCTTCAGTTCTTCCCACTGTGTGGGTCCTTCATGCCAAGTCTCCAGAATGTGTTTGCCCTCTTCCTGATTTCCTTTTTTGCTCAGTTGTCACACTTAAATGTTTCAAATCATCAAACAAATATTAGACAAAATGCAGTTTTTAAGTGATGATTTTATTTATTAAAGGAAAAAAAATACAAACCTACCTCGCCCCATGTGAAAGGTATTTGCCCCCCTCGTTAAATCATTAATTAACTGTGATTAATCACATTTTTTCGGAAAGCTGAGTTCAATTTCACTAGCCACACACACTGTCAGACAGCAGAGGTCACAAAGAACCCACAACAACATCTTAAGAGCTGCAGATCTCACTTGTCTAAGTTAAGGTCAGAGGTAATGACTCAACCATTAGAAAGAGGCAGGGAAAAATGGCATCCATGACAGAGCTCCAAGGCAAAAACCTCTAATGACCAAAAAGAACATAAAGGCTCGTCTCACTTTTGCCAAAAAACATCTAGACAATCCCCAAGACTTTTGATAAAAGATTCTGTGTACTGACGAGACAAAAGTTGAACTTTTTTTTGAATTGTGTGTCCCGTTGAAGCTGAAGCACACTTGGGTTCTGCAGCAGGACAATGATCCAAATCACACCAGTCCACCTCAGAATGTCTTCAAAAAAAGAAATTTTTGAAAGATGCTTTGTAAATGTAACAACAGAGGTAAGGCAAGTTACCGTTAAAACAAATGTAATTTCTTGTTATTTTTATTGTATTGTACTGGAAACATAAAGGGTTTTTACTGCCTGAATTATACCATAATTTTGACTTTTTTTTTTTTTTTTTTTACAGTACATGCCTAACTGTGATTCTGGCATTGTTCTTGTGATAAAAAGTAATATTGCAAGAGAAAACATGCTAAATGTATACTTTTTTAAAAAACAAAACAAAACAATGCTAGTCCATATTGAGCAGTACTGAGCCGATAAAAAATCATAACGCATATATCACAGTGTAACCAGAGCTCTGCCTCTTCAGCCCTCATGCAGAAGATTTATGGACAGCAGCTGTTGTGACAGTTCTTCAGGAAAAAACTAAAGACAGAAAATAAACATGAATTAAATAATTGGACATTTAAAAGGTCTGGAACCAAAGAGTTGACCTTACCAATTTTAATAAATTCACAATCTCCTCCACTGGCACTCCTAGCAAGGTTTTCACTTTGATGTTTAATGTGACAATATGTTCTTTAAAAATATATTTGAAGAAAATGCAGTGAGGTTATATTAAAGTATATTTCCTTAGGGAAAAAAACACATAATTGAAAGCAAAACCAACAAAAATATCAAAATTTACCTGGACCTTTTGAAACCAGAGGGGAATATGTGGAGAGAAAAGAAATGTATTTACAGGGAACATACTTATTACCAACTATACATCATACTGTATGTTATTATACTGTTCAACCTTTAGGTAAAACATTGTAATTTTAATTCCCAATAAAAGTAGAAAATAAAATGTCTCACCAGTGACTGCAGTGAGGCTAGCTCCAGTGCTTCTGATGCTCTCAAAGACAGAGAAGACAGTAAATGTGTATTTAGATCCAGCATTGAGAGATGACACTGTATGAGTTACTGCTCTATCTGCTGCACTGATGCTTGTCTCTGTGCCATTAAACTGGAAAATGAAGCTGACGTTGTTGTTCACTGGATTCCACTGTAGAGTGATGCTCTTCTCATTTTGTGACACTGATGTGAAACCTTGTGCATTTGGGGGCGCTAAGGAGGGGGAGACTCCATTAAAAACATAATGGATGTTAAAAATTTCACACAATACTACAAGTTTAAACTATTAAACAATTTAATTTCATGGTTTAATGATATTATTGGGTGTTCTAATCTCACCAGTGACTGCAGTGAGGCTAACTCCAGTGCTTCTGATGCCCTCAAAGACAGAGAAGACAGTGAATGTGTATTTAGATGCAGGAGTGAGGGCTGACGCTGTATATGTCAATGTTCTGTTTCCTCCAGGTGCGATGATGCTTGCCTGCATACTGTTAAACCTCAAAATGCATATGTTGGTGCTGTTGCTTTTAATCCACCTCAAAGTAATTGTGGTCTCAGATTGTGCTATCGAGGTAAAGTCATTTGGATTTGAAGGAGCTGAAAAGAAATATTAGAAGTATGCTGGGTTAAAATATCAATAGCTCTGTTAATATTGGTGTCTGATGGATTATTTTATTATACAATAAAGACAAATAGTTTCTCACCTGTGGCTGTTGTGATGCGCACACCACTGCTTCTAAGGTTTTTGAAGACAGAGAACACAGTGAATGTGTATTTAGATCCAGCAATGAGAGATGACACTGTGTGAGTTACAGCTCCATCTGCTGCACTGATGCTTGTCTCTGTGCCATTAAACTGGAAAATGAAGCTTTCAGTGATGGCCCCTTTATTCCATTGAAGAGTAATTCTGCTCTCATTTTGTTCAATGAGCTTTAAATTTTGTGGGTTTGGTGGAACTGAAAGACAAAATTTTACATAAAAAAGATGACATATTTAATTCTGAAATTGTTTGGTTGTCAATAAATGGATTAAGGGGTGCGTCCAGAGAGAATAAACTAAGCCCAATGAGGACAGACTGAGTCCAGAGAGAATAAACTAAGCCCAATGAGGACAGACTGAGCCCAGAGAGAATAAACTAAGCCCAATGAGGACAGACTGAGCCCAGAGAGGACAGAGTGAGCTCAAGTTCTGCTGAATGTTTAGGACATGAACTACATTGATTTGGTTTTATTTTTAAAGCAAAATCACCATCAGAACTATTTCCACTGGGTTTGTTCATAGACAACAGCATGTCCTTGCAGGGCAACTATACTGTAGCTGTTCACATGCTCTAGAAAGGGGGAGTGTGAGGCATGTAACAGCAATCTGCACTTTCTCCACCAGGTGTCACTAAAAGGCCTACAACTACACACCCCACCTTTCACAATGACATTACAATTGTGTTTTCAGGGAAGTCTTGGAGCCTTTAGAGACCCACTTAACATTTTATTGTGTGAAAGAGATTTGTGTGCTGAGATTTACATTACTACATGCTTGTTATTTTGTGCTCTGCATGCATTACCTGGATCATAACAGATGAACGGCAGGAAGTTGCTATCGCAGGAAACTTGTGACCATTGTCCTGAAGCACTGAATGAGGCAGCCACACATTTTGCTGTTGGATCGTACACCTGTAGATCCCAGTTACGGAACAGAGAGGCGCTGCCATCAGACCAGGATTTCTGCCGGTGAAGACCAATCCAGACCACATCTGATCCAGCTAGTTGTGCAATCAGCTGATTTTCTGCATGGTTTCTGATGCTGAATGGAGGGGGGCATACTTAAGATTGAGATTAGTTATACAGAGCATTGTTTGCAATATGAGTTGATAAGATTATACACCTCACTAAATGGACATGGTTCTCCCTGCAGTATACCTGGGCCTCCATCCATGTTCGTTTGTCGGTAATCTTTGTAAATGTTACAGTGCCATTTATTGTACCTAGAAATATATGTAAAAGAAAAACTTAGAGTGAAGTAATGGAGTCAAACTAAATAATAGATTTTTTAAAAAGAGCTCACCATTATAGCACACAAATGCATTTAGTGCACCACAAAAGACGTCAAACCAGGTCCTGCCAAACATCTGCACACAGGTTAAGAGGTTTTTGTTGAAATAATTAGGCTGGCCAGTGTTCCAGTTTGTGTACTCCGCCTCCTCATCGCCATAGAAACTGCTATCACCCAGAGACCATTTCCAGCTGTCATCATAAAGACCAATCCAAGCCCTGCCTGTTCGGGAACATAATTACTAATAATTCATATTTTTGAATACTTCAAATGTGAAGCAGCCACCTGTGTATTGTGAAGTGAGGCTGTTAATGGCACTGACATCAGCTGTACTCTCCAGGGTGGCCAGGTCAGTGTAGTTCTGTCTGCAGTAGCTCTGAGCTTCAGTCCAGGTCCGGGGCATGTTCACAAAGTAGAACTGACGAGACTGTGCAGAGACACCACTCCCCAGTGCTCCTAAAACACATGCACTTCTTTAACAACAAACTTCATTATAAAACACTATTACAAAAACAACCACAACTATGTGTGTTGTTACATTTACACTTATAATTAAATAAATGTAAGTAGTTACACAAGAACTATTGAAGAACAATGAACATCACTCTCTGCTTATTATACTGTTTTTCACTGCACTGTTACAAAACTGTGGAGTGAACTAAACCCCTCTTTCGTCCTGGGAGTGGATCCCGCCTTCTGTGGTTCTCCCTGAGGTTTCTCTTTTTCCCCAGCTGGGTTTTTTACATTATTCCTCACCCTAATGGATGGTCTAAAGACATTGGATGTTTTCTAGTTTAACCTATATATTACTGTCTTTTGTTTTTGTGTAGCCCTTTGAGGCAAATTGTTGTTCGTTGTAAATCGAATAGAATTTTCTTAGACTTCTATCCCCACGACGTGGCCCTGTATAAGCAGAAGACGATGGATGGACTTGACAAAGGTGAACATGTAAGTTAATTTGCAAAAGAATATAAGTCTAGTCTGTTTTTCATTAATCATGTTTGTCATATTGAACTGTAGTAATAAAAACATGCCTAGAATCTTTCTACCTACTTACAGCTTATTACATCATACAAAACAATACACACACACACACACACACACACACACACACACACACACACATACACAGGCATCACAAAGACTGATACATACTCAACATGTGACTGAGGATGACAGCAGCAATGTGGACAGGACTTTTTAGCTCATGCATACATTCCAACAAAACTGTTCCGTAATCTGGTCTATACCTGTATTTTGATTACATCTTTTCTATTGTGATGGGATCCATTACAGTTGAAAAGTACAGTTTTTTTTCATTTGTGTATGCTGATTAAATAATTCTGTTGCAGGTAATCTGCCATTCCCAAATCTTTGTGATAGGACTAAAATTATTTATGAGAAATATAAAAACAGAAACATTATTTTGAGAAATCTGTTTTGGCAAATTACTCTTTTAATTTAAGTCACTGAACAACAGGTACAGCCACTTCAGATTTTAGCTTGTGACTCTGACTCTCTGTTTTAGTTTAAACATGAGTAAATTTGCACAAACCTGCGAACACAAAGATGAGCACCTCGTAACCCATTAGTTAAATCTGCACAAAACAATAAATACAGTCATTTAAAAATACTCAATGTGCATATTGATTAAAGAAGAATACATGGAAATGTTATTTTTACTCTTGGTGTTCCAGACTTACCAGATTTTTGTATAAGAAAAGCAGAAAGCCCTGTGCAGATCCTTCAGCAGCACTCAGCTCTGCACAGCTCAGACATAAAAGTTAAGTTTACACAAGGAAGTACAACACATGCCAAAACTTTATTTGATTTAAAGGCATGCAGAAGGTCTGGTTTGGTGTGTTTGTTTAATTATTATTTGTGTCATCATTAGAACACTTTTAACAACAACGATTTTTGCATTTTAAACTTTGATTGATCAAGATTAATAATTTTCATAATTGGACGAAAATAATAATAACAATTAAAAAAAAAACACCTTAAATGAGCTTCATCTTTCTCATCACCTGATTATAACTGTTAGCAGGTGCACACCTCTCCACAGCACAAACCTGTGGGTGTGGTGGTAATGATTGATTAACACGTTACAACCACAGGTATGGTGTTGATTGACAGTTTTTTTCTTTCTTTCTTTTAGATATGCAGGTCCTTCTGGCCCAGTGTGTTTATTCTCCTCTTTTATATCATTTACATAACAAAGTGAAGGTTAAAATGGCAATGGCCTTTCTGTGTGGAGTGTACATCTCCTCCCGAGCTAATGTAAAATGTATAGGTGCATTGGTGATTCTAAATTGCCCATAGTGAACAGATGGGACAGAGAATGGATGACTGTCCGTGACTGTCCCTTGGGTCCTGTGAAAGGACAAGTGATAGAGAATGGATGAATGTTTGTGTTTGTAGCTGCTGCCTAACATTTTTTAATTGCTCTTTACCTGAGCAGGATTAGCCAATGCACGAGGAGGCAATGTATGACCTGACCTGTATGATCATCAAAAATCCAACTCTTTTTTTCTGGCCCCTTTTTTTACAGAAAGAAATTGATGATAATGATCCCAAGCCAGGTTCCAAACCCAGTCTGAATGATGTAATGCTTCCTTGACATTACATTGTGATAAGTAAACAAAAAACAATTTTGCTGTGAATGAGTGGCTCTTGTGATGTTGATAAGTGGCACTTGTGAGGAACTGAGCAAGTCCAAGCACATTCTTGGAAAAAAGTCGTAGTGATTTATTATAAAACTTTGTAAATGAAAAACACTTTCAAATTTCAAACATTTTAAACTGTGGCAAATCTTCCCCTATTCACTAAAATGCAAGGATTTGAACAGTGAATACAGTGACCAGACAGGCACTCCATCAATTTGCAAAACAGCTCTATTTGTCCCTCTTGAACCAACTATCTATAAAAAATACTTTCTTTTTTATTTACTACAGACATTTTATTATTAGAATTACTACAAATAATAGAAACTTCTGGTGCATAAATACAGGTAGACTTAAGTAGAAAGGACTATATTTTCTAATAAAGCGAGGGTCTTGCAGCAGATGTTTTGTCATGGAGTAATGGGTAATTCAGTTTTCTATGCAGGAGTCTATTGGGGGGCAGTTTCAGAAAAAGAGATTGTACACAACTTGAAAAATTAATAGAGAGGGCTGGTTCAATTATAGGTGTCTCTTTGGAGACTCTGTTTGAATCAGTGGAGCTGTCATGGCCTGTGTGGATTCCACTCCAGATTTTCCCACATACCTTACTCCTGCCTCCACATCTGAAACTCATTGTCTCATCAGCCAGCCCAGTATATAAGCAGTCACACTCCAGCTCTTCTCTGCCAGATTGTTTTGCTTCCAGCAGGAGAACATTGAGCCTGTTCATGGATTTCCAGAGAAGACTTCCAATTCTCATTCAACTAAACTCCAGTTTCTCCTGTTCTGCCGAGCCTCTGCTACTTCAGTGAGTACTCCTGTTATCCTGCTCACCACTCATATTCCTGCTCAGCACCTGGCTCTTCACTCTGCCTCCTACCTGGTAAAACTGCTTTTTTTTCACCTGCGCAACATAGGGAAAATTAGGAATATCTTATCTAAAAGTGATGCTGAAAAACTGATCCATGCATTTGTTACATCAAGGTTAGACTACTGCAATTCTCTGCTGGCAGGATGCCCTAATAATTCCTTGAAGTATTCAGCTCGTCCAAAACACAGCAGCTAGAATATTAACAGGAACAAACAGACAGGAGCACATTACCCCAAGTGTTAGCTTCCCTTCACTGGCTTCCAATAGAATTCAGAATTAAGTTCAAAATCCTTCTCCTCACTTATAAGGCCCTCAGTGGGAAGGCCCCGTCCTATCTCAGAGACCTCATGGAGCCCAAACAGAATTGCCAAGCTCCTGTTTTATGGAATCAGCTCCCAGGTCTTGTTAAAGAGGCAGACAGTCTCTATATTTAAGGTTAGGTTTAAGACTTTCCTTTTTGATAGGGCTTATGGTCAGGATATATAGATTAGCTGTGATTTCTCTTGGCCTACATGATGAGGAAGGGACACATTGAGCTTCTAGCCTGTTATATATTTACATTTCTGCTCAATTCATTACTGTTCACAAGTTGTTGCTCTTTCCCACTCTTCCCAGATGTCTGGCTGCTGTTAGACGTCCCAGTGATGACTGGACCTTAGCTGTGGCCCATCTGTGATCCTGTCCCGACCCATCCTGACCCAGTCCCTTTCACCTCAGATGAACTGTTCCTGCTGAGATTACCATGGACTTTATCCTAATTAACTTCATTCACTTGTGTGTGTGTATATATAATTGACTATCTGTCAGTGACACATCTATTGCACGGCCTGTCTGTCCTGTGAGTGGATCCCTCCTTCTGTGGCTCCCCCTGAGGTTTCTTTTTTCCCCGGATGGGTTTTTTGAGTTTTTCCTCACCCTGGTGGAGGGTCTAAGGACAGGGGGTGCTGTCTAGTTCTGCCTGTTTGTGCATTTACTGTCTTGTGTGATCATTTATTGTGAAGCCCTTTGAGGCAATTGCCATTGTGATACTGGGCTATAGAAATAAAATTCAATTGAAAATTAAATGTGCCCCTGTCTCTCTCAGAAGAAGAGAAATGTTGCGTTGTATCTCAGTGCGGAGTGGTGTTGAGGACACAGACAGATTCTTGAAGCTGCACCATGCGTTATTATGAACGTGTGACGTGATGGGAACATTATTTTTTAGGATAATGATACTGAAATTGGTATAATGGACAATGTGTTTAGGCCCGAGCCATAGCCAGTGACAAAGGCTCTATTGTAATTTCTTGGGATGGCTATTTTTGTCAGCTATTTGCGCACTAATATGACCCCCTGAATGTGCTTGAAGACTCACCACTTTGCCCAAAATTCAGGGCAAAAATAAATTTATTTTGGAGGTCCCATACACCCATAAAAAGTCAAAAAGGTGACTCGACAGCACACCCTGGAAAAGTTAAAATACATTACTGCAATGGGAAGTCAAAGAACATTTTGTTTGGCATAGTCAGGAAATTAGGTACACACATTCCACAGATTGAGGCAAACAAAAAATATTACAGCCCCACTCCAAACCCAACAGGAAGTCCACCATTTTGGGTGGAACATGCGACGCCCAAAATTGCACCACTCATTCAAAATCTGATTCCTCCTAGGGTTTTTATCCAAAAGGCTCTAAATTTGGTCAGAATCACCTAGACACATTTGCCAACAAAAGTTATCCAGAGTTTTTTTGATATCTTGTCGGGCAAGCTCGTAACATTGTTGGATCTAGTTGAACCTAATTAAGAGCACACAATAATGAACACAATGATATGCAAATGATAGGGCTAACTTCAGACATGGCTTTTCAGTGCCCTCTACAAATTTATGAAGTGAGCCGAAAATTTAGTTTGTCGTAGAGAGATGACATTTGGTACATACATTCTGTATAGGATGCTGAACAAAAAAAACAATGACAACCACCCCCAACTACACAACTACAACCGTGTTGCCATGGGAACGCCCAAAAGCAGAATTGAAAGCTAAACAGAGCTCCTAAACATAACTGAAACCCACCAAACTTCACCCAAAATTGAAGACCATATTTTTTTTTGGCACTACCATTCAAACCCATAGAAAGGGGGCAATAGCGCACCCTGGAAAAGTGAAAATATAAATACATTACGCCAATAGGAAATGAAAGTACTTTTTTTGTTATAGAGTCACGAAATTTGGTAACACACCACACTGGATGTGAGGAATTCACATCGAGACAAACCAAAAATATTATTTGAATTTGCCCCTATAAAATTAAAAAAGAAAAGAAAGAAAATCTGGTAAATTTGCTAAACTAAATACCTAAGCTTTTTTTATTTATTTTTTTTATTTAATGCATATAGCAAAAATGGTTTTCTAACACTTTATTGTGAAGCACACAGACTGCACTACTTTGCCACTACACTTTAGCAAAAGCATGCTTGAATCCCATGTATGTATATTATGGATATATTAGACTACAAATAAGAAGATTTACTGAGATGATTAAAATACTACATAGGTAGCAATTATTTAGAACTGATAGTCTTGCTGGTATGCTGGGTGTACTGAGAGTACATATACGTAGCCTACTGAGTTTTCCTTCTGAAAAATAGTCAAATGAAATAAAATTAAAATTGACAAATTATGATTTGTTAGTATTATGACCATTTGTATATTCATCAGCTATACATGACAAATGGTGTTATACGTGAAAATATACTGTAAACAAATTTCACCTGCCATTCAATTTTTGACCACTAGGTGGCTATCAACTCTTAAAACGTCAATCCTTTGTTTTGCAATGCCCACTGTTCATTTTCTTAAAAAATATACTATAGTGCATACAGTATTATGCAAAGATTTTGCATTTGGTATTTGGTCTATTGTACACTCACTAGACTCTCAAGGGAATCTTCTTGATTATTCACAACTTAATGGAAAATGCAATCTTAGCTACACAAAGAAACAACTCTCAATAATCATGATCATCAAAGATATCCCGCAGTCAATGTTAAATATGGTTCAAGGCCTGTTGATGTATGATGTGCTCCCAAGATTCCTTTCTCCAATAATCAATGAATTTGAATGAAAAAAATAAAAAAATTATATATATATATATATATATATATATATATATATATATATATATATATATATATATATATACACACACACAAACCAATTGTACACTTAACCCACACATATAACCTCAAGCCACTGTTTCCTATCTATCTAAATGATTTTTTACAGTTTACAGTCGTATTCTTCTATAATTCTTTTCTTTTGGACGCAATTTGTATTGCATTGTTTTCCAATGTATTTTGTAATTTTGCCATTTTTGATTACAAATAAAGTTCAGAGGAAAAATTTAAATAAAAACCTATATATTTTTTTATTATATGTGACGTATTTCTTATCCTAGCTGTAGGGTGCATGGAAGATTTTTCTGTGAATTTAAACGTGTTCAAAAATTGCAGCTAACAGCTAATGATCTTTTGTGCTTCAAATGTGGGATTTTCTGTGTGCGCGTGAAGGCAGCAGCAGGCGGCGGGCTGAGTGTAGTGAGCGCGAGGCAGAGGAGGCGGCGGCCGAGCGACCAACATCATGAACAACATCACCACTGAATAGCACCTTTTACACACGGCCGAAACATCTCCTCTCGCCTCGGTTTTCTGGGGCTGACAGGAAACAAAAAAGGCGTTAGATCTGGTGACAGGATGGACGGAAAGAAACAGTTTCTTTGCGGCGTTGTGGAAGGTAAGAGGCTTGGCGACTGACCCCATCATGTCATTCCTTAGCTCGGAGTGGGAGATGGCTCAGGAAAGACCAACCTATATCATTGACCTATATATTCTCTGACATTGTTTTGGCACCTAATGAGGGCGAAGATGAGCCGTGGGAGTGGCTGTGTATGCGGGAACACTTGCAGGATGTGAAGCTCTGGATGGCATCATGATGAGGAGGAGAGCAGTCAGGCATGAAGTGAACGTCTAAGGGCAGTTCAGTAACGTCTGTCCGAGGTTCTGCTGCATAAGTAAAGGGAAACACACCTGACAATGGCGAGTGCTAAAGATGGCGATAGTATTGCTTTTCTTTTTAGTCATGTACTCTTATTGATGTGTGAATATGACAATAGCAGAGTAACGTAGTATACAATATAGTACAGTGTAATATATTTTAAAAATATTTGCACTACAAAATGGACAAGACAACTTTATGCATATAGCAGTCCTTGTACAACATAAAGTTATCTCAAGGCCCTCTACAAGAGAAACCCCAGACCTGGAGAAATTGAAGGGCTTCTATACAATTGTTTGGACATCCTGATAGGAACAACAATCCTAAAAACAAAATAATGCATGTTTGATAAATCAGGACCGGGACCTATTTGACTGCATCCTGCTGGAGTCAGGATTTCATGTGATCTAAAAATCTGATCTGTTTATTTTTGAATAAAAGTGACTGATTTATGGTTGTAGAAATTGACCATTGTTTAGATACAAAATATAACAATAGTCATGTTTCATGGCTTTTTCTTCCTTCTTGGTGCTGCCCATAATTCCCTCTTTGTGTTCTCTGACCTCCAGCTTTACAAATTAAGCTCTGCAGACAATGGTTATTGTCTTCTTGTTATCACCATCGTTAACCATTTTTTCCTCTCTGGTGATGAACAAAATATAATTTTTTTCAGTTCTCGTAGGCTCTAACTCTTGGTGGATGATTCATTCAGCAATGGTAATGTACATAGAAATGTTAGTCAGCCTGAATAATTAGAAATAGCATGTCTTGAGCAAATTCACTACAATCATGGCAAAATTCATGCTCAATAAGAATGAAAGTATGTCACAGTCACACCTGGTTCCTCTTGTCTGTTTCTATAGTCTGATGTGGCGGCATCCAGCAGGGTTGGTAATTAGTTGCTCTATCTTACCGTGGGAGTAGTCTACAGGGGACATTCGTCACATGCGCAGAAATGTATTTTACATACACTGAATTTACAGGCACACACTATTCTTGGCAGTACATTAAAAATTGTCATTCAATTACTTCCACCATGACCTACTTACTGTACATCTGTACTGTCAGCCTATTCAGGAAACACAAAGGAGAAAGAGGAGCACTGGAGATGCTCCCGTTTCTAAAAATAGAAGTTGTGATGGAGAGTAGCTGGAGATGAATTATGTTTGTGCCAAACACAGAAGGGATGTGGCTAAGTGAGCAGTGGATACTGTTGGAGGAGTAGGCTGCAGCTTGAGTACATACATACCTCATACATTATGGAATCAGAGCTAATCAGAAGCAGACCCTTGACAGAAAAACTCTCTTTACCTTTATCTCATCCACTGTGAAAATGCAGTTATAATATTCTAACAAACCACTAAAAGTTAATGTTGATTACATATTTGTGGCGGTTCGCAGTCATCCAGGACATATTCAGGAAAGGTTTTAACAAAGGCATGTGGATGTAGGTTTGAAGCTACGTCCACATGCCTTTGTTGAAATCTTTTCTTGTTGATTACATAGTTTGGATTTGTTGTCAGATTTTATTCTGTACTTAATTTTGAGTTTTGAGTCTCCATTGCGTCTTTGCTTAACGTAAGAATAACTTCTAAAAGTGCCTTTTTTCTCTGGGCAGGTTTCTACGGCAGACCATGGTCTATGGATCAGAGAAAAGTCCTTTTCCAATGGTAAGTGTCTCAGTAATCCAAACTCTGTAAATCTGTTTCTGAGCACAGGTGTGTCTGTTCCGGATGAACCTGAGGGTTTGTGTTGTTCACTGAGCTCAATGTTAATAAAACAAGCTCGGGAACCACTGACATGACGCCTTTAGGCTACACATGGCCAGCCTGCAGAAGCACTGATGCAGAATGACTCTGAAAAAGAGAGGCCAGGCTGATCTCGGCCCAAAGGCTCAGCCCTGGATGACGGGATGAGGACAGGAGGAGGGAGGGGAGAAATGCTTTTTTAATGGTGAAAATGCAGTCTCTGCTTATGCAAGCGTTTAAAAGCTTGTACTCAGATTTTATGATTAGCATTCTACAGAGGTTTGTCACCAAAAGAAACCTTTCAGTTGAGGGATTATCAGTTTCTCAGTGGTAGAAGACAGTCTTTATTTACATTGAAAAATCAATGAGTGGTGACTTCTGAGAATTTCCTCTTAGAATTGTGGCTTAGAAAATACTAAATCTTTTTAAAACCCATCTTTGCCTGAAAGTGTGCCACTAAGCCCCACACATTTAGAAGTGCAGGACTTTTTAGAGATTTTTATCAGAGACAAAACATAATGCGAGTACTCAGAAAGACAGTAGATCACTTGTGAGCGTATTCACTTTCAATTCGTGTTTTTTTTTTATAGCCAAATGTCACAATTAGATATTAGAGCCTCCATCAGGGTGAGGAAAAACTAAAAAAAAAAACAGCTATAGGAAAAAATAGAAACCTCAAGGAGAACAACAGAATCATCATCATAACTAAAGTAACTTTACACTTTGCAAGATGGCGTTGCACTTTGGGACTGACACGGTACAGTAATATATGACAATGTAACGTTTTTATGCAGATATGTCTCTGTTACAGTCCTAAGTTCTCTGTTTCCTAATGCAATAGGCTTTATGTATAATGTTCAAAACCTCAATGTACAAATGCTTTACTTTGGAAAAGAGCATTTATCATTTGCTAGAGGTATTTGAGAGTTATGGCTATAGATTGCTAACATGTAGAAAAATTGAGAAATGTATTTGTGGGGATGAGGATTAAGAGGAAAAGAACTATCCTTCTGTTCCTAAATGAACAGAAAAAGAGGCTTGGCTTCTGACCCCATCATCTTATTCACATCACACCAAACTAAACTAAACCAATGAGTGCAACAACCTTCATGTGTTACTGTATGTTGCCTTTTTATTCTCTATTTACACTTTCCTTGTTGTGATGGAATATTCTCTTAGCTTTATATTTCTGTAAAATGTCTCCACTGTTGGTCTAAATCTAATGAAACATTATCTTGTGTGTTGTATGCTGTGTTTACAAACCTGAGCACAGCACTGACAGAAACAACAGACAAATGTTTTGGACAAGGCATTACCTGTTACAGCTCCTTTATGCTTCTCTAATGGTTCACGTACTGTGCAGTGCTTTAAGGAGGATACATGTTACCACTGTCAGCAGCTGGACACAAAAACAGAGGCTATAAATGACTGGAAACCGAGCTGATACTCATTGATAGCGCTCACGTAGCTAATGAACAGCAAGCAGCCTCTCAAATACATTGACAAAAGAGACACTTGTTTGAAAAAAAAATTGCATTTACTTCAGAGTTTTTGTGCCCAATGGAGGGTGAAGGTAACAAACTTGTTTATGTCATCCAGATGTCATTCAGCGGTATGAATGCTATTTAGCAGTTGTATCCTATAAATGGTCAAGACACAGAGCTATGCGTTAGTGGCAGCTTTACAACAGAACTAAGTAAACCACAGAAACAGCAAGTGATTTATGAAGAGAAAACAACAACACTTACCATTCTCTGTTTTGAACCGGGTTTGTTCTCGTAACTGTTCGAACGAGTGCAATCAATCCCATCTCTGAAAGCTTTTAGACTCGCTTTTGTCTTTTGTCTTTTTTTTACAAATATCACCAAAACAGCGAGCCGTTACAGTGAGCCTCCAAGTTTTTTCCTGTAACCTGGCTTACTGCCTGAGGCAACAGTGGTCATGTAATAGACAGACATGGCGCCCTCTCAGACTCTATTTAATGCCAAAGAACCATCTCAAATTACTTTGAGGCTTTGTATTTGTAGGTCAAAATTTACTTAATGGGCCTTTAAGTAAGAATACTTACTCTTGTGTATAAATATTGATATAAGTGGAAATTTTCTACTTCTAATTTTCTACTGATAATAATTGCAAGGCTACACTTAAAGACTTGCAACCACCTTACGCTCTCACATTGATCCGTTCACCTACACCTGCATAGCTCTGGGTGCTGGGAGAGAGCAGGTGTGCCTGGAAAGAACACACCGCAACACAACAGAGTCGACACAGAAAAATTATGCTTCATCCTTAGCAAAATAAAAAATGTCATCATTTCATCATTTACACTGTAGTTATACATTTTCTAGTTAATTCTGAGTGACAAATTTGCGCAATAGTAGTGAATTGTTTCATCTCTGTTGGATGATGTGACAGAGCAATTAGTTGCATTTTACTGAGTCCATCTCTGGAAATAATTGCTCCCATGGCCATTCACTTTCTATTGCTCCTTATGTGCATATGACACATTTGAAGAACACTGTATTTGGTTATGTTTTTGTTAAGACTCTGATGGGACTCATTTAGTCCTGGATGAAAAGACTCTTCCGTTCTATGTAGCTGTGTGTGGGCTGCTCCTTTATTTATAGATGTTTTTTTTTTTGTTATTTGAGAGTGGTGTGTGGGCAAATTCTGACTGTTGCATAAGTTTTGAAGTGTAGGTGTGGGTTGTTGTGGGAGGTGGTTTGTAGAGACAACCTATACACCATCTGTTCAGGAAACTCAGAGAAAAGAGAGTTAGTGCACATGCTGCCCTCATCAAGAGTTGGTCAACTGCCAATGAAACAGCCAGCAGTAAACAGGGCTTAGACTACTGTACATGGGACACACAGATAATGTATCACTACTTTTACTATGTGCTATTTAGAATTTAGAAGGCAATTTCCAGTAACGGAGGTAAAGTTTGATCTGTTGCCATTTTCCTGCTGGTGTCATTTTTCTCCTTCCCATTTACTGCATTCACTGTTCTCTCCACATTCCTTATTCTTTGAGAAAATTCTAACGCAAAGCATTACATTTTGTGGGCATAGAATTATGTGTTAATGCTTAATTATGAAATTATTGATAGTTTTATTGACATTATATCTTCAACTAATGAACACTTTCCCCTTTTTTCTTCTTCTTTGTCAGGATGCAGCAGTGGGGGTTGAACACATACTTGTATGGTCCCAAAGATGACCTGAAACACCGACTGTTGTGGAGAGAAGTCTATTCTTCAGATGAGGAAGGTGTAAAACTCATATGCTAATTTGTCAACTGGCTCATTAGGACAGTATGTATTGTTAATTATAACTGTCTTATTATGTTTCCTCAGCTCAGTTACGTACTCTTATTGTGGAGGCCCAGTCCAGAGGCCTAAGATTTGTTTATGCCCTGTCTCCGGGTCAGGACATCGTCTTCTCCTCTGCTTGTGACTTGACTCTACTTAAACGCAAGCTCAGACAGGTACAAGTCACTGCTATAATCCAATTTAGAGCCGTATTGTAATGTGGTCCTTCTAACTGTATGTGTGTGTGTGTGTGTGTGTGTGTAGGTGTCAGAGCTGGGTTGTCAGGCATTTGCCATTCTGTTTGATGACATTGACCACTCCATGTGTCAGGCTGACAGCGAAGTCTTCTCTTCATTCGCTCACGCTCAGGTCTCAGTAACCAATGAGATTTATCGGTTCCTGGGGGAACCTCCAGTCTTCCTTTTTTGCCCCACAGGTAGGACTGCAGACACAACCCTTAACAATACACCTTTTACAAGAAATTGGAAGGATGGACATGCTTTTTGGCAGTGCATAGAATGGCATAGTATTGGTCTACATTTATTTGACATGTAAGATCGGGTAGAATCTATATTATGCTGAAGAAATCTAAAATTACTGATAAAAAAGTGTAAGATTGTACTATGTTACCTGATTGAATTTGGTATGTTTCAGGCCAAAAACATGATGTGAGGCAGATGCATCTATTTTGCAATGTAGAATAGCAGAACTTTCATGGAATAAAGAATGGTCAAGTTTAAGCTAAGCCTTCACATACTTTTGTTTAGTTGTCAAGCTATAGGTTGCTTTACCTTAAGATCTTTTATGTTTTTGCCAGATTACTGCTAAACAACAGCAAGTTGAACTCTACAGAACAGGCACTGGACTAGAAAAGACATCTGATTTCATGTCCCAAACTTGCTGGTTACAGGTCTAATAATAACATGGTCATAAATATTCCCTAACCTGAAGCTCATAGGGCCATATCTACTAAGCTAGACGCTAATTTGCAATTGCGTGGCAGGGAGTGGCCTTTTTAGCAGCATATTTACTAAAACTGTGCAGGGTTTGGGGTTGAGCTGACAGCATGTCATTTAAATGCAATCAAACTGTGCAAAAAATTTGCACTGTGGCTTTATTTTAAAGAGCACTTTGGGACGCATGAGCATCGTCTCAGAAACAGAATCAAGAGCACAGACTAATGCATGACGTATGTATTCAAACAGTCATTCAAGTCAAGTCGTTCTACATCATTTACGTTAGTCATTTAACACAACTGAGAATCACAAACATGCTCCTTGAACCTGTGAATATCGTTCTACCTTAACCTAACTCAACAGGACAAGGGAGAGGTGCAAAGCTTGCTCCTGACAGAAAAATATATTTAGTCAAGATGCATAGTATGTCTTTGACAAACCTGAAAACTAACTGGTTCTGTTAAGAGATTTTAAAGGAGTTTGGGCAAACCTTTACGTTTGTGCAACATTAAGTGGGATGTTACAGGGAAAACTGACTTGTGTCATGCTCCTGTGAACAAGGTAAGAGCTTTTAAGACGTTATGAGGGCATTAGAATAACACAGAAGGAAATGAAAAGTAACAACAAAGAAGGCTAAACTTCTCCGATATCTCAAAGAACTTTTTAGAGACTTAACTCTGCAGTGATTGTTTTGGGAGTTCTCTCTTTCTCTCTTTTCCCCTTTTTGTTTTTTCAACCTGATCTGGTTGAAGTCAGATGCAGTTGGTTAAGACATGCGTTCTTGGTGTAAATGTTTGTCACTATTCATTGATTTTTCGAGTTGCAAACATCTATCTATCTCGTCTCATCTAAATAATCTCCTCCCCAGTTTTTGCACTGAGAAATGTAAACTGCCATAAATTCATAGGCAATGAGGCCAGTTGCAAAATAACCTGTGTCCATGCCTTTTCTGTGCTAAACTGTGCGCCGTGTTTTGCAATGGCGCAACGCTTTAGTAGAACTGGCCTATAGTCTCTGATTAATGCCCATTCTATACACTGGCACCTGCCATTGCCAAACAGTGCACAGCACCTCAGGTTACAGACTGTGAACGTGACATCTTTTCCTCTGTGTGTGTAGAATACTGTGGATCCCTGTGTTCCCCAAGTGTATCCAAGTCTCCCTACTTACAGACTGTTGGAGAAGATCTGCTGCCCAATATCTCAGTCATATGGACAGGTGACACCTTCACTATATTTCATGAAAATAATTAACTATAATTACTCCTTACAGTTTCATAAATCTCATTAATTAAAAAGCATTTTTCTTACTAAAAACAAAGAACACAATTTGTCCAACCCACACTGCTCTGTATGCAAATCAGGACAAAACCACACCAACCTCCACAAAACAAAAAGAATCAGTAGCCCAGCCTCCCACACACATATGGATGTACAGTAAAAACACATGCAGGCTATATGCATCTCAGCATACATACATATTCAATCACAAGGCTAATTATTTCTAGAAAGGTTAACGTCCAGCTTCAAGGAAGTCTAGTCAGCATGTCAAAGTTTATGAGGGGTACTGAAAATAAGACACGGTGTGATTATGCGAGAGGGGGTTTTCATACTGGTTTCCTAGTAAAGCCACTACAAAAATATAACCCTTTTGTATTTTCTCATAGGAAGTAAAGTCATCTCCAGAAAGCTGTCGTTGGAGTGCCTCGCTGAAGTAGAGTCCGTCCTACAGCGCCCCCCTCTCTTATGGGACAATCTGCACGCCAACGACTACGATTCCAGGCGACTGTTTCTGGGGCCGTTTAAAGGTCGTGACCCTCAGCTTAGAAGCCATCTCAGGGGCCTCCTCCTAAATCCCAACTGCGAGTTTGAGGCTAACTACATCCCACTGCACACCCTGGGAAGCTGGTACCAAGTAGGGCAGAATGAAGACAAAGGTGAGACAAAAAACACAAGGCAAATATAAGTAAAGCAAAACATGTTGTGGCAAATTACCACTCTCTACAGCTAGTGTCTGTTGTTTTTTAATCTTTTGTTTTCGGCCTTTGAGTCTTCAGTAGAGATAGACAAGGAACAGAAGGGAATGAAATGGAGCCAAAGTGAAAAGCCAGGTTGCTTTTCTAGCAGCTTTCAGCATGTTCTAGTTTGAGTTAGGGTGCGTCAGAGTTTGCGTCCATCTGAACTTCAGTGAAATGTTAATGAGTAGGGGGCAAACTTGGAGCTCATGTGGAATTTATGGGAAAAATTTATAAAACAAGTGCATTTAACACCAATATTATTTTGGTTCCTTCTAGGCCTGCAACAACTAATCGATTTAATAGATTAAGATCGATTATTAAACTAATCGACAACTAATTTAGTCATCGAATAATCGGTGCCGGGCGTATATGTAAAATTCATGGTATTAATTATAGACGTACTGATCATGTGCGTTTATACCATCTTCCAAAAGGGGGCAGTAATGAGCCACCACATGTTTGTAATCCACCAGTGCAGCACAAGAAGCAGCCAATGATGCGCGTTGTATCGGTCACATGACACAAACTTTTCCCACATGTGGCAGAGTACATTTCAAAACTCGACAGAGGCCAATGCGAAACTACGATGTTAACGGTGAAAGAGGAGATATATTTAAGTCACGCAAAGTGTGTGGAAGCACTTTAGATAAAACCACAGGACTCTGTAAATGTGTTTGAATGAGGACTAACTCGCTTCGTGAGCACTTTACAAATATAAACATGGTTAAACTAGAGCAGGAGACAGAACGGGACCTGTTCACATTCTCAGCTGAGAAGTAAGCAGAGTAATCCCAACAGGTTTAAGTGTTGTGCTTTTCAGTTTATTTCGCTTCTATTAATATCATAAAATTATAACATAATTAACCACCAGCTGAGACACTGACACAAACTCTATCTCTATCTTAAAATATCCCTCTTATTTAAGCTTAATTTTTTTAATGGTATTTCTAAATTTATTAGGTGGAAGTTTATGATATGTTGGAATTCATGAACACAATCAAATACAATTTCATACCACAATCAAATATAGATTTTGAGAATTTAGCTGCTAATATATACTCCCAATATCATAGTCCTTGTGTGGCACACTTCTAGGTACCGTATTTTCCGGACTATAAGAAGCTACTTTTTTCCCACGCTTTGAACCATGCGGCTTATACAGAGATGCGGCTTTTCTATGAATTTTTCTCCAGCCCTCAGGGGGGCGCTCTAGCAGGAAGTGAAAAAACGAGACAAACGAGGCAGCGGTAGTCAGTACAAACCAAGCGGCTAGGACACTCCCTCATAAATAGTCCTCGCGTAAGGACGGCGCCATACAGCGATATACCTCCATCCACCAGAGGGCAGGCTCCAAAAGAAGAATTATATTATAAAATCCAATTGCAACTTTACAAGTGTAAAAAACCCTTTTACAGCCTGGTACAAAAGATGGTTCTGGTCTCTAGAGCTGAGTTCTTGTTACGTGACAACTCTGGGGGGAGTGAATTTTTTTTTAATTCTTTGGTTTGCCCTCAGTTTAACTTTAGGGTTATGCATAATTAAGGGAGTGGCTACTTTGATTGACAGGTGTCATTTTGCGTGGGCCATGGCGGCCGCTAGCTTGTACGATGCTAACGCTAGCTGCTAGGTGTTAGCTGTGTCATTTTTTGCTCTTCAGAGAAGTTTTGCATAAAACTACTGAGTTATTTTTGTAGTATTATGTGCCCTTCATTAACAGACCGTCCAAGAAGCTTGGCTCCAGTCTTTTTGGTGAGTAACATTCACATTGTATATTTGCTTAAGTCTTTATTAGCAATTTATTTTAGCAGATATGCTAACAGCCCTTAAGGCTATTCTCAGAGGTATCAAAGCAGTTAAAACCAGTCGCAAAATGAGATGGAAAAGTTCGATATATTTTGAATTTTAAGGAATATTTCTATGTTTATGTTAGATTTGGGGAAGTGCAGTCTCATATAAAAAGATGTGGTGGCATTATTTTAATTGTTTATTAAGACATTAAAATGTGGTTATCATTTTCAGAAATGTAAGTAGTTAATGTAAAGCCAGAACATTACTGTGATTAGACTAGTTTTATAATATTGACTGGAATTATGCTCTTAAGACTATGTTTATTTGTTCTAAACATAATACACTATTTTGTGATTAGACAAAATTGAGGTTTATGATGCAGTACTGCAATGCTTTACTCCCTCATGCAGATTTAAATCTTATTGCTATTTTAAGGCAAAAAAAAAAAAAAGCTTACGTTTTATATTGCAATACAGTAATCCTATAATTTAAGAAAAGATTGATTTGAATCTATATTATTACATTCTTAAAATAAACCGATCAGTATAATTGGGGTCTTCGTTGAATTGTATTTCACTGACTTTGTGTATTGTTTCCTGAAGGAGGTGATTCAGACAAACCTGACCAGTGTGTGTTGAAGACCAGACTCCTGCCACTGTCACTTTCATCTTCTCTTTCATCAGACATTTTACACAACATAGAATAACAAGCATTTGTTTTTGTGCATTACAGAAATGCTATCCTAATGTACTATATATTACAATACATACTTTTTCACCTTACTTTCCACATGTGCTGTCACAGTTTGCAGTCAATTAAAAATGAACAATGCACATCATAAAACATAAAGAAAAACAGATTTAATCTGTTCACATTCTGGTTAATACTACCCTCAGCAGTTAATTAGTGGGAGTAAGTTTTTATCAAATCAGATTCATATGTTAAAGTATGTAGACCATGTCTAGTTTAAAAAGAGTGCAGAGCCATTATGAACAGTAAATATTAGTACTTAGTAAAACACAGATCCTGAGGCAAACATGATCTTTATTTTCAGGAAGCTTCAGGTGAAGCTGGTCCATGTTCTTCTTTGTCACAGGTTTGACACGGGTCTAATCTTCATGTAACTGTTCCACAGAGGTTCTTTCTCACAAGACACACAGACACAGACAAAAACAAAAAACAGTATTTAATGTTTAGCCAATAAAACATGTAGAAATACAATGCTGTTTCTCCACAGTAAGAGATTATACGTGTGACTAAATACTTGTATGCTTCTTAAATTAAACACTCATCAATGTCACACTAAGAAAAAAAACAAAAGTGGATCTGAGTGTTTCTTTATCTATAGTTTATGTGTAAATGGAAAATACAGGTCTGTCTAAATGCTGCACATTTGCAGGGGTCCTGGGTTTCGCATTATATGAACTAAAAGATCACTATTTGAATATCTTCACGTGTTATTAGCTTAAACATTGCTGTTATATTATTATCATCATCAATAAGAATGAGGCTTTATTATTTTACTGTCAAAATGTGCCTCCATCAAATACTAAAGCCTTAATGTACAGAAGTTGCAAATTAGGGACAGATATTTAAACAAATATTAAGGATATAATGAAATATATTCGAAAATCACGGTTTATTTTTTAACAGAGCTAGAAAGGTTTACCAGACTAAGATAAAAATTTCCTCATGCTTAAAACTATGATATATTATATAAGTAAAACCGCTTTAATTTTGATAATAATTATCTGATATTTACAGCAGGAGTTAAACTAAACTTCGTTGTAAAGTTTTTGGACTTACCCCGAGCTGAGAGACGACAGAGAGGCCTGGTCCACAACAGTTAGCATCGGCCGTTAGCATGTCGTTAGCCGTTAGCTTGTTCAGCTCCGGTCGGCTCTGAGATGAGGGGCGTGTTTCGGAACCGCGCGTTTGAAAAGCCCGCCCAGGAGCAGTTTAGACGCTGCCCTCTCTGCCCATTTTAGTAATATCCGCTAAAGGAGGAGTCAAAATATCCAAGATGGAAGCGCCGTTCATTGGGTGTCATTTGGACGAATTAGACCAAATGGAGACATTGCTTCCATTATTTATACATTCTATGGTACAAACAAGAAAGCGCCAGTTTTTATTCTTAGCACATGCAACACAAGACGCACAACAGCAAAATACGGTAATATTTTTACACCCTCACCCCCTCATAATGGAAAACAAATGAAGTGACAGTGGTTTGGTGTTCAGTAGTTTCAATGCTCAGGAGGAAGATGAATAGTGACTTGTGGTTTCAGTGCACAGGAGAATGAAGCGACTTTAATAGTTGCGCAGTTGTGCTTTAACAGTGCGCAGGAAGAAAAAGTGACAGTGGTTTGGTGTTCAGTGGTTTCAGTACGCAGGAGGAAGAAAAAAAAAGCAACTTGGTTTTAGTGCACAGGAGGAAGATGAATAAAACCATCAATGACTTTTCTGTTTTGTTTGATCAGCACTTTTACTGCCGTGTTACAGGCACTGTTCGGAAACAATCAGTTCAGGTATATGAATAAACACTTATGGTACAAAATCTTTCTATGTAAATATCTTATTTCTCAGCCTGGATATCGGCGGCTTATAGTCCGGTGCGGCTTATAGTCCGGTGCGGCTTATATGTGACAAAATATATATTTCTATTAAATTTTAGTGGGTGCGGCTTATATTTAGGTGCGCTCTATAGTCCGGAAAATACGGTACACATTTGTGTTTCTACATACTACATTACTGTATTATTATCTCAAAATCTTAACTGGAGCAAAAAAAATTGTAGTATTGCCTTTTGAGTCCACCACGTCGCCATACATTCACTTTCACATTGCTATCCGATTATTAATCAATGAATCGAAAAAATAATTGACAGATTAATTGATTATCAAAATAATTGTTAGTTACAGCCCTAGTTCCTTCACAAAATTAAAGTCAGTCCCTGTAATGAAGGAGCCCTTACACTCTCTGGTTATCTGCTTTGTATTGAATGCTTTTCTTTTGTTGTGACAGTTTACCACGCCCAAAGAGAAAGGAGGTGGATAGACATATCTTACCAGTGTATTTTGATAGCAGCGCTGTACTGTAAATGTGACGACAGAGGAGGTAATTGTGTGATAATGGTTTGGACGGCTTTCGGTGGAAGAGAAACAGAGCAGCGAGGAAGGGATTGGTAAAGATGGAAGAGTGGATGGAACTGAAAGAGGAATTTTAATGAATGTGTGCTGGGAGGGGGATGGGCTGCTATCTGTACTAGAATCCTGTAGTGTGTGAATGTACTGTTAGGCAGTATAGAAAAATATATATATATTAAACTACATATAGCCTACATGTCTACCATATGAGAACCTTCAAACACCTGATACAACCTTCTAAATAACAGAAAGCTTTTTGCAGTGTCATCACCTGTTTTTCGCACACAGTCAGACACCAAAAACCACAAATATTATATAAATAATAAATATAAATACATTCTTGTGTATTTTTAGTATTTTTAAACAAATATTAAAAATCAGAACCAGAACAATACATCCATGTCAGAACCTTAGACTGAGTGCTATATGGAACATAATGGTACCCAAGAGTACACCGTGATTCTATGACAAAGTCCTCAGTTTCCCAATTTACTGCAGAAGGTAGAAGGGATGATGGGTTCTGTAGCTGTTGGGGTCTCATCCTGAGAGAAGTGGCGTGGTAAAAAATCTGGCTTTGCATTGCAGGGACCTAGATGACAAGAGTAGAGAAAACTTGAACCAACTAAAGAAAAATGCCCACTGGGCCTGACGAGAGTTAAGACACTTGGCTGATTGAATGTAAGCAAGGTTTTTGTGAAACCAAAATGTTGTTCAGTTCCAACCAGTGTCCCCACTCTTCTAGAGCCAGTTTAAAAGCCAGCAGCAGTGATTTTCCACATCAACAATTTCTTTCTTCAGGAGACAAGTGCCAAAAGAAAAAGGCACATGGATACAAACAATTATCTGAACCAAACCTCTGGGAAAGAACTGCTCATACATCAGAGTCAGAAGGGTCAACTTTCACAGTGAACTGTTGGGATGGGTGAGGTTGTCCCCACACAAAGAGAACAACAAAGAGATGGCAGAGAGGGAGCAGATTCGGAACCAGGGAAAAGGACAGACCGACAGAGAAGATGTTGGAGAAAAGTTGGGTATTTTATTGGTCAAATCATTTGAGAATGCTGATGAGAAGTACAGAAAAGGTCTAGCGAGGTGGAGGTTTGCTTTGAATAGACAAGGAATGCAAGTGCAAGTGTGTGAATGAGAGGAGACATAAGTGGAACACTGAGGGCACAGGGAGAAGAGGTAAAGAAGGTGCAGGATTTTAGCAGTCCAGAGCAATGGCAGTGTGGAAAAGAGGTGAAGAAGCATGTGCTGCAGATTGGAATGGGTGGGGAAAAGTCTCAGGTGTGTTGTGTCAAAGAGTACCAGCCAGAATGGAAGGACAGGTTTACAGGTCAGTGGTGAGACCAGTGATGTTGTATGGTTTGGAAACAGTGGCACTGAGGAAAAGTCAGGAGGAAGAGTTAGAGGTCGCAGAGCTGAAGATGTTGAGTTTCTCTTTGGGAGTGACGAGGATGGAAAGTATCAGGAATGAGTACATCAGAGGGACAGCTAATGTAATATCTTTAGGAGATAAAGTTGTTGAGGCCAGGTTGAGATGGTTTGGACATGTTCAGAAGAGGGAGAGTGAATTTATCGGTCAGGGGATGCTTAGGTTAGAGCTGCCAGGAAGGAGGATGAAAAGGATAGGGCAAGATGGCAGCAGATGATTTGCTGTGGCACCCCCTGAAGGGAACAGCCAAAAGGAAAAGAAGTACTGAAGGTAGACTTTAAAGACAAAACTGTATTTTGGTGTGAGTGGACCGCACTATGAGTGAGCATAATCAACATCAGTGAGTAGGCCTGAACTTGCCTTGCTCTTGCTGTGGGATTTAGGAGGGGGACAGATTCCAATAGGGGCCGTTCATCTGTAAAACCCATGAAGAGGTAGTACAGCGATTAGAAAGCAGGTTTAGGTTCTGACTGCTGAACTAGGACCAGGACGTCTGAACATGGCATGCTGGCTAAGGATGTGAACAACAGTTCAAGGAAATCATTGAGGAGCTTAAGTGTAAGAGTAATAAACTTTGTTTAATCTTCAGTTTTACAGCAGGATTCTTCAATGGGCATATGATAGAGTAGACTCTATCATATGCCTCTCTATTATATGCCACTCTATCGGTGGACTCATCATATCATATGGATGTTCTATGAACTCTAAGACTGAGTAATGGACAATGAATTATGTACACTGAACATCAAAATGAAATTGGACATTCGACAGTGGGATCTGACTTTTTTTTTCTTTGTTATTGTAAAATGATAACTGATACAACTGTTTTAAGATACAAATGTTAAATTTTGAAAGTGGCATGGTGTGGCCAGAAGGGGGAATGTAGTGGGAATTTTCTAAATTCTATCTAAGGGGCAAGGCAGCATCAGGTTGTGATAATGACTAGCCTTTTGGACATGTGATGTGTAATGTGCTCTGTTTGACCAGCCCCCAGCCTTGTGTGTTACTAATTACAGATGCGTGCCTGATGACAAAAGTTACGTTCTCAAGCTATAAAAGCCTCTGTTGGGGAGATGTCTTAACTCATCTTTGAGTCCATTTGCAAACGCATTAAAGACAATTTTCTGAGTGCTTTCTAAGTTGCCCCAGGTGAATGAATGTGAAAGTAAACGTGTTTTCCTGGAGTCTCTGTAGAACTTGATGAACATGTTCCTGGTGTTCCCGCAGGTTCTTGGAAAAGAGGAGAATATCATCTAAATAGACAAAAATAAAATTAAGGAACTCTGAGAGAACATCATTGATAAGAGCCTGGAAAACAGCTGGCGCATTGGTTACAATACAATACAATATAATATACTTTATTGTCCCCTTGGGGGGACCCCAAGTGCCTCAAGCTAAAATGCTGACATGACAGACAAATACAAACCACATAATTGACAAAACCACATATTTCATTTATCCCTATTTTACACATTCAAATAAGTATTATACACCACTAACCATTGCCATTGCAGAATCCCAACTGTGTTGACAGATTACCATACCATGCAGATAAACCTGTATATAAATAAGTATAAATATCTGATCAGGCTCTCCAGAACTGCCTGATAAAACAGTATTTTGCTCATCAACACCATAAAGTCTGTGTAAGAAATACAGTATTGTGATGTAGCTGGGAACTCAAACTGTCCACATGAATCTTCCAGCTAATAGTGTTGTCCATGTGAACCCCCAGATATTTAAGATCTTTATATTAAGATCAGTCAGACACTGACAGGAGTGTTATGTATGACCACTGGACTATGGTCCCCCATGGACAGCATACGCACAAACACAGGCACAGAGTGAAAGGGGAGAGACAAAAGGGAAAAGCTAGGATCCTGGCATCATTACAATACGTTTTTCCATACCTAGAATAGAACCGAGTTATAGTAACTAAAATGTGTAGACAGTATTTGCATCTGAGAAAATCACATGCAAGCTGTGTTATGTTTGCTGATATATTGTAGATGAGGAGTGGGAGTACTGCCCTGAGCGAGCCCTTACCACTGCACTGCGAGAGTGGATGGAAGAGCTGAACCAGCCTCTACAAGCAGGTAATCACATTTTGTGCTTGTCCTATTATTCAGGCTGAATGCATGTCAGTAGACTGTTGACATTTCATTCCAATTCAGACTCTGTACCAGAGTGTAAACATTGTGTCAGCACCAGGGAATAAATAATTAAGAACATTATCTGTGTGATCATCGCAGGTCGACAGAGCAGGCAGACAGAACAGCGCTCCTCTGCTCCCTCATCTCGCTGCAAAACCCCAGAAAGATCCAACAGCTCCACCTTCAGAGAAATGTCCTCTGTGGCCAAACCCCTGCCCATTTTCCCATTAGACCCCAGTTCACCTCCCATTTCACCCACAAAGGGCAATAGGGACCAGGAGAGCAGCGATTTGGGTGAGAAGAGGAGGTCAAATCAAGCTAGTCCTGGATGCATTCCTGGAGCTGCTATAGGAGGAGGACAGGGAAAGAAAAACCAGAGTCGAGGTTCCAACGGTGGGAAAGGTTCACTAAGTGAGTCCCAAGTGCGGTTGTTGGTTGGTCTCCATTATTTGCCCCATGAGCATGGGCCTGCTGCCCAAAAACTACTGCAAGATCTAACCTGGCTCAAGTCAAACTGCCACTTGGTCAGCGCTAACAGCAAAAAGTCAGCTCCTCAGAAGGTTAGCATCTGTATTTGTGTTGATATATAATAAGAGATTATCATAAGCATGTAATTTGTGTGTTTGTTTAAATTTAGATGGATGAGTGGCGCGGTCGGGCTTCAAGGTTCCTGTCACTGTGTGAAGACATAGCACAGCTCCACTGCAGCGTGGTGGGAGGGGCCAACAGGGCTGTGCTCTATGACCTTTATCCATATGTTTGGGACCTGAGAAACACTGCATTGGTGGCAAAGGCCTTTATATGCTGGCTGGGTAAGGATGGAGAGATGCCTTATCAATAAATACATACAATTAGCTTATATTGCAATATTTTGATTTTTTTGTGATGCTGTACTCTGATTCAGATGGACGAGTGATGAGTGACAGCTCCACTCTGGGCTCCTGGAGGAACTGCTTCCACTGTGAGTGCAATGGTCCTGTATACTCCTGTAAACACCTGCTTCAGAATGATATTCTCGGCATTGGATACGCGGGCATTGATTGTATTGATCACATAGCAATATACAGTATACCTGTATCAGATTGTATAAATGTAATTATAAACAAATTGAAAATTTTGCAGAGAGAAAAATGTGGATTGGCTCTTTGAAAAGGTTAGTTTTCATCTGGCCAGAAGCTACAAACGGCACCTTGGTAGGAAAAAAAAAAACCCTTAAACAATTAATACCATGAATAAAATCTACAAACTGAAATTGAACTGAAATTCAGATTTAATCAAACTGAGTTGAAATGTGTCTTTTTCACACTGACATATGGACACTGCATGGTTATGACTTCTTTTGTTAGTACCTGATTTGGTTTGGAGTAGAATGTAGAATGTCAAAATCCACCTATTTATGGAAAACAATTAAATTTAAATACATTTTTATACAAAGGAAAAGAAAATACAAACACGTAAAGAAATTGACACAGAAAAAGAGAAAACAAGAACACACAGAATAAACAAACTATATAAGACCTGTCCTGTATCCTGTCACCATTAAAGCTGCACTCCCTGCCACGAAAGTGTGGCTAAAGACCATGGATGTACTATAAGAGGTGAATAAGGCACCACCCCCCTGCCGGCAATTTGATTAGTGGTCACTCGAGGTACTGCAACAAACAAACCTGGTATTTGGCTGACAGGACACCTACAATAGCCAAATGGTTGGATTTGGTAGTTTTTATTGTCTATTTTCATGTCTTGGAGTTTTTCTCTGTTAAAAATACTTAAATTCACTAAAAAACTAACTTTTAATATTTTATGATGTCACCGTTCAAAACCCGGCCTTCTCGCCCGTTGATCGGAAAGGATCACATGGAACCCAGCCACGGGTAAAAGACCGCATGCTGGTCCCATAGTGTGTCTACTCTTTAGGCTGCATAACATGGAAATAAACCCGGAAACCAACAAGTTTTTTCACAAAGCGCACCAATTAGCAACATCTATTGAAAATAATGGGCAGCCATTTGGCTTAAAACAAAACAGCATATTTATTTGGGGATTTTTGCAGCAACTAGTATGCATCAAAATGAACTTCTGAAAAAACATTTCACTATATTTTTATTACATTAATAGTGTCAAAATGCGTTGTTTACATTGTACACTGCTTGTCCCTAGGTAAGATTTTCAACATTCAACTGCACTCAGTTTGACAATGGAATAAAATTTTTAAAAAAAATGTATTATTTATTAGTTTATACTTCCCCAACAGAAAAATGTTAGTTGTAATAGAATTTAACATAAAAGAGTTGGGGTTTTTTGTTTTTGTTTTTTTAAAGAACACTCAAGTCCCTGTGTATAAGGGAGGAGTCATAAAGTTTGTTGCCTTTGCAACCTTACTAGAACCATTAGAGAGGGGAGCACGTCAAAAAAGCAAAAAGAGTACTCATGTATACATGGCATCAACTGCAGGTAGAGGTCATCACCAATCAAGGTAAATGTTGGATTGGATTGGAGTCAAAGGAGTATTGTTTTCCGTAGTCATTTCCAAACACGGTAGCAGAGTGGTTAGTGCTCTTGCTTCACGGAAAGAGGCCGACTCTCGATCTTTCTGTGAGAAGTCTGCATGTCCATCCCTTGTTACCATAGGTTCTCTCCTGGTACTCTGGCTTCCTCCCACTGTCCAAAGACATGCATGTATAGGTGAATTGGTCACTCTAAAGTGCCCCTAGTGGATGAATGTAAAGTGAATGGTTGGTACACACATCCATCATGGGATCACGAGCAAATAAGTCTATGGTGACCACGACCTATCACCATCTGGAAGGTGGCCATTTTGACTTAAACATGTGAAAACAGAGAGTCATAGCCTTTGGCCCATGGAACATGACCAAAGACTCACCAAACTTTGCACAAAATTCAACCCCTACAAAAAAGAATTTTATTTTTCTCGCCCAAGAAAGAATATTGATAAACGACTCAGTGGCGAACCCTGGGAAATCAAAATACATTGGGCCTATGGAAAGTGAAAGCACATTTTTTCCAACGTAGAAAACGAAACTTGGTAGATACATAGGCCATGTTAAGGCAAACAAAAATTATATTATGGTCACACCTCAAACCCAACAGGAAGTCCACCATTTTGTGTGGAGTATGGGACCCCATAAATCACAACTGCCATTCAAAATGTATCTCCTCCAAGAGTTTTCATCCAAAACGCTCTATATTTGGTCAGAATCATCTAGACACGAGACAACAGAAGTTATCGTTTTGTTTGCTTTTATGTTAATGGGGGTGGCCGTAACGAGCTATGTTGGATTTGGTTTGACCCAATGAACCGTTTCTGCACATTAATGCCCTGAACACAATGATTTGTAATTTATAGGGCAGTCTTTTAAAATGGCCTTCCATTGCCCCCTACAAATTTATAATGGGGGCCAAAAATTTAGTTTGTCGCAGAGACATGAAATTTGGTACACACATCACTTATGTGATGATGAGCAAAAAAGCTAACGACAACCACCCACTATTTGCAACTGTGTTGCCATGGTAACGCCCCAAATGTGTGACAAAGCTGAATGGGAGGTGAAAAATTGAGTTTGTTTAATCCTAATGAAATTTGATACACACAACCAGCAAGGAATCTTGAGCAAAAAAGTCAAAGGGGACCACGGCCTATTACATAGAGGCTATATTGAATTGAAAACATTACCACCCTATTTTTACCCATCATAATTTACCTATCTCCTCCTATATTTTTTATCTGAGGGGCTTCACATTTTCTCAACATAATTTATAAACCTGACTAGAAAAGTTAGTCATTAGTTTTTCAGTAAGGTTTCAGGTGTGGCCGGGACAGTACCATCATTTAGGTTATGTCATGGTTACTTGGTTTGGAGACACATTTGACATTACCATGAAGTTTGCGTTTTAAACATAGAATGTATAGGTTTTAAAGCACGAAATGCAGTCCTCCCGAAGACATTTGCCTCTGCGGTCGCAAGGAGAGGTGAAATGCACTCCTTCCAAGGACATTTGCCCTCATGGTCGCAAGGGGAGAAGAGGGCTTTTATCGCTGGTTGTGACTTAGTGACTTAGTATTATTATTCTTCAAAGCAGTGGCTTTAGATTTTAAAATGGTAATATGGACTTTGGCCAATATCGGCTATCGGCCACAACAGCAAGAAGAATAATGGTATCGGCTGAAGAAAAATGATATCAGACCGCTGCAGAACCCAAGTGTGCTTCAGCTTGATGTCATGAACTGATGGCTGAACATTTTCCTTAAGGAATTTTTGTTAGAGAGCAGAATTCATGGTTCCATCAATCACAGCAAGTCGCCCACGTCCTGAAACAGCAAAGCAGCCTCAGACCATCTCACTAACACCAGTCACCAATATCTGACTGTTTATATTATATTCTTTTTCCCAAATGCTGTTACTTTTATGCCAGATTTAACAGGACACACACCTTCCAAAATGTAGTACTTTTGTTTCATCAGTCCAAATAATCTTTTCCCAAAAGTCTTGAGGATCATCAAGATGTTTTTGGCAAAAGTGAGATGAGCCTTAATGTTTTTAAGGTCAGTAGTGGTTTTTGCCTTGCAACTCTGCCATGGATCCTGTTTTTGCCCAGTCTCTTTGTTATGATTGAGTCATGAACTCTGATCTTAACTTAGACAAGTGAGGCCTGCATTTATTTAGATGTTGTTGTGGATTTTTTTTGTGACCTCTGCACTCTTGGGGGTAATTTTGGTAGGCCAGCCTCTCCATGGAAGGTTCACCATTTTCTCCATTTGTGGATAATGGCTCTCACCGTTGAGATGTGGAAATATGCTCATTCTATCCGAATTGCAAACCTTTTACCATGTTACACTGAGACCTGTGACTTATCAAGATCTGTGACTCCAGGGGGCACCTTTGCAGTTTTCAGCATCTGTTAATGAACAATTATGCAGACTGACTGATTTAAACAGAGAATTATTTGTTTTTATACTAGCATGTTTTGGACTTACTCTGTTCTATTTGTGGTCTGTACAAAGTCACCAACTCTGACAGTGACAGCCTCTGTCAGAATATGTGACCGAGCTGTGGCTTTTCAAATACTGATCTAATGATGATTGTTCTATCCTTACAGTCATAGGTTTTTATTAACTACCTACTGATGTGGTTAAGGTTAGGGTTAAGATACAGCCCTGTTAGGGATGTAAAACCATTTGTGTTTCAAATATTTATGCTCCCCAACATATAAAGAGAAATAGAAGTTAATTTCAGCTCACATCTCTTGTACAACACTAAACTTTTATGACTGCATCAATATTTTAATGCAATCATTTTTATCTCTCTTTTTCATTGGCTCTAACTGTGTGATGTCACTGGGCACGTGGCAGGGTGTGGGAAGACCACAGGAGCCGACGTGATGGGGGGGGACTCCGAGCCGTGGGTCTTTAAAGGGGGCGTGTCTGGAGAGGTGCAGGTAAGGCATTCATGTACTGTTTTATTCTGCTCAAATATTATGTAACATCATCTCATGTGTGTGTTGCATAGATGCTGCTCCCCATTGGCAGCAGCAGTGAGCTCTTCACACACCCTCCACCTCTGTTCCCTACCTCTCGACTCTACAACATCAGGCCATACCACAACAAGGACAAGGTAAAAACATATACATCTGTGCAAACATTTTAGCAACAGGGGACTGTACTTTTTCAATGGATGAAAAAAAATATTCTGCATTAAGAAGATGACTTTGGGAAACAGGAGCTGAAACTAACTACATGTGCTATCACTGAGTGGGTAGAGAGTGGTTGATATTTAGCTGCTCTATGTAAGCATTTAGGCCACCTGTAAATAAATGAGAAATGCCACAGCCCGAGGTATAATAATGATGACAAATGTTAATGCTCTAATTAATGAAAAATGCTATCATCACCAAAAAACACATGACTCATTCACTTTATAAGTAAGGTTATTCATGTGATTCATCTCTGTTAGAAAATGTATTTAGTTCTTTCACTTTATAAGTAAGGTTATTCATGTGATTCATCTCTGTTAGAAAATGTATTTAGTTCTTTCACTTTATAAGTAAGGTTATTCATGTGATTCATCTCTGTTAGAAAATGTATTTAGTTCTAAGAAGTAAAGAAATGGACATCTTCAACAGCAAAGCATAGCCATTAACATTAATGGAATTTAATATTCCATTAAAATCTTAATCTTGATTAAAATTTTCATTCTACTTGTTCATCTAACAAAGAAATAAATCAGTAGACATAAACATGCAGCAGAGGATAACTTTATTTCCATTTGTGCAGAACGGTTGCCATGTCCAGAATGACATTGAGAGTTGCACAATGTTGATGATATTCTATAATTATTTTACACATTTAAGGTGGAGTTGTATCGAATGGTGCGTCAGCTTCATCTCCGAACTCAGGGCATTCAGGAGACCAGCGCTCACCCTGACGTGATAGGAGACAGGTGCGTGTTTGGCAACGATAAAAGCACTTCCTTTTTGTCTAAATATACTCAGTTGTCTGTTTTTCCTGGTAGGTGTCTGGGCCCGTGCTTGGCGCTGTGTCCTGAGTACAGTTTCATCCTGGAGGACGAGCTAGGGGTGTGTGGCTGTGTCCTGGGCATTCTGGACGTCCGCTCCTTCGCTAAGAGGTGCCAGGCCAGCTGGATGCCTGCAATGCGGGACAAGTACCCCCCCAAAATGGGAAGCTCACATCCTAACACAATGGTAATAGCTCAGCAGCTGCCTCCCATGTTCCCTTTGCCACGAAAGAATTATGTAATAATGTAGAAGAGCGCAGCGATTGTAGCTGAGGAATATATGCAGTGAGTGCCAGATGCCACTGCACGCATTTGTCTTTGTCAGAAGCACAAACAACTATTAAGATTGTTGTTTTGGGCCATTAGGAACTTAAGCTTGAAATCATGCAGTGAATGGAAAAGAGATGGACCAAAGTGCGCAGGTCTGGGATTTAAAACCAGGCTTTTAAATGTAAAAAAAAAGGACAGATGAATACACACAAACAAAACAGCTAAGTACCTAAATTCTGATTAATATAAAGGCTAGTGCATTTGTCAAATAGAATATAATATAAAATTGACACTGAGCACTTCTTTGTAAAATGTGCATTCTCTTTTCTTATTTGGACATACAATCTTGCTTAAAGGCTTGGAAAAAACTATCTCTATGGAAAGTATTGCAAGTCATCACCTGACCCACTGACCTATGTAATTTATTCATACACAATAGATGTCCCTGCTGACTTGTAGTTGTTCACAGGTGTTGCCACCATTTTTCCCAAAAGGCTACACAATGCACCTGCAAAAACATCTGTATTATATACTTGTCACAAAGTAACAGTTTATTCCTTTTTCATCGGCGGTGGATGCTCTCGCAGTGCTGTTTGGTCTGTTGGCAATTCACTATTTTTTATTCACTGTCAAGTCAAAGTTAATTTATCGATTCTATTGCATGTTTAGCACAGTTAATGTGAAAAAGTGAAATGTACCAGACAGTCATTATTCCTGTTCTGGAGGAGATTAGAATTTCAGACAAGTTTCCTCTGTGATCCACTTTATGTCACAGAAAAGCCAGGCCTAAACCCTAAAGTTACTTCAGCTTCGGGCATGGCCTATGGCTGTCTTTGGTACCTGCAGGTACATTTAGACACATGTAAATAACTTGGAGCATCCCATTGTACTAATACAAAATCTTTGAAAATAATATTGATGTGCTATGTCCATCATTCCATTGTTGAGGGACACATTTCTTTTTTCACATCAGCATTATTAGCCCCGAAGCCATAAGTGCCACACTTATGAAAAAACGCACTAATGAAAAGACAAATCTTATTGCATCGTATTGAATCTGATTATGACAAACATTGGAGTGACTTAAGGCAAAGCAGTAATCACCTTCCGCTGCGCAACATGATTAGTCATTCTCTGGCATCTGTGGAGTATTTATCTGCCCACTCTCTGCGTCATGAAAACTGTCAGCTACATGTCCACATGTCACTTGGGCAAAACAGAAATACTACAGCTATGTCCAGAGGAACCATTCTATCTACATTTCTAACCTTTACTGTGTACAGTGAAGCAGAATAGGAGGTTAATCAGGGGTTTTACCTGGGTTTTCAAAGTCACAATTGTGGTTTCACATCTAATATATATAAACGAGTTGTTCCTGCTTCATGACCCAACTGGCTTTGTAAGACATTACCAATGCCATCATGGTTTTGTAACACAATCCACTGGATCATGAGAAAGTGTTGTCTAATTGCACTGTAGGACCTGATTCAGTTAATGGAGGAGGACCAGGGCGAATACCCAGACTCTCTGCTGTACCACTTCCCATCTCAGCTGCGACTGGACGCCCTGCCCGAGCTGGTGGACATCAGTGTCAGCCGCACTCTGCTCACCTCTCTGCTCACTGCACTCAAGGCTAACGGTGAGTGTGTGACCACCAGAAGAACACAAAGTATATACACTACTGGAATGAGGAAGCAGTCAGAAAATGGTTTGGGGAATTCATTACATGACATTACATTACAAGAGCCTGTGTTGTTCTCCACTCACATGTTTAAGACTAAAAATGTGTGAGTGCTTGATTGTAAAAGATTTAGGTTTCTTCTCTGAGTCTGACTTCCCAGAGCAGTCGGCCTAACACACACAGAGTAAAGTCGTCACATTTGGACTGTCATACACTTTTGTTGTATATTTGGTCATACCTTGCGCTCTATTAATGTCCACTAATGCATATACCTGTTTTTCTATACCTAAATGCACAAGTTTTTACTTCTTTTTATTAATGTATTTTTGCTATGCTAGTCTTCACTTATTTTTCTTTATTTTTCTTTGGTTGCACTGTTGCTGGCACATTTTGTACTTTCCTCTCATACATCAGACTGATCTGTAGGCTGCTACAACTGACATATTTCTCATTGTAGGATTAATAATCTTTCAATATCTTCAAGTTCACCATAAAAATGGCAGATTTTTTGTGTAAAATCTTCACCTCCTTCACCAAACTGTAGTTACCCTCCCATGAGTTTATTATTTGTAGAGACTGAGCCAAAACTCACTATACACCACATAGTACCACATAGCACATTTCTGTAAATTTCCAGAACTGACTTTAATGTGAGTGGAACATATGTTACATTTTAACTGTCCCAAATAATTTGGAGAAATAACATTTTGATTTGTCCCTAAACATATTTTCACCAGTTTTATATTTAACAAAACCTTATACTTACACCATTTGACTGTATGTTTTGTGCCTGTCATTTACTGCCTCTGTTTTGGTGCAGGTTCGCAGGGTGTCTTCTGTGAGGTACAGCCGACAGATCGCCAGCGCCTCGAGTTCTTGACCAAACTGGGCTTCCTGGAGATCCTACGAGGAGAGGCAAGGAGCCGTGAGGGAGTAGTTCTGGGACGGCTGCTCTGAGCACTCCATACACTTTCACACGTCACCAAATACATCAGTCACAGTCACTCACACAGATTTAGCTAAAGCAGTTAGTATAAGAAAAGTGGTGCAGCTTTGGTCTGTACAGCTAATGGCACAATGTGTAGAAGCTGCAATCCTTGATTCCTTTGAACCTGTGTGACAGTTACAAGGATAAACCCACAGATTTATGAGTTTACAAGATCAAAATTATCTTTGCTCTGCTAATCTATGTTTGGGAATGACAAAAGTGAAGCACACTGACTAACAAAGGCCCCTCTTCAGACCTGGCAATAAGATGTGGTTCATGGGTAAGGGCTATTAAGGGGTTGGTGTAAATATGAATGCAAAGAATGTTTGTGAATAGATCTTATCAAAGGGGACATTTGGAGTTGGTCAAGGAGGGCATGTTTGTGTAAGACCCCAAACACTGTGGTCAATGCACTTCTCTTAAGAATTAAATGTTGTAAATGACACCAGAGAGAAGAAGTTATAATGCAGACTTTAACAATTGTTTCACAACCACATCTACAACAATATAAAAAAAGGTTATTTTCCAGGAGACCACTGTTTTATCCAGAACTGCTTCTGCATGTGCAGTGTGAGGAGAGTTCTATGGCTCTGTAAATGAGGACCTAAAAGTAGACACAAACTGGGACTACAGGTATTGTACTGATAAATGGTTGGTGGGGTTAATGAGGCAGTCTTTTTTTGAGATAAGCACTGGAGTGGTGAGTGAGGTGAGTAGGGCTTTCCAGGGACTGTGTGCTGTGTTTTGTTGTATACCATTTGCTGAGTTGTTAGCTTGAATTTCTGTTTATCCAGGTAAATAAATTCCTGGTAATAAAAGTTCCTGGAAATGTCGGTTGAAAAGGGGCTAATGGAATCTTAGGCTGAATATTTAACCTGCTCCACAGCAAAAATTCCATGTAGATGATAAAAACACAGGCTACTTGACCAAAAAGCAATGACAAATGTTGGTGGTGTCCAAGAGGAGAGGAAAGAAGTGGACAAGCGGCAGCTGACTGGAACACAAATGTACAGTCAACTAGCGAAACTGTAAAGTGATGTCATATATTAACTTAGTGGTAAATGGCATTGTGTTCCAAATGGGTTTTAACGTCAACATTATGTTGAGATCAACAGATTAATAGACTCCGTGATAGTGATTTTAATGCAGCCTTTAAAATGTACACTCCACAGAAAAACCCACGGTTTAGTCAGTTGATAACCCATTTTTGATACCATTTATCCATACCAGGATTGTTAGGTTTTGTCTAACAGGTAGGGGAGACATATCCAGGTTAGTTTCAACTAGCTTTGTAGTACAGGGCCCAGGAGGCTCCACACACAAGGACAAGTGATGGGAGCAAAGAAAACAGGGGAACAACAGGGACAGGAAAGGGCTGGGCTCTGGAGACCTAATAATATCAACATAGATATCAAGTTGGTCACATGTGTTTTGACAGCCATAAGAGGGATTATAATGCAAGGTCTGAAGGGAGCCACAGTTTTTGGTCCTGAACCAAGCGGCATGTTTTACATCAGGCAAATGTTCAAAGATGAAAACAAATGCAAATTATTGATTTAGTGAAAGAAAACCCTCTGATGAAGAACCTCTAGGCTTCTTAAATAAATAAACTGTTCATATACAACATGTGATGTATAAGAGACATTTTGAGCATTGCACAGAGCAGTAAACTTTTTGATTTGACATGACAGAAAAAAATTCCCTCGAACACTGTTATGTCTGTTCTGTGAAGGAAAAAGATTGTAAGCTTGTGCTCCACACCGTCTTACTGCAACTTCCTTAAGTTTGAATGTCATTTCAGCACTCCCCTGTTGGGCTTGTCCACAGTGGGACCCAGTCTACAGTTTACAGGTAGTTTAGTTAACGTTTACATGCATGGATCCACCAAAATAAAATTACTCGACAGTGAGAAAATGAGAAGCATTAAGAAAGACATTCCTTCCCATTTCAATGCAATACTCTGAGAGAATATTTTTATCAGTGTAGGTCTAAATAAAAATGCATGCACGTTTATTCAGTTTTTGAAATTTCTGTGCATGCATAAAAATGATGCAGTAAGCTATAGTTTACATGAGTCTCCGATTGGAAATGAATACCTCTCCCTGTCAGTTATATCACAGTGTGTCCATCTTTGTCTTGAAAAATGTGTGTTGAGTGTGTGCCATGTACAAACAGGACAGTTGTCATTCTGCCTTTACTCTACCGCACTCAAACACCAAAAGAAGCACAAAACACCGTCAAAACTGAAAGTACATCACAATACGAATGTCCATTTTTGTAACAGAACTGAAAAAGACACTTATATTTTCATGTTATCCTTTTTATTATTAATCACATTAAGGCACTTTTATGCAATTTGTTTTATCAAGCATTATTGTCCCCGAAACAATCAGAAAGAAATGCATGAAAATTATGAAGTGTGAATGTATTTTTGAATTTTTTTGTAAAAAAAAAAAAAAAAAAAAGGCAACATAAGCACTGTGACCACAGCTAAAAATGATAGTAATAACACCTCCCTTTGACTTGAGTAATAAGACCTAAGAGAGTTGCCTTTAATAACGGCTCCATCCGTTCACTCTGTGTTGTCTGTGTAGCTCTCACTCGGATCACGTTCATGTTTTATTCCTCTGCAGGGTTCTAAAGGGTTCAAATCACTGCAAATTAAGTCTGTGTCCCAACTCTCCTTTTAGGAACTTTTACGAAGCTACGAGTATTTCAACACAATTAAAGATGTTTTTTCCCTTTCAGCTGACTCTTATGTGTATGTTTGTTTATATAGCAATTTAATAGCAGTAAAATACATTTTAAAATGACATCAAAAACATAAAATGGCAAATTCTTTAATTGAAAAATAATTACAAATTGTGTTTGTTTACACTGAAGCCTTGTGGGCAATAGAAGCAACAAAACATTTGCAGCTTTGTATGTTTTGTAATTTCAATTAAAAAAATGTGTAATTAATTCATATTTTCAAATGAGTGGAAATGTTCTATAGTGTCGGTTCTTTTACGGTCCCTCCCGTAAGCCTCATGTGCTTTGATTGGTCAGTGGGACCTGTCTGTACACATGTACGGCCAAAGCTCTTTTCTTATTGGACAAATAGAGCTGATTGAAGAGCCAGCTTTAGGAGAAAGGCTCTAGTAGGTGGAGCTTTGGCGTCTGACAGAAGTGCACCTTGAACTGAAGTGCACTACACGTCGGTGCTCTCTTGGTCTGTGGGGCTTCCAGCCTCCCATTGGCTGCGGGAGCGCAGGTTATGTTCAGGTGATTTCACTTGACCAATGGGGATACGGTAGACTTTTAAAGAGCCAGTCATTAACATCATGAGCATGGTCACAACAGTCGCTGCCCAGCTGCATGCTGGGAGCCCCACCTGTGGACAGAAGGGCCAGTGGGTACATGCATTATCATAATAAGTTATATAATACTTTAGGAGGAATTAGTTCATACATACAGATCCCAGGAGATTGCTCAAGGCGATATCAGTGTAAGCCGAGAGGAAGGCTGCAGACAGAGACGAGAGCACACTGTAAACACCAGTACGTCCTCTACAACACAAATCACCTCCTGACTCATATGAAGATGTCTTTTTATGTGAAATCCATTTAGGCTGAAACTAACAACATTTTCTTTTTTATATTGTAACAATTTCTAATTGGTTATGGTCTGAGTTTAGCCACTCAAAACCCCTCCAAATCTGGGTATTACCAGTTTTAATCTGTTCAAAAGGCCCACCTAAAACTAGCTGTAATATGAGCATCACCTCAGAGAGTGTGTCCTCACATGTGAGGTCAGAAACAACACTGTTTACACTCATTTAGTTACTAAGCAAGTGTAGACATTGTGTGTTATACGTGACTCAGCATCCCTTAGTTAAAGTAAATCTACACTGATAGCTTAAAGTGTGACCAGTAAACGTGTTTCTGGGACTGTTTAGACAGGCTTGGATTGGGTGTGTGTGTGTGTGTGTGTGTGTGTGTGTGTGTGTGCGCTTTACCACTGGAGATGGCAAACAGGTGAGTTCTCCAGTTAAAGGTAAAAAAGAGTCCTCCCACTCCCATACAGCCCAGAGCACCATTAAAACCAGACAGACCCGAGTACAGAGCAGCACTGCGTACTCCCACTGACAAACCTGTGGCAAATACACAAAAACATGAATACAGAAATATACAATCAGACCCATGGAATTGTGTGGAGAAATCTGGCAACATGTTAACGTTGCAATACTACAGTTTCCCACATGGTGATGCTGTACTCACACTTGTGAGAATGCCTTTAGCTTATTAATCATAATCTGCTGTAAACAGAAACACCACGCCACCATTTCCTTTTCAAATAGATACGGTCACAAAAGCTAAACCTGAAGAGAAAAGAGAGGCAAAGCAGCGCCATAATACACCACAAAATCCAGAGCAGAGATGGATTTATGATTTTTCACATTACATTTTGATGGAGGTCAAAAGCAATGGTCCGCCAAAATGGTGCTGACTGACGTTTTTTCTAGAGTCAGCTACTTTTGCACTAATCAAATGGGTTTCCTGACTACTCTAATGAGTTTGCAGAAAAACGGAGATGGCCTGGCTCTGAGATAAAGCCTTCGGTGTTGTTCTTTTACATGAGAGCTGTGCTGGGCCAGCTTAAAGCCAGTTTAAAGTAAAATTACATTTTCTCCTAGCTCCTCTTATTAATTAATTTATTAATAATAATCATTAGGGTTGCAACTAACGATTGCAACTAACAATTATTTTCTCTCTTAACGATATTATTTGTTGTTAGTTTTTAAACAATAAATGTAATAACAAAGGTGAATATTTGGCATCACTTACTTTAAATAACTTGTATGAATCTAACAACCAACAAAACTGCCCTATAAAAAATGCAATAATGAAACACTATTCATAGTGCATCATTCACTGTAAAGAATAATATAAATGACTGTAAAATAAATTCAGACCAAATCATTTAGCACACTTTTTTATGATTTTTTTTTCTTTAATGATAGATTTATGGTGGCTGGACAGGAAACAGGGCAAAGGAGAGTGGTGACTGACATTGGGCAGATGACCTGGCTGGGGCTTGAGCCCAGGTCTCCTGCGTGCTGGGTGTATGCTCTACCTGAGCTACCAGGGGAGCCCCCCTTAGCACACATTTTAAGTGAGAAAATGCTAATCTAACTCTAACTGGAAGAGCATAGTGTAGATAAAAGATAAGTCACAGGTACAACTGATATTTATCTGAATATCTTTTCAAAGTCTCTTCATCTAGTCACAGGGTTAAATTCAAGTGAGCTATTAGTGTCATGAAAAATGTTGGGTATTTAATGCCTCAGACAAGAAAATTGTTTTCTCAAAGGTTAAAGGTTAAATTGTATGCAGTCATTAAAACTGAATTATATAATAGAAAAAAATAATCAAAAATTGCATGACCCAAAAGATATCGCTCTCAGAGAATCACCTTTTGATCTCACAAGGTCAAGTCAAACACAAATCATACAGGCACAGATCGAAATATACTGAGACCAAGTATAGTGTGCTACAGTTTGCATCTCCACACTGATGCACTTCTAATAGGTCTTATTAAAAAGACACATCCATGACTGCCACTCAGTGGTAGGTAATTGCCAAGTGCATTGTAGACCATGTCCAAAAGCAGGCACCTGCATTTCTTTAAAAATGTTCAGGTGGGAATCTGAGATAGGGAGATGGATGAGTTAGTGATGCATTTAAAGGATGTGAAAGTGGTACTCTTGAGACCAAGCTGCTATCAAAACCCTGAGATGGAAACTGCATCTGGTAACCAAGTGGTAAACAGTATGTGAGTGTTGTTTATGTGTGTGAATGTGATGGGACAAGATGACTGGATGTATAGCTGCCTGTGTTGACATTGGATGTTTTATATGTTTGAAATTTGAAAGGTTAGGTTGATTTATTTGGACTCCATTTTGTCTGACTAGACTCAGTCTGTGCATGTCCCTTGCCTGGGTATATGGAGAAGGTGGCATAAGGAAGGGCATCCAACGTAAAAATAGTGACTAAACTACTTTGCTGTGGCAACCCCCGGGTGGGGATAAGCTGAAAGGCAGTTACTGTTCTATACTCATTTGACTGCACTAGAATAATTCCCCAGAGTGTGCTGGTTGATAAAGAATATTAATGTGGCTGGTGTCTCACCTCTGACTCACAGCTGAGCTGCAACCGTTCTACTCTTTGACATTAAAGATCTTTGTGGAGAGCACAGGAGGCATGATGACCCAGTTAAATCTCACCGGGGACAGAAAAACAACCTTTTCTCTGCTGGCCTCCGGCAACAGCTGCACTACACCTCTCTCCAATCAGAAATAAATGAAGAATACCTCTCACATAAAACCACAGCAGCAGGCACAGAGGTCTAACAGCATCAGCTGCAACGAATCAGCCTGAAGCTAGTCCAGAAGCCACTGAAATACAGGAACCCTCACAAATAATGTCTTTCATTCATTAATAAATAAATAAATAAAAGAAGAATCACTGTTTCTCTGAAAAGCATCTTGATGGCAATAAAATACATCTGTGAACTTTGAGACAAACTAAACCTATCAGCTAAAGTCATTAATGTCTGTTTCCTCAGGACTCCTCATAAAATCAAAACCAAGCTTAACTAACTTTCAGGATGAACTTTGCACTACATGGGCTTTTTGCAGCATACATTTGCATTATGACTTTGTTTTTAGTGCCACACAAGTTGTGGTTGTTTACCAAACATAAATTGTATTTAAAGCAAACTAAAGTAAAGAGGTGGGGGAGGCTGGAGGTCTAGCTGTACACTGCAGTGGAAGAAGATTGTTTCCGTTCCATTCCTAGGTTTCTGCAGAAAATATAGTATGGTACAATACACATATGTGGGGCACTTTGTACTTCCTTGGACAATGGAAGGTCCTCTAGAACCGTACTGACCCGACACGTCCAACTTCACATGCTCGGTGGGGTCTGTAGGCTCTGAGGTGTGGTCAGAGAATGTGAGGCATACTTTTACACAAAACATTTCACGTATGTTGGGGATATTATACTTGATGTATGCAATTATTGATTTATGTCTCCATGACCATACTTTCACGCAGTCACAGCCAAAGTTATAAATAGGCATAAATAATATAAGTGGCTGAGGTGACAATGATAGTGAAACTGAATGTGCGGCAGTGAAAAAAATAAGTGATAAAGGGATTCTGAAGGACTAATGTCACTTCAACATTATTTTTATGAACAAAATTTAATCAGACATAACGAATTTTTGAGGTCAAGTTATTTTTTGACAAAGTGACCTCGACTGAAATGGTGTAAATCCACTAATTAAGTTCATAGTTAAGTCTTTTGTTTTTCCATCAGTAACTCTAAAATTACAAAATTATTATATTTATCACAAAAAAAAAAAAAAAAAAAAGGTCACTGCCAAATATAACAAAATTATCCCTAGGGAATTAGAAACAAAAGGTCTGCTAAATAAACTGTATCCAACCCCAGACTAAACATTTTGTTTAGGGATGTATTCATCTAATGTATTAATGACAATTCTGTCTAAGAGTTGAACCATTGTTTCCTTTGTCTCAGATGACCCCATTTCAAAAGGTCAACTAAACCTGAGGCTGACCCACCTGAGTGAGGAGATAAGGCCCGCTCATTGTTACAGACTGACACATACATATGACATGTATATGTACATGTATATGACTAAACATATCACTGTCTACTGTCAGTCTCGCGTATATGTTGCTAACATTTCCTGAGAGCCATCATTGGTACTTGAACCACTATTTGGGAAACACTGGAGTAAACTACTGCACCAACAACAAAATCTGTTCATAAAAGCACATACACCTGACTTTATAATTTAGCACATATCTGTGGAGAATGAATAACTGAGGATCTTTTGCGTTCCTGGACTGTGTAGTGCTGGGGACTGAGTAGTGGACCTTGCCTCTCAAAAATTATAGAAATAGATAGAAAATTATAAACTCTACAGCAACCAAAGTTGTAGAAGTGCTCTTCTGTATATACTGTATATATTGTAAACATGCAACTGCTAATACAAGGTCTTGGTAGCACCGCATACCTGAGTCTGTCTGTTAATTAAGCACTATCATCCTTCAGAGAGACAAATTGAATCTTATGCTTGCTTAGTTAAAGAGCAAGTGTTACAACTAAGTCACACAAATCTAACCTGCAGTGTTGGTGAGTAATGGTGCCACTTTCACTCTTGACTAGTTAGTTTAGTCCAGTGGTGGAATGTAACAAAATAAAAATACTCTGTTACTGTATTTAAATACAGTTTTCAAGTATCTGTTCTTTGAGCAGATTAAAAAGAGGGTACTTTTGACTTTTACTCCACTTCATTTTAGATCAAATATCTGTGTTTTTTCCATTGGCTTTGCAAGTACAAGTAAAATTTGAGTTTTTAAAATGATTAGTTAATGATAAGTGTGCAACACCTTAAATTACATGTTTAATCAGTACCCTAAACCTATAGAACTGAGTTTTACAAAGCACACATGAATGCAACATTATACTTGACACTTTTCCTCTGTCGGTAATCTGTTACTATAGAACAGCCACATGTGAACTTCACCTTAATTAGTAGCATAATGATTGAGTCCAATACGTTTACTTTTATACATTTAAAAGCAAGTACTTTAATACTTTGGCTTCAGTAAAAATTTTAATGTGAAACTTTTACTTCAGTACATTTGTAACACTTAATCTGTACTTTTACTTAAGTAGAGGAACTGAGTACTTCCTCCACCAGGAGAAACAGAGTCCTGGACATACACTAACTCAAGTCAAGTGATTGAGATTCATGTTGTGATTGCCCTGCAGGTCTTTTAAGTGAAATAAGCAAGAAACTGATGCAAAAGTGGATAAAGGCCCGTGATAGCCTACACAGTCCCATTAGCGCCACACTTCGTTGTTGTTGATTCCTGTTGCTGGGTTAGGTCTCTGATCTGTGCCTCTGTGAACACATTTATGTTTTGAAGTATGACTCATAGCTTCACACACAGTTTTCAGTGATGGCCGCTGATGTCTTCCTCTAATTTCTGTCATCTCCTCTCAGGCGACTCATATCAGAGACACACAGCCTCAGGTCTGTGTTTTTAACTGTGCACTGGTAATTGTCTTTTGGAGCCGAGCAGCTGCCCACGTGCTCCCGATCAAAAACATTCTTGTATTAACACTGCTGATATACTTTTGCAGATAGGAATCCTGAAAATGAACTGAAATAGAACATAATGTCACATGTTGGAGGTAACTAAACAAACACTGTCTCCTCACAGGTGTATATGTGATTTGTAAAGCTCCTGCAAAAACAGTATTATTCACTTCATGGAGTTACATGCTTGCTTCTCTTGATGTACAGGAGCAGCGGTTCTACTCTGAGCTCCTTGTCTCTAAGTAATCACCCAGCTCCACCTTATGGAGGAAACTCATTTCACTCGCCTGTATAAAAGATCTAGTCTGTTTGGTCATAACCCACAGTTTATGGCCAGAGGTGAGAGTATGTACGTATCAATCGAGTTGTCAATTTTTTTTTGCTTTTAGCCTCAGCTCTGACTACACCACAACAATATTGACGGCACTGTTGTGGAGACAGCTCTGATCCACCCATTAATCTTCCATCACATCCATCCCTCACTGTCAGCAAGGTCCTGAAATACCTGAACTCCTCCACAGATATCTCTTCCAACCTGGAGAAAGTGTGACTCTTTTCAAAGTGAAAAGCTCAGACTTGGAGACTTCCACCATCCAAAGGCAATGTATTAGTGAATAGTATTTCTGTAAATGCTCTGTGATTTACCCCTTGTGACCCACAACAGGATAAGAAGTAGACAATAATATGATGCACTCTTGCCGTGTACTATTTGCTTGCGTTTGAAGATAGACATGGTACATATGGGATAACTTTGAGTAAAAAATGAACAGTATCATGTCATCAGCAATCAGCATACAACGCATTTGAAACATTTGGAGTCGCGCAGCTGCCCACAGCCACTGCTGACATTTTACTTTATGCCAGCAGGGTTGATAAAAGACTATGACTTGTTAAATCATATTGAGATGTAAAATTTTGCTTTGGAGATCAAGCAAATGACTACTGCAGCCACCTCTGCAGCCAACATCTACAGCTACATATAGGTCATGTTTTGTTTTTCCTTTGTAACACACTTCCCCATCAAAAATATGCAGGGGAACTTCTTCTTTAAACGTGCCCAACATCCTCTTCAGCAGTTACTAGTTTTCACTCTTAAGTTCATTCAATACCATCAAAAATAGCCTACAATTTAAAAAACCTAAGGGTCTTGGATCAGTGACAACCTAAGACTCCCCTGTTTGATATACACCCCATAATGCCCCACTCAAAAATCCTCTGAGGACACTGCTGCAGGGGTTTGTATTAAAGATGTACACAGGGAAGGAGTACAAGCGTATCTGGACACCGACCTGAAATTATAGATACAGTGTTGGATAATGTTGACCTATAGTGGACAGCTGATCTTGGCTGTACTCCCTTTGACTCCAGCAGATAAGGAAAAGAGATGTGTACTGAGCTAATGTAGGATCCAATACTAAAATGGCACCACACTAATAAGGATGAGAAGAAATTAAGTCGCAAAGCACATTAGAAAAGTCCTTATTGTGACTTTTAGAACTAGAATTATTACATTTAATATTTTCAGTTATCATTGTTACTGCTTGGTATTCAACAGCCCAGAACTGACATCACAACTGTGAGTCACTCAAGAGGTCAAGGCTTGACCTCAGAATGATAGGGTTGTCCTTGATTGAACACATGTTGTTTACAAATGTCTTGACCCTATCAGTCAAATCAGCTCTGTTAACTTCCAGCACAGCAGCACTCACCAGCCAGTGTTCCAATGGCTGATCCCAGCACAGCATGGACGGCCAGCAGGGGGGAGTAGAGCAGAACGGCCCCGAGGATGAGCAGGGAGGGGCCCAAGGCATCACACGCAAAGATCTGCCCCACACCAAGGGGGATGCCACGTATCACCTGGACCAGAGACGAAGCCAGTTAGCATCAGCACAGTTTATCACTTCACTGTAAAACCTGATGTGTCTTATCTGTTCCACAGCTTCAGCCTGTCAAAGCACACAGTCATTCTGCTGTTGAACACTGACTGCTTTCCCAAGAGAGTGTAAGGAGTTAGTTTCCATGGCAACGTGACAGCTGCACCTGCCCATAGCTGACATTTCTGAGCCATAAACGCTCAGTAATTGCACTGCAGCTTCAAATCTCACTATGTTCCTTTCTCTGTACATGTGCGTTTGTAAAGATAATGATGAGTGTGAGTGAGTGCATCAGGCAGAGCACGAGCCTCTCAGAGAGCTGCAGACATTAAATATAAATAGGACACACGTCATCTGCTCTCTCTGGAGAGACATGCAGCAGAGAGGCAAGAACAATAGGAAAATGTGCAGATCTGAAAAAGAAAAATGGGTGTTACTTTAGAGACAAAGGGAGATGTCCAATTTAATAGAGAAATGAAAAGAAGTCAAATCACACAGAAATCTAATCAAAATAATATTATTCGGCAGTCAGATGCAGAGCAGCATCTGTGAAAAGTGCCATGTGAGATAGAATAGGAACATGAAGGGCCATGAGCCTTGTTAATAAAAACAAATCACCATCAAAAAGGTTTATTCAGTAGAGCTAATCTACTTTTGTCACAGACAATGATCATCTACCCTCCAAGACACAGGCTAAAGTGTTTGACTGAAGGTTAAAGACAAACTATGAAGCCTTTTCCTCTATGAAATAAAGCAGTTGGATGTCATCACAGCTCATCAATATTCACTGTCACTGTTACTCTGATGATGGGACACCAAACCAACACATATCATCCCATCAACTTAATGAATAGAGGCAGCACAGACATGTGCCAAGTGAAACAGTTAGTAAGTGAAACACCAACTTAACTCGATCTTCTGTGGCCTGTGCCCTGTTAATTAACTCCATGCTGTGTGACTGGAAACTGTTTCTTTCACAGCTTGAAGCTAAATATTCACAGCCTACAGAGAATAAATGAAAAGGCCCAGGTGAAACATGTACAAACAACACCAGTCATATCTTTTATGTGTTTTAGTAAATGCAGGTCTTATCACTCCCTTAACTTTTTTCATATCATAAACGGCTGAAAGTAATAAGTGCTGTTTAGGCATTTGTTGCACTATGATTACTATTCTGATGCAAACATGAAAGTGAGCTAATAGAAGTCTTTTTCTGTGAATCTAACACAAATGACTTCTCACTCATTCCCATCACGTAATCAGCTGTGCCAGTTTCTGAACAAAAGCAGGCAGATTATATTTCCGTCAGAGCAGTGCACATATGCCAGCTGGCAGCGTGGATCAAAAGCCAAGTGCAGCAGCTGCTAAGGGTCCTGTTGGGCTATGAAGAGTTCAGGGCTAAACAGCTCATTAAAATGCAACAAGTGAAACAAACCCATATTTTTTCTGCCTTTTCACCTTGTCTTAGAATCCACTCAACTTCAGCATAGATCTTTGTATATCCTACAGTATCTGCAGTTAGTGCATACTTTCAGTCCATATCTGCAGTTGGGTATGTTACTATTGCTTTTACTTCAACACTCCGGGATGATTATCATTTTTAAACAGTGCATAACTCCATCAGTGGCTGTTGCTAAGCAACCGCTGAGTCATAGTGGGAGGGTCTTATGCATATTGCTGTTGGTTACTTCTACCGTCTGGAGATGAGACACTAATAATCCATCAATAGACCGGCCTGGGGTTATACTTTCTCATATTTGTCATATACACTTGTATATTTCTCACACACTCCTGTTTTCATCATCCTGCTCCACATATCCCACCGACTTATTATTACACCCACACTTCTCAATTTGAAATTCAGATTTAAAGACAGCTCTTGCCTACAGCTTTGTTTGCAGAAAAGTATTTGGCAAGCTCTTCAGTATATCATTGCTGCCTGAGTTTGAAGATACTGCAAATAAAAAAAATAATGAACATTACTTGAAAAACTTCTTCAGATAGTATTCTATGATCACAGCCATTATATTTACAAAACTTAAAGTATATATAATATTTTTATGGGGACATGGAGATTGGTGATGGCTCATAAGTTATTGACTTCTTGTGATGTAAATATAGTGAGGCAGTAATGTATTTCTTTATTGTGCTTCTAGATGTCCATTGATTTGTTCATGTATGTGCAATAATATGACCATACAGACCATATATATATATATATATATATATATATATATATATATATATATATATATATATATATACAACTGATTTATCTTTCTACATAAAGCAAATAAAATGAGAATGAAGTGAGTTCACACTGAAGCGTCTCTGTACCTGAGCTGCACTGAGTGCTGTGGCATTGACCTCCACTGCTCCTGGTGGCACGGCGCTGTGTTGGGGGAAGTATGGGTTTTCTAGTCTTGTACAGAGGAGGAAGATTTCTATGGCTATATTAAATGGAAAGACAGCGACAGGCAAATCCCAGCGGTCCAGCACCGGAGAGAGACCGGCGAACAAAAAGACACTGCACACACAGAAAAGATAAGGTTAGGGCCCGTGCCTCAGACCAGTGGCAAGGAGGAAATTGGAATCGCTAAGCTAATGAACTACATGCAAAGCGCACCAAGACTAAATGAATGACGAGCACACTTACGGACTATGGAACTCACATGCACATTGGCCACACAGTGCACTTTCTATGTATACTATGTTGTAGAATAAAAGCACCTAATTGGAAGAAGCCCAGGCCCCACACCAATGGCAAGGAGCCTATTGGAACTGCTAAGCACTGTGCACTCATACTACTGTTAGAAACGCATGATCGGAATCATAAGCGCACTAAATCAAATGCACGAAGCTCACTTAAACTAGGTGAATTCTCTATGGACCTGACATGCACGTTGGTCGCATCACGTACTTTCTAAAAATATATAAAGTATACTGTATATGTTGTAGAATCAATGTAGAATCAGTTTGATTATTATTTACACCCAAGAGGAGAGGAGCCTATTGGAACTGTAAAAATGAACTAATGAAGAAAATGTGCGAAGTCCACTAATACTAAGTGAATGACTGTCAAACTTGACTTGAAACTTAATGGCTCTGCCCTAACCCCAATCATGTTGCCATGGTAACCCCTGAAATTTGACCACCGGCCAATGGGACGTCTTTTTTACCGTAGATAAACAAAATTTGGCATATGTATACACTTCTTCACGACAAATAAAGAATGATATTGCTTCCAGGAAAAACGTCAAACATATAGTTATGAACTTAACTCATTAACCTAGCAATTTTGGGGGCCATTTTTAACAGACCCACTTTAAACTTTTGTTGATACTCTTGAAACTCAGCACCAGCACTGGGTAGAGACAGGCAAGCACTGCTCATCGCCACTTACAACAATATTTATTTTTAGGCACAAGCCCCACACCGGTGGCTGGGAGCCTATTGAAAGTGCCACAGGAAGTTCCTCATCTTGGATTGAAATTTCAATTTTTTTTAAATTGAAGGGCGTTTAACCCAGTGACACAACATTTGCTCAACATCATCTACACAAGTGTACCATTAAAAGTTGTCGAAAGTGTTTTTAAGGAAAAAATTAGGATGGGCACGATATCACCCGCTGCATAGCAAAAATGAATTTTGTCTAAATTTGGTACACATATCCATCACATGACCCTGAGCCAGTGATGGCTACTACTACTTAGGGCTGCAACTACTGATTATTTTAGCAGTCAACTTATTTGCGCTCATTTTTCTGACTGTTCAATTAGTCAACAATTATTTTATATCATGTCAAATAGTATTGATATTTAATTCAAATTTATTAACATAGCCCAATATCATAATAATTGCCTCAAAAACTTGATAAAGACAAAGCAGCGAATAGACAAACTTGCTGTACTAGACAACACCCCCTGTCCTTAGACCCTCCATCGGGGTAAGAAAAAAACTCAACAAACCCAGTCATGGACAAAAGAGAATCCTCAAGGAATACCACAGGAGGAGGGATCATAATTTGTCTTCATCAATCCATAGCATTCTTTTACAAGGATAGCATACCTTGATCTGATAAAATCACAGGTGAATTATTCCTTTCACTGATGTGAGTGGATGGAGGAGGTTCACCGCTAAGTGAGCCATAGAATTAACAACAGCAGAAATATCAAAGAACAGGATGCTTCTGTGATTCACTGTTTTATTACACTTTTGTGTGTTATTTTAAAGAAGTGGTACATGCTTGTTTAACCTTGTTACGAGGCGTCAGTAAGCTAAAACAAATACACATTAGCTAAAGCAGGAAGCAGTCTGTGTGAGCGGGTACTATCGCTAACTTAACTCACGTGTGAGTCCAAAGTAACAGAGCGGGTCTGTGTTGTCTGTTTTTCAAAAGTCTGTTTTCACTGCTGCAGTGACATGACAGCTCTGCTTGTGTATACATTTTTCCCATGGATGTATTATTAGAACAGGATACTGAATGAGAGAAAAAAAATAAAAAATTAAAAATTAAAACATTTAAAAAACATGCCGCCCATTATTTTCAATGGACATTGCTCATTGGTGCAGCACAGCAAAAAAGCTTTTGGCTTCCAAGCTAATTTCAGCGCCATGCAGCAAATAGAGGAGGCTGCATTCTATGGTATGTTTCTAACACAATGACTACAAATTACATTACAATACATTGCAACCCAACTTTTACTTTGATTAACTTGGCTCAGGAGGTTTGACCTAACTTCAAAACTAGTCAACAAGATCAAAGTGTCTGATCAAAAGTCTTTGAAGGTTTTGTAGAATATTTAAGGGTGTTGCTGTGGCGACCCTGCAATTCTGGCTATTTTTGGTGTATTGGCCTAAAAGCTCAGAATTGATATAATTTGCACTTACTTTGGACAATTTGACTCTTGATCAGTTTCTTAAAGGGTCCCATCAGAATATTTAGGAAACAGAGACATCACCAGCACCGGGTAGCAACAGAGGAGGGCACATCATCTCTGCTTGTGGCCATATTTATTATTATATTATATATTGTTATAGTTACAATGTCATATTCAACTGGTCTGTAGTAAAGGTCAAATCTCATGTCTTCTGGCTCATGTGTTAAAATTAACCAAAATGCTTTTTTCATGTACGTTTGCATTTAAGTGACGTATATCTATTAATGGCTCTGTGTTTGACAGGAACCTCTTTATCTTACAGGAATTCCAGTCAGTGACAGTGTTTTTGTGCTGGAGTGTGACTGACCATGTGGCCGACCCCAGACAGACCGGCAGCAAGAGCCACCAGTACCAGTCCCCAGCCGAACTGAAGACTCCCATGAGCAGAGAGACCAGCATGCCGTTAAACCCATGGAGTCCAGCGCTCACCTCGGCCCTGCAGGAACATGGAGCATAGTCTCAGGAAGCTCCAAACAAGCAGTTTTATCATCCACCTTTAAAACAGCACCCGCACAGTGCCTTAAGGAGCAGTTACTCATATAGCGCCACATTCAGGCTACACTTCTACTAACAGTGATAAAAGTGGAGCTGAGCGTTGTCAAGTATAAAGAGTTTTCACATTACGTTGCAGGATGACACTGGTGTCAAGTCACTGGTGTATAGTCACTGAGTGGCAGCATTGTGTTCAAAACTGTGACCTGTGAACTTTCTATTTTTTTTTTTTACAGGTAAGAGTTGTTGAGAGTTGTCAATAGTCCAACACATAACTTGAGATATTCTTTTACAGACTGTTGAAATCTAAAGTGAGGAGAAGCAAATATTCTGCTGCTACCACTTTGTGTCTGGAATATCAGACTGTAAATTATGTATTGTCAGCTCATATATTATATGTTGTTTTATTTGTAAGCATTACATTAATGGATAATGAGTCTTTTGTTTCATATAACACTCAGTTTAAATGTTATTATCATTTAGTGGATATATTAATACACAAGTTAGTTGTTTTGCAATACAAAAGTTCTTCAGGCTTTGCCTGTGTATTTTTCCCAATGTCTCAGACATATGCAATTATGGACACAGGTTCTTTGGTTTGTTTTGAGGATCGCTGCTCAGTCCAACTCCATTTCATTTTAGCAGATAATTGTCTGTTTTACTGTTTTTATTTAGTTTACACTGAAGACAACCATGTTAGAGTTTGTGTCTCAGTCTCACTCTGTTATTTACAGAGTTCAGTACAGACCTTCTTTGAGAGGAACTTGTTGTAGAACAGACCTGGGTATTGTATGACTTTTATATTACATTATGGAGCAATAGTTGGTGTGTTTGAGCAGTGGGCCATTTACAGTTAGTGATTAACCAGTACCACTAACATTGAAGACTTGCAGAGAAAGTAATTGATTAAAAATGCAAGTATACATTGTTATATGTAATAAGAAAAATATTATATTTTTATAAATTTTATACCCCCTCTCACCTGTCCTGTCCTGTGATGATGGCCGTCAGTGTGGATGACAACACTCCCAGACTTCCCAGCAGGCCTTGCCAGGGGGAGGCCCAGAAGAGCGCAGCCAGGATGAGAACCCCACTGAGTGGGTTGTTGGCCAGAATGACCCTGGTGACCCCTCGGAGGCCCCAGACCAGCAGCTGCAGGCCAAACCACCAATCTGAGGAGCCAAAAGAGGCTGACACTCAGCACACACACCAACAGACCCTCATTGAACTGACTGGTGCCAGTTCAGTGTTTTTGAAGAAAAATAAGTTATGTATAATAATGTGTTAGATCTCTCACATAGTTTGTCTGATTAGGTTCAAATTATAATTGTCTGACGAGTGCCCAGCCTTGAACACACTTCACAACACATTTCAATTGGATAATTTAGGGTAAGCGCAATAGTCCCCCGTGTGGAGCAAAAATCATGTTTTTATGTTATATTTCTTCTTATTTTTATGATCTTTCTGTAAAAGGATAGGAAATTTAAGCCCCCGAACGTCCAAAAACCTTAATATAGTATAGGTATATTAATATAGGCTGCACATAGAAATACAATCAAAATCAAAATCAAATAATATGAAGCCCTTGGGATTGTCATGGTCTGTGGCAGTTCTCTGCTTCTACTTGTGTTTCTGTCCCCCCCTCCCTTGTGTGTCTGTGTTTGTTACCTCCTACCTGGGGCGTGGCTACTCCTGGCTGCAGGGCACACACCTAGCAGCAATATACTATCAACTCCACTACAAGAAGAGCAGCTCTCCAGCCACTCCTCGCCAGTTTGTTGAACTACTAACACAGTTAGTGACAGCTCTTGCTTCCTTTCTTTGAACTTACCTTGTGTTTTTTGCTAACCTTCTTCTTGTGTCCAGACCCTGCCTGCTCATCTGCCAGCACAACTACTTACCTGCTTTAGCCAGACGATGCCACAAGCCTTCAACTCTGCTTTGGTTTACATTAACTGTTTGAACTACTTACCTGTGGTGTTCTGCTTTTGGGTCCAATTCAGAACTGTGACAGAACAAACTGGCCAGTATGGACTCATCAGACACCGATCCAGATAGAATACTCCGAGCCGTCACCAATCAAGGAGCATTGTTTGGTCAGCATGACCAGCTTCTACATGGCCTTATGGAGAGCCAGCAGACATCTTACAATCAAATTGCCCGACTCAATGTCATACTACAGGGACTAACCACTAGCCTCTCTAGGTTGTTAGCCTCACTTGCTCCACCTCAGGCCTCAGCTGCTCCTCCGTCTTCCCCACCTCCAGTCCAGCCTTCTAGAGAACCACATGTGCTGGATCCAGACCACTATTCAGGTTATATGGGGAAATGTGGGGCATTTTTGCTTCAATATTCACTAGTTTTTAGTCAAAGACCCTTCACTTATGCCACAGATAGTTCTAAGATAGCCTACATTATGGGCCTACTCCAAGGAAAAGCCTTGGACTGGGCCTCTGCTGTGTGGCAAAATGTATCCATTCGTGATAATAACGATGCTTTTGAAAATGAATTAAGAAAGGTGTTTGACCACCCAGACCAGGGTAAAGAGGCTTCAAAAAGACTTCTCTCCATTCATCAAGTGACCCGCAGTGTTGCGGAGTGTTCCGTAGAATTAAGAACTTTGGCAGCAGAGGCAGGGTGGGATGACCTAGCTCTTCAGGGTGTGTTTGTAAATGGTCTCTCAGAACAATTAAAAGACTAGCTTGCCCTAAAGGATGATTCTGACAACCTGGATTCTCTAATTTCTACAGCTATTAGGATGGATAACAGGCTTCGTGAGCGCCACAGAGAGAGGTCTAACCACCATGTTCTTTCCACATCTAATGCTCATACCCTGCCCCGTAATCCTGTCATGTGCCCTGCTCCTGCAACAGGTCAGACCAGCCAGCTAGCATCTGAGGAAGAACCCATGCAGCTGGTACGCGCTGGGTTAACACCAACTGAGCGACTGCGAAGAATTAAAGCTGGTGAGTGCATTTACTGTGGTAAATTGACACACTTTCTTGCAACCTGTCCATCTCAGCCAAAAGACAGGGCTCGCCAGTGAAGATGGGGGCGCTGTTGAGCAACAACGGTCCCTCTCTAAACCCCAGAGCTAAGATGCTACTTCCAGCCACCATTTGTGTAAATAACATTACCCTGCCCTTGACTGCTCTTGTTGATTCTGGAGCTTAAGATAATTTTTGGACAGTAATCTTGCCCAGCAGGCTGGTTTGGAGATGATGATTTTGGATACACCTCTATCTGCTAACGCTCTAGATGGAAGACTAATCTCCAAGGTAACACACTGCACTAAGCCATTAAAGCTATTGCTGTCTGGTAACCACCAGGACCAGATACACTTTAACATAATATCCTCGCCACACTGACCTTTAATCCTTGGTTATCCCTGGTTGAAGACACACAACCCTCATTTTGACTGGACTAACAGTAAGCTGCTAAGTTGGAGTTCCTTTTGTCACTCTTCTTGTTTGTAGTCAGCTCTTCCGCCTGCTAATACCGCCACAGCCCCACCTGAGCCTCCTGACCTAACTAATGTACCATCTGAATACCATGACCTGGCTGAAGTGTTCAGTAAGGAGCATGCTCTGTCCCTTCCTCGACACAGGCCATGCGACTGTGCAATAGATCTTCTTCCTAGTGCTCCTCTCCCCTCTAGCCGGCTGTAGAACCTGTCTTGACCTGAGCATGAGGCCATGGAGAAATATATCAAAGATTCTCTGGCTGCAGGTATTATTGGCCCTTCATCCTCTACTGTTGTTGCTGTTTTTTTCTTTGTAAATAAAAAAACTCACTCTCCGCCCCTGCATTGATTATAGAGGCTTAAATAACATCACAATCAAGAATAAATATCCACTTCCCCTTATAAACTCTGCATTTCAACCTCTACATGATGCCACCATCTTTTCTAAACTAGACCTTAGAAATGCTTACCATTTAGTTCGGATACCCAATGGTGATGAGTGGAAAACTGCCTTCAAGACCCCACTCCGACATTTCGAATACCTTGTCATGCCTTTTGGACTGACAAATGCACCTGCAGTTTTTCAGGCCCTAGTCAATGATGTTCTTCGAGACTTCTTGAATCATTTTGTATTTGTTTATTTGGATGACATTTAAGTTCTCCAAAGGCTACTTGAAAACAAGCTGTATGTCAAGGCGGAAAAATGTGAAGGTGAAGCCAGACCCATGCAAGATCCAGGCAGTTGCAGATTGGCCAAGACCGGAGAAACGTAAGCAATTAGAGATTTCTTGGATTTGCTCATTTCTACCGTCGCTTTTTCCGGAACTACAGTCAAGTAGCTGCTCCCTTAACATGCCTAACCTCTTCCAAGACCCCTTTGTTCTGAATCCAGATGCTGAGCAGGCCTTCCTGAACGGTTCACCTCTGCTCCAGTCCTTGTCCATCCAGACTCTTCGCTTCAATTTATAGTGGAGGTTGACGCATCTGACATCGGAGTTGGTGCCGTGTTGTCCAAGCAGTCACCACTGAATCAGAAATTGCACCCCTGTGCTTTCTTCTCATGGCAGTTATCCCCAGCAGAATGCAATTACACCTTAGGGGACAGGGAATTGCTAGCTGTCAAGATGGCATTGGAGGAATGGCGGCAGTATCTAGACGAGGCAGAACTTCCCTTTGTTGTGTGGACTGACCATAAAAAATCTTACATCCAGTCTGTGAAACGGCTTAACTCTCAAGCTCGATGGGCACTATTCTTCGGACGTTTCAACTTCACACTGACCTATAGACCTGGCTCAAAGAACACTAAATCTGATACTCTTTCCTGACAGTTTTCCTCAACAGACTTGCCTGATCCTGCGGAGAGCATCTTGCCTCTGACTTGTGTGGTCGCATCCGTCACCTGGGAGATAAAGGCCAAAGTCACTAAGGCACAGGCAGCAGAACCAGACCCAGGTAATGGACATCCACATTGCATCTATGTTCCTCAGTCTGTCCGTTCACAGGTCCTTCAGTGGGGCCATACTTCCAACTTTGCCTGCCATCCTGGAGTTGAATGTACCCTCGCCTTGCTCCGACGTCACTTCTGGTGGCCTGCGATGGAGAAAGATACCCGGGACTATGTGCTAGCCTGCAGTGTGCACCAGAAGTAAGACCTCTACTCAAAGACCTGCTGGAGAGCTACACCCCTTACCTGTTCCCAGTTGTCCATGGTCTCACTCTCTTGACTTCATCTCTGGACTCCTAGTGTCTTACTGTAAAACGGTCATCCTAACAATTATCAATCGTTTTTTCAAAGTCTGTACATTTTGTTGCTCTTGCCAAACTACCATCAGCTCGAGAGACAGCCAAATTACTTGTTCAGCATGTTTTCCGACTCCATGGGACGCCTCTGGACATTGCCTCGAATAGGGGGCCCAAATTCATCACTCAAGTTTGGAGAAGTTTTTGCCAGGCCCTCGGTGCTAAGGTAAGTCTCTTGTCTAGGTTCCACCCCCTGACCAATGTGAGAGAGCCAATCAGAACTTGGAGGCTTCCTTGCGTTGCGTGACAGCCCAGAATCCATCTGACTGGAGTTTATACCTCCCCTGGGTTGAGTATGCACATAACCCTCTTCCCTCTTCTGCTACTGGCATGTCTCCATTTGAATGTGCACTTGGCTATCTACCTCCTTTGTTTCCCAAACAGGAGAAGGATTTTGCGGTTCCATCAGTGAAGGACCATCTCCAATGCTGCCGTGACATCTGGAAATGCACTCAGCTCAACGAACCCGCCTAATTGCTAACAAACACCGGGTCCCTTCTCCAACATACCAGCCAGGTCAGAAGGTTTGATTTGCAGCTAAGGACATTCCCTTAAAGGTGGAATCCAGAAAACTTGCACCTCGTTGCATAGGGCCATTTGAGGTTGATAAAATTATAAATCCTACTGCTTGTCTGTTAAAAGTTGCCTCCTTCCTTGAGAATCCACCCTACCTTCCATGTTTCTCAGTTGAAGCCAATACAAGCAAGGCCTCTCTGCCCGCCAGCTTGGTCTGGGGGTTTTCTCTTCCCTCCTCTTTTTTTTTTTTCTCTCTCCTTGTGTGTCTGTGTTTGTTACCCTCCTACCTGGGGGGTGGCTACTCCTGGCTGCAGAGCACACACCTGGGAGCAATCTACTATCAACTCCACTACAAGAAGAGCAGCTCTCCAGCCACTCCTCGCTAGTTTGTTGAACTACTAACACAGTTAGTGACAGCTCTTGGCTCCTTTTTTGAACTTACCTTGTGTTGCTAACCTTCTTCTTGTGTCCAGACCCTGCCTGCTCATCTGCCAGCTCATCTGCCAGCACAACTTACCTGCTTTAGCCAGACGACGCCACAAGCTTTCAGCTCTAACTTTAGTTTGTCTTAGACAAATGAAATTCAGAGAGATGATTCTTTATGTCAGTCTGAACAAAAAAAATATTGTGGTGGAGCCATGTAACCAACAAGAAGTTGGCCATCTTGGATTAATCATTCAAAAAAGATTTTAAGAAAAATTCCACCATCTGAACTTCAACACACTCGTCCTAGGGACACCAGACTTGTGCCACTCACCGACAAACATGAAAGTGTTATAATTTGCACATTCTTTCACCTCCCTTCGTTTCAAGTGTGGTCCTCAAAAATCTTCTTTGTGAAGGGTGTGTAGCCCTTCCCCAAGAGCCAAATGAGTATAGTCAGCCATTAAATACAAAGCTCACAATTCATATTTGCATTAAAAGCTGGTTTTCTTCACTCTAATAGCTCCTAGTTCATAGTAATTTTTATAGATAAAGTGTCAGGTCTTAAGATTAATATGTTTTAAATGGGCCACAGACCCTCCCAATACATTATTATATTTAACTTAATGTGTCCACCTTTGTTTAATTGTGTCTCTTTCCCAGCTCACTCAGTAGCCTCTAAATCTCTAACCCAAGAATCTCTTCTAGTTAATTCAGTTTTATTTGTATAGCCCAGTATCACAACAATTGCCTCAAAGGGCTTCACAAATACAAAAGACAGTAAATGTAAAGTTACAGTTATAAGTCAGTAGAGTTTGCAGTGGTGGGGCCCAATGTGAGATTTACCAATCCAGTCTGATATAATCAAAGGAACAGGGAATGTGTTCTCAGACTGGGACATATTACTTACTCAACTCCTTACAACAGTATTCAACCTTATTCACGCACATTACTCACAAATGTTTATCCCTTCTTACCCTCTATGTGTTTGTCCAGGTGCAGCATGTCTCCAGTGCACAAAAGCACTTTCTGAATAAATCCAGGCCATTTCTTCCTGCTGCTCTCCATCTCAACTTTAGTTTCCATCCACATCCTTCAAAGTGCTCCTAAAACTTTTCTTCTCCTCTGTTCTTTGCCTGTTGCCCTGTATCCTCATTCCGCTGTATTCATCCTTTCTTCACCAGTTTATAGTGACTTATAAACCAGACAAGCGGGTTTTCACCGAGCTCTCAGCCAAAGTCCAAATGCCCTCTGTGCTCCCCTCACTTCACATTTCACAATCACTGCTCTCCTCTGTCCCCCCTCATTGCTCTCTGTGTTCCGCTCGGAGATGTCATTACCTATTGTTTGAGAACATAGCTACTCATCCACCTTTTACTGCAGCTGGAGTGTCACTGTTTGTCTTTCCTTCATTTGTAAAGCTATTAGTGGCCACTGGGTTATCTTCAGTTTATTCTAAAGGTGTAATAACTAACTAGGCTATCTGCTACTGAGTAATATGCAGCAGGAGAATGTTAACTTGGATTTTGGGGTTTTCACATGAAACCCTGTATGCTTACACGTTGCACTTTCATCTCACATAACAGCAATATGTGAAGAGTTTAGTGATCATCATTTTGGGAACAGTTTACAAGGTTCTGAGCAGGCAACCCTATGCGACGTAAAATACATAATCATCCATAACATATCTCAAAATCATTGCCATCATTTGCCTCAAAGTCATTGAAATTGAGAACAACCCCTCTTTCGCCAGATTCTTCACAGTCTAACTCTATAAACAATTACCTGTTCTGACCCGTACCACTATAGTGGAAATGTCCTGGTAATGTTCACAGATTCACTCTGACTTAAGTTGAAAAAGTCAAACATCTTTACCTACAGTAAGCTTCTGTAGATTTCTTTGTGAAAATAGCCCTAATTGTGTGACATGTGAGGACTCTTTTTCAGGTTGGGTTTATTACATATTACAAAATCAGTGACCACACAGTTTTTTCTTCAATTATAAGAACTTAAAAGCCATCTTGAGAAGTGTCATGACAAAACACATAGAGAGCTGTCACAGAGAGCCTTTTGCCTCCAAACCAGAGCTGCAGGGATCCACAGGCTGTTTTTTCAGCTGGATATTCCATTCCCGTTCAACAAAAGCCCTGACAGCTCATCTCTCTTTACAGCTTTCCTCCATCCCCTCACTCCATCCATCTCTGGTAGATACCTCCACCTCCTCTCTCCCCTCCTGCTCTTCCACAAAGACTTACAGCACAGTGTCACTAGGCTCTAAATGGACGAGGAGATGCAGGAAATTTCACAGATACATGCAGACAGTACAGCCGCTAAATCACTGAATATTTATGCCCTGTATTCATAGGTCAAAGGTCACTGAATGTAAAAACAGAATGCGCCATAATAAGATAATCCCAAAGCATTGTTAATATTTGCCTTCTGCCAAATCCACTGCTCACAGTGTAAAAACATCCATGAGACTGGAACGCGACACCTCTGAGACACTTATTCAAGCTAAAGAAACAGAATTCATTAACTGCGAGACAGGTTAAAGATAAACTGCTGTAGGATTTACACAGGGTCAGCAGAGGTACTTCAGAAGAGAAAATCAATGGATTTTAATAAATGTCTTAGAGTTGAGGTCAGCAGAAATATCTAAAAGTAAACACCATAATTTGAATGTGAATTGTGTTGCAATTTGGTTCTTTGGTAATATAAAGTTAAAATATTAACTTATAGCTCATGTTATTTACTAATTGTTCTGTATAGATTTGAGTTTCTGGTGGAAAGTCACATTCACAGTTATAGATTCTTGGTGGTTTCTTTGCTTGTTTGGTGTCCTCTCACCGTCTAAAGATGTGCAGTGGTAGGTGAAATAGTGACTCTAAACTGTGAGATTCTCTGTGCATCTTTCTAATGCACAGATAGTAACAAGCAATGGTCGAGTGGATTTGAAGGGGAAACAGCCTAACATTATGCAAATGAGAAGTGACCTTGCAAATAAGGGTCACACTAATGACTAATAAACACTGTTAGAAATGAAATAATCCTGCTGGACAGAATCAGTAACTTAAATTATGTTTATTGTTCGGTTAAAATTCAAACAAATATGTGTATTTAATTTATGCTCTAAAGGAAATTGGAAAAGACTCTGGAGTGTTGGATTTTACTGACTGGAGTAGCACACACTTCCTTGAAATAATAAAGATGATCATTGATTGGTGGAAGATTTCAACTGCCCTCTCAGCAGCCTCTTAATTTCTTAGCTGTGAGAAGTAGTCATTGACTGTTGTGTATCAAGTTGGGTGTTTTTTTGCAAAATTTTGTCTTTGTTTAGGGCACTCTGGGGCATGACATTTAATGACCTCCAGGATATTGGCTCGAACAGCAGACACAGATCGAACAAACATAAACACTCATTCCTGAAGAATGCATCTCAATTAAATACACGACCAGTGATGGTATTGTATTTATTTTGGTGTTTTTTTCTGTGTAGGAACCATGTGTCTGGAAGTTCATATATAAAAATGCTACAAGATCGGAGTCTGTCTCTGGGAAGTGCAGTGCCTCTAGGAATCTGAGGTGGGATCCAGTTTCCCTGTATTTGACTAGTCCTTGAACACAACACCGTGCCTGCACTCTGTGACATAAATGTTTGATGCTCCGTTGGGATGAGCTTTGCTTTTTAGTACAGCACACTTTGCATATGATTTTATACATGTTTCCATTCATGTCACTTGGTGAAACTGAGATTACCTGATGTATTGATACAAATGTCAAATTACACATTTTTGTCTCCATGAATAAAACTAATAAACAAATTAATTTCCATATATTTCTACACGCACAGTGACTTAGTTATTAGAAAGACTGGTGAAAATATAAACTGTGTAATAAGATGATTACATAAAGTTAAAAAAAAAAACTACTAAAATAGTCTGTTTGTGTCAGATATGTATGAAAGGTCTGTTTTTTCTCGAGGCCCAACGTCAGATGAGCAGTTTCAGTTGTCCTTAGAGAAGCTGTGATAGAAAACTTACCAGCGAGAAATGAATATTTCACAGCTACTCTGATCTAATGTACTGTACTGATACGTTCTCAAATTTATTTTGAGCCTATCTGGGGAGTAAACAGCAGGAGAACCACATCAAAGAGTGTTGTGTAGGCTACACTGTGTGCGTTCCTGAGTTAAAACAGGTTCCACTTTTACTCTCAGATGCTAGCGTAACATGGCTACTGTGTGAAAATATTGTAAATGTTATGGGCCTTAACAAATAGGAGAAAAACAAGAGGGTAAATGGGCAAAAAAAGAAAAAAGGAAGAAGAAGGGAACTAGAAACATTCCAGTGCAGCAGCAGCAAAAGCAGTTCAAGTATTGTTAATGATGATGATTGTATGTTGTAGCTTTTAGCTGATATAGACTGTGCTCGTATTAAATGAGCCACTAACTAATGTTCTGTACCCATTCAGTGACCGCTCACACATACATAGTTGGGAGGCATCTGCCAGACTATCCTTGTTTATGCACAATTGAGTATTTTTGGCAGCTAATACCCTATTGTCCATTAACAATGTGTAACAGTGCAGTGTTGCCACTAAAGTTTTACCACATTTGTTATAAAAAAAAAAAAAAACATAATTAATAATTAAAAAGTATAGTTTATTGTCTTAAAGAGTATAGAGTTTCATATACATTAATCTCAGGTTTAGTTCTGATCCACACTTAACAGTTTAAAACCTCAGATAACTGATGTAAGTCAATAAGTTCTGAGTTGACAGCAAAAACTACTGTTAAACTACTGCCAGAAACTAATTAGAGAACTTATTTGGTGGAAAATATATGACAAATAAAAAAAAATGCAGGGCAGAAGAGAGTAAGTAGACTGGCAGAGATCAAAGGCCGATGTTTCCCGTGGCCTCAGGTTGTAAAATGTCTAACACCAAACGATGCAGTGAGATTCAGGTGGAGTGCGTCTTTGATCTTCCTCTTTCGTCACATTTCCTAGATCTGCCACGGAACTGTGAAGCCCATAGAAACGATTACGTTGAGGCGAGAAAGTGGAAATGAGACTGATACAGGATACTGGATACTTCCTACTGCGTTGAATGTGTAACGACGACACAGCACTTTGGCCGACTGTTGTTTTAATAATACACTTAAACTGGACAGTCACAGAAGAACCAAAGACCTACACTGTTGTGTCTTTTTGAAAGTAAATGCTGCTTTTATGTTTTCCACAGAAAATCTGACAAATGCTCAGTCTTAACAAAAGAGGTTTTGTCAAAGTTTCCTCTTTTTTATTTTTCTTTATTTGTAAATGTTACATTGATATTTTGCCTAGATTTTTTATCATGAATCACCAGTTGTTGTCCCCATACAATGAGCTAGGCTTGTTATTTATGTGAATACAGGAATGTGTAAGGTATGTTATCTAAATTTGTGTTTCAGTATTTATGATCATCTAGCCATAATTAAACAGAATAATAAAAATTAAAAGAGAGCTAATGAAAAAAAAACTTTGCTAAGTCCATAAATGAAGCATTGTTTTAAAAGAAAAATGCATCAAACTAAGCACATAAATAAACTATGATATGTATTTAAGCCCTTCACAGCCCTCCAGTCTCAGGAAAAGCGTCTTTCAGAGCATCAGGAGCTAATGCAGCTGGGCAGGACCAGATGTTTCCCTATGTGCAGGAGGAAGGTGTTTTTGAGAGCAGATGGGCCTTTTGTTTTCTCTCTTTTTTTTTGTTCTTACAAAAATACACATAAATGCCACTTAAGTTGTCCTGTCTTACAAAGACATACATGTCTAAACCAACCAATCCTCCCCCTGCTGGCTATTTCCCAGAAGTCACATAGCCAAAACATGGACTCCCTTCCAGTGCAAACTACAGATAGGCTGTCACTATAGGGGACAATGATATTAATAATTTAAAAAAAATTTTTGTAACTATTTCAGCCAGTGGTGACTGTTTTGGTAAAAAAAAAAAAACCTAACAAAGCAAACCAAAACAGCAGCTCTTGTAACTCAGAAACTCTGACCAGCGAATTACCATGAGAAAGCCATCTCACTTCAATATGAGACAATATATGAGCTGCTCAAATATATATATAAGTGGGGGAAAGACCTACTGGTGGAAGTAGACTATTATTTCAAAATAATACACCTGATAGCTTGCAATTGTCTATAAAAAAAAATACAGATGAATGTTTATTTTCTTTTGCAGCCCAGCAGCAATTGATCCACGGACTGGCTGGGAATCCCTGCTGTAGTGATGACTGAAAACATAAAACAGCTATGACAAAGCAAGTATTGTCAGGATCCATTCCTGGTTTTTGGTCTTTTCCTCCCTTTTGTATGTTTTCCCCTCCCTTCTGTGTGTTTGTCTCCACCTTACCTGGGAGTGAAGTGGGCGTGACCTGACCTTGGCAGATGGCACACCTTTCTCCAATCCAACCTTCATCAACTGCAGGATAAAAAGCCTGGTTCTTCATTCACACATCGCCAGTTTGTTGTTGCTAAACCACTAGTTAGTAAACAGTTGGTTCAACTTTGTCTTCGTATTTTTGTACCTTTTGTACTTCCCTTCTCCTGTGTCCAGGTCACGTCTGCCAGTCTGCCTACCTGCTCCTGGTTCCGTTTCTCTGCCTTCGTTCCTGCCTGCCTGCTCCTTCGCCAGCTCCTCTTTGTCAAGATTACAACTATTTATCTCTGAGTCAATACTTACATTAAACCTTTTTTGAGACTCACCTGCTGTGCTCTGTTTTTGGGTCCTTATTAGAACTGTGACAAGTATATCTTTATGTGAAAGGGTTATATTTTCCCCTTTCACTGAGTCCTATTCTTTATATGTTGGAATTATGTTGGTTTGATTATATTGATTATGTCTGTTATTCTTTCTTTATTTCTTAGTTGAGTTGTTTTGTGATTTCTCTATTTTGTTTATTGTGGGGTGCTGTCAACTGAGAATCAGGGGGAGAGTGGGGACACCTGTGTTCATTGGGCTGCAGCACTGGGAATCAGTTTAGAGGGGAGTTACATTTATGTTTCTTTTAAAGGGGTATTTTCATTATTGTATTGATGTGTTAATTGTATTGCTTTGAATATAGTTTGAGTGTGGTGTGATTTCTGTATTGATTATTGCAGTTGTGTTGGGTTTTGTTTTGTTAGGGCCCAGTTTCACCTTCCTCCCTTCCCTGGAGGCTAATGGTGCCTTCCAGGCAGGTGATGCTGTGAAAGGTGTGAGGAGATTGAGAGAAAAGGGAGAGGCAGTTTGCTGTGAGGCTGCACTGTTAATTTGTGTTGGTCTTCTGTTCTTTTTTTTAAGTCCTAGGATGTTTCTGTTGTTTAAAGTTCTTTTTTTGTAAATAAATTCACCTTTTTTGAGCTCTACTCCAGCCTGACAAATCTGCTTTTTCTAAAAACATCCAGATTTTACATTACACTTTATGTAATTTATAAACTACATTTAACAATGTTGTGACTGCAGACACTGAGTACAACACTTTACAACAAGGCTGTTTTATTGTGGAGTGGATGAGTGCACAACACAACACAACGCAACCTATTATCAGAGGAGGATCTGTACCTGAGGCCAACGAGAAATGAGATGAAATCAACGAGACACAGGAGGGTTGCAAGGACTCAGAGAGAGAGAGAGGAAGGGTTGAAGGCTGTGCTGAAACTTCAAAGATCTCAGTAAATTATTAATAGACAACAATGTTACATAAGGGAGTATATTTGAAAGAGTTACCTCTGATTTGAGCAGATTAGATTTGTGAAATGCTGGGATGTACACAGACATTTTGAGAGACTGTTGCTATAATATTAAAAAAGGACACCTCACCTGAAGTGATGTGAAGGTGAACCATGCATCAGACTTGTCAACTGTCTGACAGCCAAGTCACACATCTCTTTCAATACACACAAAACAATACACCTATGTCCCATATTCACAATTCCATCAAATCAAACTCACTACTTTTTTTTACTCATGTTTGCAGCAGTGAAGTGACTAACAGTAGATTTTTTTACCCTTGTGAAAGAAACTCACTGCTGTTAGCGTGTGTAACAGACCCAGCTTTGGGGCCTGTTGGCCAGATTAAATCTACCTGTAAAATACAGAAAAATGATGAGACAGGGAACTGGTGAAGTTTCTCTTTGCCTCGCGTCTGCTATATTTGTTAATACTATCCCATGTATCAATATAGAGTCTAAATTATAGTTACCTGATGTAACTACAGTTCTACGAGTATGTGCATAGCCCACCTATGGGCTTCGCTACTGGTTACCTCTTTGGCGTATGCCAGCACCTCTGAGACAGATCAAAGCATTCACTGCGCCAATCTTGCCCATGTGCTATATAAACTCTCCAGCCCAACAGTCCCTCTTCTTCAAACCAGCTCATCAGAACTTCAGTTACATCAGATAACTATAATTTCTACTTCGTGTGTGCTCCGGCCACCTACTGGCTTTGCTACTGGTTACCCACCTAGACAAAGGCCATAGGGATAAGTGCACTCCCAGCTGGACAGGGTCACCAATGATTGGTGCGGGAAAAACAGTAGCAATGTGGGTCCATCTCTCATAAGAGTAGCCATGCACGCCCCCAGGCAACGGCGTCCAAGACGGCCTCTCCCAAGAGCATCTGATGCCATCAGCAACAGGCCCAACCTAAGCTGTGCCCTGGACTGCCTCTACCAAGAGCATCCTGACACTACCGTTAAGCCCAATAATCCCAGTACCACTGCATGGCGACCGGCCGCCTCTCCCAGGAGTGCCCGTCGGAGTGACTGATTGGGCACAGCATCTGCAGCCATGCATCAACTGCCAGTGTGTCTGTGGGAGGGCAGAGAGCCCTAATTCTGATCACCCTAGACCGGAAGGTTGAGGTGATAACTTTAGGCTGGAAAGCTGGTTTGGGCCAAAGGTGTATCAGGCTTCCATCCAAGCTGAACAACATGCAGGAAGGGTGGGCCGATAAAGTGCAGAAGTGCCCCGCCCTCTTGGCCGAGGATAGCCCAAAAAAAGCAATTTTTAAGGAGAGAAAATGGACATCTAGATGCAGCCCAGGCGCAGTCCCAGTTGTAGGCGACCCGGGGTGAGCCAAAACTCCTCCCACTCTACTGGGGACAGCGAGACCCGAGTTTGCCTGTCCTGTGTGGGATGCAGTCTGAGGCGAACAAACCAGTGCTGGAGCCGTCTCTTGTGAAGGAGCCCCAGGCGCACAACCGGGTGGGATGATCATTCTCAGTATGAAGCGCAGGTCCAGGATCGGCTTCATCAAATTCAAATGGGTGAAACAGAAGCCCCTCTCCACCTCCACCAGGTCCAGCTCTGAAACTGCAGTGCAGTGCAGGAGCGAGGACACCTCGCTGCAGCCACAGCTGGGCTTGTGAATTGCGTGCGGAGAACCCTGCTAAAGTGAGGGGGATGGCGAGCGAACTACAGGGCATAGCCCCACCTCAGCGTCCTGTTCAGCCAAGGCAACAGAGGGTCGAGGAGACGTGTCCACGTACTGAAGAAGTGTGTCAGGGGGTGCACCACACCTGAGCGGAAGGAGACACCGGCCCACCCTGCCCAAAATTGGTGCTTCACCCTCTAGAAGGGGCACACTCTGGGGGTTGACTGGGCGGCTGGGGTGAGTGGGCCGCAGCCAGAGTCCCCACCCCCCTGGTCCGATGTACAGCTCTTTGCTGGCAAAGTAAGTGGCAAGCCCACGGCCTCGCCCACCAGCATGTTGCCCCTGGTGGTCACAGTGTAGAACCTAGGCCATTTACGTCTGCATGGCGTAACCGCAGAAGGCGGGCAGTTGAGAGCTTAAAGGTCCTATATTATACTATTTTGAACATTATACAGTGCATTTTGGATACATTTAGGTTACCATATCACGTTCTGCAACATGAAACACACAATAATTATCTTATACAAGCGGTTTGGATGAGCTCTCATCATGAGTCCAAAGTGAACGGTCTGATTTGGCGCTGTCACTTTAAGGCTAAGCTCTCCCGTGTTGGCTCATGACGTCACGCTATAGCTACGCTGGAAACAGACTGAAGTAAACACGGTACATGGTAGTAATAACTTTTTCAGCAATAGCTTTGAGAGTAAATGAGCCGTATATCTTCGACCTAGAGTCTGATTCTGAGTTCGAAGAACATGAGCAAACACAGAGACCTCGAAGGCTTCTACAAGACGTTTCTGCTTGGTAAATGAGAAACTATTTATTGTGTATGTTTCTATGGTGTAGCCCGTAGCATAGCGCGTGTTACCTGCTTCTGTTTATAGGTGCACATGTGGAAATGACCGTACAATGCCTACTGAAGTGAGAATGTATGCTGCCTGGAGACTCCTAAGGTAGCTGTTGTGCAGTGTATTGAAAGAACTATAATAAAGTAGCCTAGCAATATGTAGAGCTATGCAGTAATACTTGTTAGTAATACATGTTGCTGACGGTAAGTAAGCTAACACAGTAGCAGCGATGCTTCTCTGTGTCTGAGCTGCAGAGCACGGCACTTGTTGACAGTTCAGGAGAGAGGGGCTGGAGGAGTGTGGAGGAGCACTTCCTGGAGAGGAGTGGTTTATTTCACATATTGACGTCATTGCGTGAAACAGCTCGTTGAAAGGACTGTAGCTCAAACTAAATAAATTACTTAAACATGCGCAAATGAAACAAAACACAACTTTGGGTATGTGTTTAAGGTAGAAACAACGTTATAACATGGTTAAAAGCTCAGAAAAGTCGATTGCGCATAATATGGGACCTTTAAGGAGTTGCGCGAGAACTCCACAAACCCCTGGAGTGCTGGTGCGCACACACTCCAGAGATGAAGTAGAAGCTTGGTCTTTATGGAAGAAGTAACGGGCCCAGCGACAAAAAACATCCTTCCCAGAGCCCCCCTGCACCATACCTCAAGACGCGGGAACAGGGTCAGCAACCACGACTGTAGAGTGGATTCTAACCTGCAACCTGTTAACTACATATTCACATATACACAATGTCAAGACATTTTATGGAGCTTCATTCACCAAAAAGGAGCTTAAAATAAATGTACAGTAAACTCAAAATGGCAAGCTTGGCTTTGCCTGGACTCTTTCCACATTGCTCAAAACAAAAAATACAGTATTTACTGACAGGGGGATTTTTCTATGTGCTCATCTTCAGCATGGTGAACACTAAGCACAACTTACTTTTCCAGCCTTTTGTTGGACCTGCCCACACTTGTTTGAGATGTATTGCTTCCATGAAATTCAAAAAAAGCTAAATGGTAAAATGTCTGTTTTAACACCTGATATGTTGTTTATGTTCCATTGTAAAAGAGAAACAAATAAAATATTAAAATTGTTAAGTGAAATTTGCAAATCACTGCACACAGTGTTTCAACGTTATCAACGGATATCTCTGCCACATACAACTCTGTTCACTTCTGTCTCAATCTCCTGTAATTTTCCACTCCCTGCCCATTTTCTGGAGCCACATCTACCTCATCAGGTGCTCATCAGGTGTCCACCTGCTCACACACCTGCAGCTCATCAGCAGTCATCCAGACAGTATATAAGACTCCTCAGCGCTCACACTCACTGCCAGGTTGTTCTCCCTGCCATGTAGAGAAGCTCTTCACAAGAACTGATGTCCTGTTCCAGACCTGCCTGCCTACCTGGAAAAAACACCTTCTTGTCTTCACTTCCATTTTTTCCCCTTTTGGTTCCTGTATCCCTTTCTACAAGGTTTCTCTTTCTACTACCTGGTTTTCTTCAGTCCTGCAAGTGAGTGCCAGTACCTACCTTCAATCTTTGAAGCTCTGCCTCTTCATTCCACACCTCTGCAGACTTTCAATAAAGATCATTACAAGGTGTTTTTTGTGTCCTGGTGTACTGCAGTGGGGTCAAATTCACAGCCATTACACTGGGAATCATTGAAGAGCTTTAAGTTTGAATGTCTGTCACATGGAGCATTTGAATATGTGTGCTATTTCTCTCAGCTTGAGTGCTCTATTTAGTAAGTAAGTCTCTTTCAAAGAATTCTTTTCATGTATCCCTCGTTGCTCTCCTATTGTAGATATTTTTTGGCTTTGGGAAAATGTCATTGACTACAATGTTTTATGCCACACACTCACTTTAGGATAAAGGTCCATTTGTTGGCATGACAGCCACAGCCTTGTACCACTGCAGTGCTGTTGCCATGGCAGCAGGGGTAATGACGAGGAAAGAGAGAGCAGCCAACCTGTTTTTAACCTTCTCTTTGTGTGTATATATCACACACTCCTGTAGTCCCAGGGCTGTGGGGTAATGCCAACAGGAAAGATCACCAACAACACCTGAGGCCTTTAGCTGTCTCTATGGCGACGCCTCATTGTGTACCTCACCTCATTCGTTGAAGCACATGTAACAATTACCTGCAGAGTGAAGGCTATCATCTCCAAAACTGAATTTGTCAGAAGAGGCTTGATATTCTGTGGGTGGGATTACAAAGACATCCCATAAATATAATATTTTTTCCTGTTTAGCTTAAGAGATGTGTCTTAATTTAACAGGTCATCGTTTGTGAATATATTACTATTTATTTATTTATTATTTTTTGTTTTTACTTGGTGTATATACATCTGTTTAGGTTTGGGATTGCAGTTAGAAGAATCCTCATGTAGGATTTGGTGCATGGGCCTACTGACCTGATAAAGAAGAAAACCTGTTGATTAGCTGGAAGGGTCCAGTTCAAATATTGGCCTGGGTTCAGCTGCATGAGGTCAGAGTCGAGGCATTTTGGGTGTTAAGTATGTGTGTGTGAGAGTGGGTGGTGCCACTGAATTGGTTAGTAGTAAACAACAAAGTTAGATAAGTATTCACACATTTTATCAAAAATATCAAAACTTTTGGTCAGTGGATTTGTCGTTGATGCAGTGGCCCTGTGGGCCTATGTCTGGGTGTAGGATGTATGTTGGAAGGAGCTTGTCTCTTTCCCATGGGGCCTGGTCCCAACTGACAACACTAAGACATGTCCCCAGGTAAGCGTTATATTTTAAGGATTATGTTTAACAATACAGCATACAACAACAGTGCTCCTACAAAATCTTTTTTTTTTTTTAACTGGTGTAATATTTGAATAGTGTGTCTGTGTTGGCCCTCCAGCCTCATGCTGTTCCATTACCTCTGTATTGCATTCATTATGTATTCAACATGTTTATTTTTCTTTACCAAAGGTCAAAGGTATTATTAATACAGAGGCTAGTGCAAACTGTACATTTATTGTATGCTGTATGCAGCACTTGTACTGTAAAATTGTTTTACAAAAATTTTAATTCAGAGTGATCAGGGACAACATGTTCTAACCCCCCGTTGTGTTTATCCGATTTAACTGGGGTTGGAGACATGTTAAGAATGTTGTCATGCAGCATGCTCTCTCGTCATAATCTCTTTTATTTAGCTTGGGCTGGAGAGGAATGCTCATGCATGTGTAGGCTTGGACCAGTTTAACTACACCACCTAGTTTTAAAAGAGATGAACTCGTAATTTTAGATAAAAGTAAAAAAGGGGAGCAGTGAAAAATCCAAAGATAAAACCAGATTTAAAAGTGAAAATTAATAATTATTATTAACATAATAAAATAATTTATTACAATAATAAATAAAATAAAATACAGTAGTGGGGTGCATGGTAGCAGACGGTTGGCTGGTTCTGGCCAATTCAAACATCCTTCGCTGATTGTGGCCGCCAAACATCGTCGGCTAACTCTGGTCTTTCTGTGAGGAGTCCATGTCCTCCCCGTGTCACTGTGGGTTCTCTCCGGGTACTCCAGCTTCCTCCCACCACCCAAAGACATGCATGTATAGGTCAATTGGCAACTCTAAAGTATCCCTACTGAATGAATGTGAGTAGGCCCAGTTTCAATACTAAAACAATTTGTTGATAAAAGATAGCTGTGAGATAAAAGTCTGTTAAAACAAGGTTTAGAAATGGCCTGGAAAAGAGCATCTTGCTAGCGTTTTTGGTACCCTCTTCATGGGACTCAGGTCATCTGGCAGCGCCGTTCTGTGAAACACAGAAGACAGTAGCAGTCACGTGTTCCCTTAAACACCAAGCTTTAACAGCAGCTGCTTTTCCCTTTTCTACCAGAGTACTAGTTTCTACTGGAGTGGTACTTACACGACTGGGCAGAGCTCTGAACTCTGCCCGCCTGCAATGATGAGCATCCTACTCTGGCAGTCACTATACCCTACGTTTCTGCATTTCCGACTCGCTGCCCCGGTCTGTCCAGCCCTACTCTGGCCGTGTATATACATGTAGGGGATCAGGTGTAAGGTAAAAACAGGAAGTAAAAATGCACATCACATCAGGCCCATGAAAAGTAGTCGTGAAAAGATGGGTTCTGGTTTTCTTATTAGTTCAAGTCAGAACCCTGATACATTTGGACTTCACAGCTTTGTTGACATCCTGACAACAGCAGAGAGTTTCAAAAGCTGGAGGTGACAAAGGCACAAGCTAATTTTTCGATATGACTTTTTGACGTGATCATGTTCCTAAGTTTGAAGGGTTGCACAGATGAAAACAGGCACATCTGTTTGATATGGGACTTCAAGGACCAGGTTTCTAAAGAACACAGCTGGCAATGTTAAGAGTGAGAAATTCATTAGACTTAGTCATTCCATTTTAAATGATAGGAGTCATTTCAGAAGTCATTTCTACCCTGAATAAATTATCACCCAGTCTTAGTTCATCTTGTGTTTTGCCACCTACCTCTGGTCCTTGCCTCTGGTCCTTGCCCCTCCCACTCAGCCTTTTCAGTTGATTATGTCTACGTGCACTTCCAGCTACATCTCATCACCAGCCACTATTTTAGCTTCAACCTTCCACTCACTGCCAGATTGTTCTTCACTTCTGCAAGACTTCCAGCACTTTTTCAGCACCTCAACCTTTTCTGGACCTGTTCCTGCTACTCTTCCTGCTATCCTCAAGGTATTTGTCTTCACCCTGTTCCTGCTCCTTGGACTTCCTGCCTGGTTAGACCTTGCTACAGATAAAACTTTGAATTTCTGCCTACTCCTTTTGGCATCGTCCAATGGTCTTCTGTTTTCACCTGCCTGATACACCACTGTTACTTCCTGCCTCAACTTGTCACTACTAAGTAGTAAAGGTCATGGCACTTATACCTGCCTGTTGTGCTGCATTTGGATCATCACCTGGTCCCTATCTGTACAATCTGGCCAAAACATGGACCCAGCGTACATAGCATCACCACTGCCTTGCGTGGACAGAGTTGAGGAAGTTCTTCACCACCATGATGCTATGTTAACCTCCACTGCCAGAGAGATTTGCCAATCAGTAGCTCCGAGCAAGGGGTCGGGGGTGCCTGAATTCATGGTCCAGAAGCTGCTGGAGGTCTATGCCAGGGAAATCGAATAGTGGCTGACTACGCCATTAATTTTCGCACCCAAGTCCGCCAATCAGACTGGAATGCAGCTGTGCAATGTGATGCTTTTCTCTTGGGGCCGAGGAACTACATCAAAGATGCGCTGGTGTCTCACAATCTTCCAACTTCACTTGATGGCATAATCGAGATGACTTCCCGCATTGACTGTTGAGTCCAGGCCAGAGGTCAAGACAAGAAACTCACCCAAGATAGATTCCAGGTGAAGCACCACTTCATGCCATCTGTATCCACCAGTTCTGCTGGCAACATTCTACACTTTAATCGTAACCCATGCAGCTGGGACACACTAGTATCAAGCCAGAGGACCGAGAACGCTGTGCCAAGGGAACCTCTTCTTCTATTGTGGTCACTTTGTTACCGGCTGTCCAGTAAAGGCCCAAGTAAAGTAGCTGGGGAAGTTCTGGTGAGTCGAACCTGTGGACTCCCCAAAGGATCGCCCCCTTGTTGTTGCCGGGTGGGGTCCACACTCCCACCACCTTGATAGGCTCTAACGCTTCCATCATTGATGAAGAATTGGTTTGTCAGTTTGGCATTAAACAACTTCCCCTTCCTAGACCCGTTCCTGCCAGAGCCCTGGATGGTTATCTCCTGGTAACCGTCACATACCAGACTGAACCTCTGTAGATGCTGCCTTCTGTAAACCACCACTAGACCATCCAGTTTCATATCCAAAGTTCCAGCTGAGTACCATGACTTCCTTGAAATGTCTTGTAACGAGAATAAAGCAACACCACTACCCCCTCATCATCCATGTAACTGTGCCATAGACCTGTTGCTAGGAACATTTCCACCCAGAGGCCATCTTTACTCTCTCTTTGGCCCAGAAAGGCAAGCAATGGAAGCGTATATAAAAGACTCTTTGGCTGCTGGCATTATCCACCCATCCTCCTTATCTGTTGGAGCAGGATTTTTCTTTGTGGACAAGAAGGGTCACAGACTATGCAAGCACATCTTTGTCTACCTTGATAACATCTTAATCTTTTCCAAGAGCAAGGAGGAACATGTCCATCACATCCAGGAAGGTCCACAGAGATTTTTGGAGAACTCCCTGTTTATAGAGGCTGGAAATGTGTTTTTCATGCGTCTTTGTCTCTTTTCTCAGGTACATCATTGGTAAGGGCAGCATCCAGATGGACCCCACTAAGGTTTCTGCTATGACTGCCTGTCCCATACCAGATTCTTTTTTTATTTGTGGGTACAGCTCTGTGGCCACTCCGCTGACGGCTCTGACCCCATCTAAGATTCCCTTTTGTTGGAATCCTGCTGCTGACCAGGCATTCCAAGCTCTGAAGATCTAGTTCACATCTGCACCCAGACTTTGCATGCCTGATCCTGACAAACAGTTTATAGTGGAAGTTGATGCCTCTGATGTAGGAGTTGGAGTTATTCTCTCACATCATGCCACTGATTAGAAAATGCACCACTGTGCGGCGTTCTCCAGGTGACTAATACCCAATATGAGACTGGCAATCAAGGGCTGTAGGCCATCAAACTTGCACTGGAGAAATGGTGTCACTGGCTGGAAGGTGTCAAGCAGCCATTTTTAGTTTGGACGAAAATCGGAGTACTAGCTGAACTTCTGCCAAGCCAGGTGGTCTCTGTTCTTTGGCTGCTTTAACTTTTCTCTCTCCTATCTGGAGAAGACTACACGTCGGCTCCTGACACAATCCTTTATTTTTCCTCCCTTTCTCCCCACATCTCTTTTGACTTTGTAACTGGCTGCCACCATCCAATGGCCATACCATTATTCTGACAATAGTTGACTGGTTTAGCAAAGTGGCCCATTTTGTTCCATTGTCCAAGCTTCCTTCCACCAAAGACACTGCAGACATTTTTTTTGCAACATGTCGTTCACCTCCATGGTCTCCCTGTGGATGTAGTTGCTGACCAGGATCCCCAATTTGCCTCTGACTTTTGGAGGGAATTCTGCTCATTGGTGCTACAGCCTAGCCCAGACAACTGGGTAGTGGGTAATGGTTAGTTGTCTAGCCATCACAATTTGGCCCTTGTTTCTCAAATCCTTATACTTGCCCATTTTTCCTGCTTCTAAAAAATTAACTTTGAGAACAAAATGTTCACCTGCTGCCCAATATATCCCACTCACTAAAAGGTTCTATGATGAAGAGATAATTAGTGTAATTTACTTCACCGGTCAGCGGTCCGAATTATATGTCTGATCTTTGTCAAATATGTTAACAGGCATCTTTTTCACCTTTTTGGCTCCTTTGGCTAACATGCTAATACCCGAAGGTCAATTTATCTTATCTGTTGTCATTTTTGTTGTGTATATATTTTATCATTGTGTCCCTGACATTAAATAATAGGCTGCAAATCCTCATATTTTTAAAGTGAGGTATTTATTGGACCCTTTTTTATCTGAATGATTTTTATTTATTTATTTATTTAGATTTTTTTTCAAACAACACACAAAACAATACAATACAATACAAAGAAAAAAAACAGAAAAATGGCAAGACAAGAAACCAAAAAAACAGAGCAAATAAAAAACAAATGCCCGATGCCTGAAATAATCACATCATCCATATTTGTCAGAGGTCACAATATGTGGCTCAAAGGAAAGGTCTGAGTAATGAGAATAGAGACAAATATAAGCATGGTCTGGACCAGCATGACGGTGAGTGATTGAAGTCCGAGTTGCGCACATGGGCCTCCAGCAAGAGAGCTATGTATATCTATCCTGAGGTGTTTAAAGATGTGAAAAAACCTTTCTTCTTTTAATAGGTTGGTTTAGGCCCTTGACATTTCAACTTACTAATTTGAGTTGTCCAGTCATGTTTCATATTGAGGTAAGTGGGTTGGAAAGTAAATGTAATGTGGGTGGAGAGAAAATTTTAAGTGAAAAAGACGGGGCAGCCGCTTTCAAAAGACTCAGGTAGTCAAGGAATATGTATGTTTTGATGTACTTACTACTACTACTACTCCAAATCAATAACTTTACCCTTTAGTATGACATTGTCCTCTCAGGGAAAGAAATACACCTCTTTCAGGAGTTTGAATCATTGGCTCAGATCTTCTTAGGTGAGTTTGAGACAGAATACCTTAACCATGTTTGTTTTGCTGCTCAGATATGGCAAAAATAAGGTTGAGTGATAGGCTAGCGCTAGCGCCATTTTTGGGAGATGGGTACCATTCAATTGGACTCAGTGGGAGAGAAAACATGCCTGAAGCAAACATGCAAACTGAGAGTTTGAGGGCTGTATGTTGGAAAAGGTTGAGATTCTGCCAGAGCTCGAACGACATACATCTACTATACCTTGCTTTGATGGAAAAGGAAACCTATTTATTGGACCTTTTAATAAAAAGGAAAAAGCTGGGACAGTTATTTGATACCTATAGATTTTTGTTGTATCAAATATGAAACATTGGGCGTATACAGAACACAAGAAAAAAAAATATTTATTTTTAGGACATTATCTTTAACTTTCACCTGAAAATAGATATGTAACCAAGTGGGCAAGCTTGAAAGCCCAGGTTCACAGTTTAACCCAATTAGACTAAGTATGAATGCATGTGGTGGTCAAAAGAGAGATACTGAGACAAAGTAAAGTTTTAACAAATTTAGTAAATACAACAAAAATTATAACAACATTTGTTTATAAATCTAAAACTATTCTAAAATGGGGGAGGGATAAAACCAACTCCAGCAGGTTAAAATGCTAAGGACAGCCAGCTGCAAAAGCTCATGGGAAGAGGCCCAATGTCTATGGGTCAGACTACTCACTATGCTCTGTGTTAAACTCAAACACACAAACAGCAAATCAATAAGGGCAAATAAAGCATGCAAAAAGTAAAGAAGGTGCAAAATACCACTACACCCGGGGAGGGGTGGAGCAGAAGTGAGAGACTCCAACCAACCCATAGCAAAAAGGAGCACAAAACAACAGTCAAAACAGGACACAAATGGAAACAAAATGAAAATAATGCTAAATTACCAAAAGGAATTAAAACAACACAAAGAACTAAATGAAAGTAATTGAATTGATATGAACCCAAATACGAACTGAAGAACAAAAGAGAAACTAAACTAAACCGCGCTGGCCTAATTTGGAGCGCAGAAGTGCGGCACAGTTGTGGGGCGTGACCTGATTTGGTGGTCTAGTGGTTACACATACAAACAACAAATTATTCTGTTTCTTCTTTGAATTGGTACACATAAAAAATAGATTATCATAGTCATTTAATTTTGTATGTGTGAGCCAAAAGCACTAAGAGCTAGTGAAACACAAACACTCAATGAAGGCTCCCAAAGGCCTGCTATTGACTGACTTTAACATTAATAAATCCACCAGGGGGCAGATGAGTCTAAGTATTAAATTATTATAATTTTTACATATTTACTAAATTGTATAAAACAGGTTTTCAAAGTAGTCAAAGTATTGATCATTGATATGATATTGATATGATTGTGCAGAGGGCCCAGAAAATGGTGTACAGTGGTCCCTCGTTTATCGCAGGGGTTACATTCCAAAAATAACCCGCAATAGGCGAAATCCGCGAAGTAGTCAGCTTTATTTTTTACAATTATTATATGTTTTAATATGTTTAATATGTTTTAATATGTTCACCTCTCACTTTATACACTTTTCTCAGACAGGCATTAACATTTTCTCACATTTCTCTCTTGTTTAAACACTCTCAAAGTTCAAACCTTAGCATCTTCCTCTGCTTTTGGGTGCGACCACAGGTGCCTTTTTTCAGTGCAGAACGTTTTGTCGACATTGTGGGTTTTGTCGGGGAGAAACTTGCAAACATACAGCACTTCAGAGTCACACTGCTAGCGATCGAACATTTATGTAAATTTAGCAAGCCGAACGCATTCTGTACTGTACAGGAGACACGGCACGGAGGAGATTGATTGACAATGGTCTACAGTCCCTTAGCCAATCAGGACGCAGAACACAATGCGTGTTCATACACTGTAAAAAAAAAAAAAAAGCATGCAAAATTGCACTAAAAAATCAGCGAAACAGCGAGGCCACGAAAGGTGAACCACGTTATAGCGAGGGACCACTGTAATACGTTACGAAAAAAGTGCCAGTGAAATGTACAAAAAGCTATATTTACCTGGTTTAGGAGCTATGCCATATGTGAGCCACATTTCTAGCCACAGTACTTTAATGATGGAATGGTAACAGGTTGCTGACTTGTGCATGAGAGGTCCCCTGAGCGCAGGGGGGTTTAATTGGTCGGCTGAAGGTGGTAAGCAGTGAGGAGTAGCTGGATGCTGCTCAGGTTAGTGTTTCAGAGAATGACAGGCGAGGTTTAAAATAGCAGTGAGTGCTCTTGGGTCAAAACCACTGAGGAGACAGGACAGACTGAATATCTGCATACTTCAGTATGATGCATCTCCGCGCAACAGCAGGCAGAAGACATGAGGATACAGTCTTTATCTTTAGCATTTATTTCAGGTTCTACTCAGACCAAATGCTAATATTGTTTACGGCTCCCTAGTTTAGGATGTAGGCAGTTTATTTTTCGGGGGGGGTGGGGGGGGGGGGGGGGGGGGGGGGGGGGGGGGGGGGGGGAGGGAAAAAGTTTGGGGGGGGGGTGTTTAGCCAGAGGCAGTTTATTTTTCAAACCCAGACATAACATTGAATATACACTGGATATACATAAAACCATTAAAGTGTAGGTCTATGCACATCTACATTCCCTTAAAGCAGATATCAGTTTTCTTCTAAAAATGCATATTGAAAATTTTGCTGCAAAGGTGCTTTGCCCCTCAAGGGCTTTCCAAGTCTAATACAGAAAAAAAAAATACAGAAACCCGACTTCTAAAAAAGCCACCAAAAAAATGTAATTAGGCGACATTCCTCATAAGCTGTTAGCCCATCAACTGATGTATGCACAGGATTCTGGAGCTGTACACAGAATAAAGTCAAAAGATGAAGCTATATTGACAGACCACCCAACCTATTCGCGATTAGCATTAGCATAGCGCTTAGTAGCAGCATGTATAAGAGCACATATCAACTCACCTGGATGAGGACCAGCATGAGAACAGTAATGGATACCGTCACACAGTTTGTGTTTGTCACTGATTTAAACAGTAAATAAATATTCACGATTAGCATTAGCATTGCCGCTAGCATGCTTTTCATCACATTGCAAACTCATCATACTCACTCACAATATGTATTTTCACAGTGAGGGAGATTGTGACACGACTTCTCTAATGTTGTTTTAAGAGCAACAAGATTAGGTTTACAGCAGCAGTCTGTGATACACTGCTGATTAAACTTAACTGATAGACAGTAGTGTGGTAACAGAGTAGGGACAGCTAAATAAATGTCTTTCTCTTAATCTCTCTCTGAATCTCTTAAACTGCTGAAGTCTAATGTTCTTCTATACCCACTCACTGACAGCACACATGTAGGCTACTTAGTTGGTTAAAAGGGCCCAAATAAGCATTCCTTGTTCAACGTCAGTTTTTCTTTCCATGGAGTTCCTAAAGTCTGTCCCTTTAAGGCTCTCCTACCAAGCACAGAGTGATCTGTTTGGTCAGGGGGACCTCTCTGTACATCCCGTGTTGTGACTGGTTCACTGCAGAGCCTCTGGATTGTGACATTTGTCAGGTTCCAATATCTGACATTTGCCTGATGAAGGTTGAAACGTTCAATCCTGAATAAAATCACTGTGAGGAACATTTTCAGTCACAATACTATAAAACTGTGTGACTCCAGGAACTGAAGGAATCACAATCTTTAAGCGAAAAAGGCTCCCAATGATCACCTTTGGGATTGTGAAGACCTTTTATATAAAGAAAAAAAGATTTGATTTACGAAAGAAAATAGAAAAAGGGAGCAGAAAACGTCACTTAAAGAATGAGTCTGAGGTCTGTTCCTGCTGAGTGAGCTGTGTGCTCTCAGAAAACCACTTAGCCCATATTAAATTCAAGCATGACTTCATCCTACAGCAGCAGCCATTACATCATCCAATTTGGAAAAGGATCTGATGATGTGAGCCCACGGGACACCCATTAAATAAAGACAACACGCTTCATTGTCAGAACTTGCCATATTTTATAGTAAGATACATACATTTACATTTCTGCCACTTTTGTGCTCACAGTCAAGGGGACAAACATGGACAATAAACATTCTGTGGCCCTCGCTTCATCAGAACACACACTCAATTGAACCTTCAACCTTTCAGTAATGATATGAAATGCTACTTACTTACAAAACATATTCCACAAATTTAAAACAAAAAAACCTAATAAAAACATCTACATCTGTAAGCATCAAAGTGTAGTTATAAAATAAGTTTTAATAATCCACATTTGTACAGCTTCGATGGAGCATTCTGGTTTGTTACAATGGAATAATTTACTATTTATAAGAGGAAGAGCTGAGGAAATCAAAAGTGGGAGGAAGGAAACATAGCAATATTTAAGACATTCTGCACTGCACACTGTTACCGTGACGATGGTTGTTGCCATGGAGATGCATGTGTCCAGTTGAATTTCAGTGGCAGTCTTTGGGATTATTCAAACTGTGAGCTTCATTAGTAACGCCCTGCTCCTTCAAACCCCTCAAACTTAAACACTCATAAATGACTGCAGAGTAATGACATCAGTTATAATGAATGAAATGCTGCATTCATGTGCTCCTCAGTGGATCGCACTTTCAAGTGTGTTCAGATGCCAACCCAAATGTCAGAATGTCCAACAATTAGTGAAGTCTTTAACCAGTGTCTAACACTTCCAGTTTCACATTGGCTCACCATAATCAGATACTCAAACTGCATCTGACAGTATACTTGACAATTATTAACTCATCATAATGAATCACTTCACAACCAGTGACAATAGGAGCAAGGAGTCAATGTTTAATATGCAAATGAACGTTAATAAAAAACACTTTTCTTTTTGTTCTTGTAAATGATACTTGTATTTGTAATGTCTTACCTTTTTAAATAAGAGATTAATAATTCAAAATAAAAAGAGATATAATATCAAAGCTACGGTCATTGTCATTTGCAAGAATGTTCTTGAGCATATTTCAGAGACAAATGTTTTTCTGAGGTTCACATGAATGCAGTGAATGTCCTGGTCCCTCCCTGGTGTTCTCCCTCATACTCTCAGTCCAATGGCAGCTGTGGGACGTTAAACTCCGCCCCTTCTCTCTTTGATTGAAGCGTTCATACAGAATGGTCTTAGTCTTCACACATGGCATGCCACTTGGCGATCTGTCTGCGTGGGTGGTCACAGATCTCCCTCCAGTGCTCCCCGGGGGTCCCTGCTGATGAGGTGCCCAGCAGCAGGCGTCCCAGGACGGTGTTAGGGTTCCGGGAGTTGCTGGTGTCCGAGTCCATCAGCAGTAGCTCCACACTGATGTCCCTGAGGTCCTCGTCTGAGGGTAGGTCGAACACAAACAGCTCGTTGAAGACTGGGTTGGGCGAGCACTTCTTCACATGGGTCTTCTTCTTACAGATCCGTTTCTTACCATGGTACATGTTTACCTTCACGTACGGGTCTGCAAAAGAAACAGCACAGCCTGTTATGGTGCCTGCTGGCTGGGCTGCCTTCAGGGGCTAAACCTGCTTTCTTGTGTGTGTGTGTGTGTGTGTGTGTGTGTGTCTGTATATATATATATATATATATATATATATATATAGTTCATCCTTTTTTGTGGATTTATTACTTTACAATTCTACTTTTTGTTGAAAGACAGTTTTAAAAAAAAGCACGGACTGCTATAGTGATAAAATGTCACCAGTGTAACGGTTACGTTCCCCGACACCTACATGAGACATTAAAAGGTTAACTCATAAGCACAAGGGCTTAGACAACATAAATGTTTGTAAATGCATATCATTAGAATGTAATTTACTCCTGACATCAATATAAAGTAAAAGTCTAATTTATCTAATTGGCAGTGATATTTCCTTCTAATACTTTGTGGGTACATCTGCAGGCAAACACTTTTCTTTCACACTATACTGTTTACCAGGACCCACATCTGAAGCATCCATGTTCAGAGTAGATGTAGTAGATGTAGTTTTGTTACTTCCTCCAGTGTAATTAGGGAACAAACACCCCATCACTGCAGCGTTTGCAGAGTGCCATATCATCCCTGAGCCGAATCAATGTGGTCGATGCAGCGGAAATGATGGATGCCAGTGATGAGGACAAAGAGGCTGCCTGTGTAAACTCTAAACTATCGCTCCCTGATCAGATTACTCTGTGAGCTGGCCGTGTGTTGTTATGACCAGTATGCCAGCAGCATTCACAGCAGTGCACTCTTTGTGTTTTGTTCTTATGTGAGGTTAGGTAGAGACTGTAGAAGCACCTTTGGGGCCATTGTTGTCAGTCTTGGGCAGGTGGCGGGCTTTGAGCACCACGACGCTGAGAGTGTTGGTGGTGGACTGGTAGCACAGGGACAGCAGGAGCTCACCTCGGCCTGACGACTTCTGGAGAAACACAAAACCAAGACAATTTAAGGCATAGAAGAATGAATATTGTGCAAGAATTATGTTGATAGTTATAGAAGTAGATTCATATTGAGCATTGTAATCAGTAGGTCAAACACATATACAGTCCCAATCTTTAATTTTTAGGGAAAGTTAGAAATTCATTTTGGTTCTGATGTTAGTCAGTCAGTGTGAAACTTCAAAGTGACCACAACAGTGGTGTTTTTGGAGCCACTTTGAAAGAAAATAATTAATATATTACAAGAATAAAGATGTAATATAATGAAAATTTTGCTGCTTATTTCTTTTTTGTCTGTTAGCACAGATACATATGTATGTACATATATATGTCTGTAATATGTGACTCAGACTCAGACGGCTTATATCACTTTTTTCAACACTGTGATAAAACCTGCTGCTATGGACGCTTCAGTGAACAGACTGTTAATGTGCTGTTAACACAAATGTAATCTGTCTTATGTCTGATATCAACAGAAAACATGAATTAATATTCTACACATGCACATCCACACTCAGAGACAGTGAATGCTGCCATCACACCTCGCAGAAGCCCATCCCTTCGCTCGAGGCTTGACGATGACAGGAATATATAGAGAGCGTGATCTAATTTTTCCAATTTGACATAATTTTTAGTTACTGATACAATGATGTTATCATGTATTCTCTGCTCTCCTTTTCTATAGTTTATCATTATTATGATTTAGTTACTAGGAGGAAACAGTCGGCCTGTGCTGAATGTGACATCATATTGATTTCCTGAACTGCTCTGTACACAAGCAAAACAGTTAGAAAAAAAATCTATTGTTCAGACCCAGAGCCACCACCCTGTTCATAACTTGATAAGTGTCTTTCAACATGGAATATAGGGTAAAACCTAATACAGTGTGGTTTTACCCTATAACATTTCCATAGATGAGCCCAGACCCCTTTTCAAAACTACATGTATGTTCTGAAAGCAGTTTTATTTGATGGGACCAAACCGGTTGAGACAGGCTGGACCCCTCCCTGCAGCAGGGCTTTATGAGATTTGTCTCTCCAGAGACGCAGTGAGAAAAACATCTCAGAGAGGAGAGCCCGCAGAACAAGAAACTGTATCCTCTCCCACATGACACATATACAGGCAGCTTGGCTGAACTGGGAATAGAGGGCTTTTCGATTTCTGGGAAGCAACACTTGCAATTTTTCAAGTAACAGCAATTTTTATGGCTATTTTGTACAAAGAGTCACATAACAACTACCTCACACTGCAATGACTTTCTTGAAATTCTGCCCACAATAAGAACGATGACAAACTACTAACTTGTGTGAAGTTACATAAATATTTGTCTGACATTAAAGCAGGTCTAATGTCTTTGCTCATTTCTACACAAAAAAATGCATATATAGAGCTGCCTGCTCAGAAATACACAATGTCTCTGTGTCACAACAGAAATCAATACAATCTTAATATGTCTAATATATAATCTTACTATAATAAACAGCAGCTTTTAGGCAAGTACTAATGTACTCAACCTAAACTAGTGCTTCTTTCGACATTACTATTATCAATGACTAATTATTTCTGTAAGAATGAGTTTATGATGAGTCAAAATGTTTTTTTTTACCATGAACCTGCTATTTGACAGAAGTTGAAAATAGGCCTGTATGGCTTCATGGACTGGAGTAGTTATACATTTTTTTTTAATTGTTTGAATGTGCCTTGGCCCCGTTAGAGCAAGTAAACATGGTTGTCGGAAAATAGAAATAGAAGGAGAACATATACAGTCCAATAGCTCAGTTAAAATGCACCACAGATCCTGTTCTGCTGCTGCCATAAACCACTGTTCAGCACTTTTACCGGGTGATCTCAGCCTGTCCCATTACCATGTTACAGTCAAACAGACCACATCTCACCCCATGGAAATGAGCTACAAAAGTGCTACTGCTTAATTTATTGACAACTGCCACAGATCCATCAGGGTGTGGCTCTACAAAAACCCTATCTGTACAACACACAAATCATAGAGATTTCCTCGTCTTAGAAAATGAAACAGTTTGGTTTAAATTATTGTGCACATAAAAACGGTTAAAAAAAAATTAGATGTTATTATAAGATATGACACAAGCTAAGTATTAGCATTCTTATTAATTATAAGCATTTTGACTTCTAGAACTGGCTGACATCACAAACACATTAAGAAAACCAATGAATACAATTGTAATGTCCAAATGAAACTAAAAAGAATTCCTCAAATAACTGTTCTTAGTGGAAATTAATATATAATATGAACGATTTGCATTTAGATTAGTTTGAGTAATTGCTACTGTTTTAAATATGCTAAGTATGCACTTATTCATTTTGTGAAAGTGGAGCCGTCCATTTTCTTTGCTACGTTTGCCAGACTGTGGAGTTGTTAATTGCTTTAAGAGACTTGAGGCACTGACATTGAAGAAAAGTCAATGAGGAATTTATGAGACAAGGTTTCAGTCCAATCAGTGTTGTTGGGGTAGTTTAGAAAATGAACTGTTATAAATAATAAGCGTTTGACAAGTTGATCTTACCTTGATGTTCCTCTTGATGATCTCACGACTCATCAGGATTCGGCCTTCGGTCAGATCGATTCCAGACAAAGGGACAAGGGTCTCTCCAATGACCTCATCGCGGGAAAACCTGTCGAAGCTCAGGACCATGAAGTGAAGGGACAGCTCAGAGACGCGTGCCAGAGAGATCCCATAGAAGCTAAAGGTCTCGTCGAAGGCTGGGTCCAGAGTCTTCCGCAGAACTCTGGTTTTGACGCGGTGCTTTTTCTCCGGCAGCAGGGTCAGCTTTATGTAGGGGTCGGAGGTCAGTGACTGCTCGTCGGTTGGGGTCAGGCCGTGGGCTTCCTGGATTCAAAAAGAGAAGTATTTGTTTTTTGTTTTTTACATCGAAGTAGTGGCTGTTGTGCCATGGACAAGCATCAGTTGTGTAGTAAAAATAAATAAATAAATAACAAAATTAAATCTCTTCATAACTGGTTCTTAGTTTTTGTTGTAGTCAAATAGTACGGCTGCAGAATATGTAGAATATAAGAATGAATGCATGTTTGTTGAATACTGAGATATGACTATATGATTTCTCCTTGGGTTGAGTAAAAGTTTTGGAATTATATTAAAATATATAAAGAAATTAAGGGCTCTGGACTAACTTCCCCTGGTAAAACTGGAGTCACAGGGGTTTACATTTGATATGAAGTTCTGATGAACCTGAAATATGGACATGAACTTACTACAGAACAAATATACACTTTTAGACTGCAATAACGATGCCTTTGCAATACATTATGCTGCCCTGAGTATCACACAACTTAATCTTTTTTTAAATATATAAATCAGCTACCTTTATATGCACAATGAAAGCCTTCTTCTCTGGCTGGTACTCAAGGGAGAAGTGCAGTGTGCCCAGCCCGCTGTCCCTGTCTTCACCCTGGGGCTTCTCCAGTGCTGGGGTGGGGGCCTGGCTGGACGTAGTGCTGGACGGTGATGCCAGGTCTCGGCGGTCCATCACCCTAGGCTGGGTGAACCCCGTGTGGGGTGAGGGCAGTTCCAGTTCAGGGGTGCTGCGGAGCTTCTGGTGATGGTGGTGGAAAGGTTTGGTGGTGAAGTTCCCATTCAGGTCCCGTTTCTCTAGGTCCAGATGCATAGCTGGTCTGGAACCATTCGGACTTGCTGCCACTGGTGGACTCAGAGGAGACGCTATATGGCAGTTCCCGTTAACGTCAGTCTTAGCAGTTTCGTTGTTGTTGTTTGTGGAAGCAGGAGAAGCAGCAAACTTCTTTTTGCCGCTAAGACTCTCAGGATAAATATCGACGCCTTTGAGCATGTGAACAAACTTGTAGGGAGGGGTCTTTTGTGATTTTGTGCTCTTCCGTTGGCAGCAAATCCATGCAAAGGCTGACGCAGTGAAGACAAGGCCGAAGACGCTCACCAGGGCAACACCAGCTGGCACTGCCACTATAAACGCAACATAAAAGGAGAAACATCAGACTCTTACACAATTTCAACAGATTTCATTCTTGTTCAGCTCCTTTTTTCTGAGGCTAATGGTCTGACATTGAATGACGCACAAAACCATTCTGACTCATAAGCAAGACCACAACGCATCTGCTCAAGCCTGATGAAGTGGCATCATTACTGGTTTAACTTTTAATAAAGACATGTAACAAGAAGCTGCTGTAGGCCAAGTGAATAGTAGCCTTGATGACTGGATAAAAAATGTTCTACAGAGAAATATCACATAGCTTTTCCAAAATTCTCAAAGCAATGCAACGTTCCATCTGTTCTGCTTTTGCAGCTGTATTTTCATGAGTCCAAGCGGCTCAGGGCTATTTTTCCTTTTTTACCTGCACTATTGCAGGACTATACAATATCATTATTTTCCATAAAAGCTTCAGTCTTTTGTTTCACTCCATTGAACTGTGACTAAACAGCCATCAAACCGCTTTTCTCTGCAGTCTGAGATAATAGGCTTATTTCAATAAAGGAAATGCAGACCGTTTCCTGCAGTTAAGAGGGCGGCCTTTTGGAAAAAAGAGAGCACTCAGGTTAACAGTCAGAGGGGCGGGGGTGGGCAGTGATCTCTCACTCAGTCAGCTTCAGTAACCGCACATTATCCATCAGCATATAATCAGCCTTTTTCATGTAAAATGATCACTGATTTTAAAAACACCTTTTGTAACAACCAAAAATTAAATGTTAATACCCATCTTTCATATGTTCAACACAAGCCTGTGTATTATGAGTCACAGTGTTACAGAATTACTTACAGGTGAGCAGTAACATTGATTTACATGTGTACACAGTCTATTTGATGTCTCCACATGAATTTTTGAGAGAACTGTTGTGGGTGGAGCAGTCAACAACAGCTAACAGATGGAAGTGCCAACAGGAGGTCGGTTATGGAACAGCCCACTGAAAAAAACAAGCCTTTTCTACGATTGTGGTCCTTAGTATTAGAGAATTGATTATATCAATTAAACGTAATAAAATTATATACAGCACATAACAGCAATATTTTATCTAAAAAGCAATCACCATGGACTATATGAACATTTTCTTCAATTTGAGACTCCAACCCACTGTGCTCCATAAGTCTCTCATTACAAAGTGAGATTGACTTATTTTAAAAACACAAATTAGCTCACTTTAGCTTCTGACGCCATTACGTCGAAATGACTCATAAGTAGGCTAACGTGTAACGCAGCTCTTTTTTAGTAGTTTAAATGTAGGCCTACTTCAGCCCCTAGCCTACATAAATCTACTGTTAGACGCCTAAATGCAACATCTGTTTTCCTGAGCTATTTAGATTATTTGATTCACATTTATTACACATCTAATATATTTCACAGGACAACAAAAACATAGCTGTAATCTCATGTAGATAGAATTATCCCTGTGGTACATTTTGATGTTTGATGGTTATATTTACAATGTTGATATTCTCCACTTTGTTTATATGTTCAGGTTCATTGCTTCATTAGAAAATAGACCTCTGTCACTTCTAAGCATTCACAGCAGAGTAAATGAACAAAAAATAGCCCCTTACCGAGCTGTGCCCCTTCCTCTGCCACGGGAGCCATGTTCGCTGTCCAATGTACTGAAACAATCACTCCGCACGCCTTTTTCCCGCCCTTCGTGTGCTCTCGCGCTTCTGTCTATCTCTGCTGGAACTCGGTTTTGATAGCGCTAAATAATGTATGTGGTTTGTATGTTTTTAATAATTCACAAAGCCGCGTCGGGAAGAGGAAGAAGGGATGCTGTGTGCTCTCTCCGCCGCTGTTGTTCAGTAATGCGTGAGTGAGAGTCTCAGAGGCGGCAACACCCCGGTTCCGTCTCTCTGTCCTTATTTGTCTGGAATGCTCTCGCGCCCCTCCCGCGCGGTGACGCTGAGCTCATCCGCGCTGGCGCTGACGCTGCCGTGACGCAGGCCGCCTGTGAAATCAGGGCCTTCTGTAAAGAGGTACATCAGGGTTGCTGCCACTTTCGCTGATGGATGGTGAGGGAAGGGCCTGTCTGAATCAATGGTTTTATATGTCTAAAGCTCGGTTTAGTACACGTTTTAGAATTCACAGCATGTGCAGTAGATTGGAGTGTCATAAATACGAAGAATAATAAGAAAAAATAAGAAGAAATAATAAATACAGGCAGTTCTTTGAAAATTTTGCTGAGTCAGACTACACTAATACAACATTGGTAATCATATTATGAACGTATCATTTTGGAGTATTAAGACCTTCTGTGTTTGTAAAATATGTAACTGGAAGTGAAGGGACAACCGTCGGGAAACACAGGCAATTCTCAATATTCCAACACTGGCCTCTAGTGGTTTCAGTAACAAATGCAACAACAAAACCTCAATTTAATCACATGAGGTAATAATACAGTCAAATAAAATGGTGAAGCATGAAAGGTTGCTGACATGATCAAACAGGTTTATAAGAGTGCACATAGAAATGAAATTATGCAAAAAAGCGTTTACTCTAAAGCAGACCTTCTCAAATAGTGGGGCGCGCCCCGGTGCAGTGCCGGGGGGCGCGTGTGACGACCAAGCGGCTAGGACACGCCCTCATAAATAGGCCCCGCATAAGGACGGCGCCATACAGCGATATACCTCCATCCACCAGAGGGCAGGCTCCAAAAGAAGAATTATATTGTAAAATCCAATTGCGACTTTACAAGTGTAAAAAACCCTTTTACATCCTGGTACAAAAGATGGTTCTGGTCTCTAGAGCTGAGTTCTTGTTACTTGACAACTCTGCGGGGAGTGATTTTTTTTTTAATTCTTTGGTTTGCCCTCAGTTTAACTTCAGAGTTATGTATAATTAAGGGAGTGGCTACTTTGATTGACAGGGTGTCATTTTGCGTGGGCCTTGGCGGCCGCTAGCCTGTTTGGTGCTAACGCTAGCTGCTAGGTTAGCTGTGTCATTTTTTGCTCTTCAGAGAAGTTTTGCATAAAACTACTGAGTTATTTTTCTGTAGTATTATGTGCCCTTCATTAACAGACCGTCCAAGAAGCTTGGCTCCAGTCTTTTTGGTGAGTAACATTCAAATTGTATATTTGCTTAAGTCTTTATTAGCAATTTATTTTAGCAGATATGCTAACAGCCCTTAAGGCTATTACCAGAGTTATCAAAGCAGTTAAAATCAGTTGCAAAATGAGATGGAAAAGTCCGATATATTTTGAATTTTAAGGAATATTTCTATGTTTATGTTAGATTTGGGGAAGTGCAGTTTCATATAAAAAGATGTGGTGGCATTATTTTAATTGTTTATTAAGAAATGTGGTTATCATTTTCAAAAATGTTAATGTAAAGCCAGAACATTACTGTGATTAGACTAGTTTTATAATGAGTGGAATTATGCTCTTAAGACTATGTTTATTTGTTCTAAACATAATACAATATTTTGTGATTAGACAAAATTGAGGTTTATGATGCAGTACTGCAATGCTTTACTCCCTCAGACAGATTTAAATCTTATTGCTATTTTAAGGCAAAAAAAAACAAACAACTTACGCTTTATATTGCAATACAGTAATCCTATAATTTAAGAAAAGATTAATTTGAATCTATATTAATATTACATTCTTAAAATAAACCAAACAGTATAGTTAGGGCCTTTGTTGAATTGTATTTCACATTGTATTTCACTGACTTTGTGTATTGTTTCCTGAAGGAGGTGATCCCGACGACAAACCTGACCAATGTGTGTTGAAGACCACACTCCTGCCACTTCCATCTTCTCTTTCATCAGACATTTTACACAACATAGAATAACAAGCATTTGTTTTTGTGCATTACAGAAATGCTATCCTAATGTACTATATATTACAATACATACTTTTTCACCTTACTTTCCACATGTGCTGTCACAGTTTGCAGTCAATTAAAAATGAACAATGCACGGCCTTATTTTTCATTTTATTGCACTTATTTTTCACACGACTTCCTAATTGTGGCCTGAGCATAAAATCCTTAAGTTTATTTAGGGTTCTCATTTAAGATCATTTTAAAACACTCTCAGGCAGCAGTTAAAGACAGTAAAGTAAATTGTGTTAATAAATGTTACATACATCAGAAAAGATAAAGAAAAACATATTTAATCTGTTCACATTCTGGTTGATACTACCCTCAGCATTATTTAGTGGGAGTAAGTTTTTTATCAAATCAGATTCATGTGTTATATTATGTAGACCATGTCTAGTAAAAAGTGCAGAGCCTTTATGAACAGTAAATATTAATACTTAGTAAAACACATATCCTGAGGCAGACTTGATCTTTATTTTCAGGACACTGTAGGTGAAGCTGGTCCATGTTCTTCTTTGTCACAGGCTTGCACGTCTAATCTTCAGTAAGCTCCACAGGGTCCTGGGGCCCAGTTTAGTTTAATGTATGAAATACAAATTTTTTCCCCCAAAGGAAGAAAGGGTTTAAAAAAACACTCATCAATGTCACACTAAGAAAAAAACAATAAAAGTGGATCTAGTATTTTTTTATGTGAAATGGATAATTCATTCTGCGTGTTATATGCTTAAACATTGCTGTTTTATTATTATCATCATCAATAACAATGAGGCTTTATTATTTTACTGTCAACATGTGCCTCCCTCAAATACTAAACCCTTAATGTACAGAAGTTGCAAATTAGGGACAGATATTTTAACAAATATGAAGGATGTAATGAAATATGTTCGAAAACACGGTTTATTTTTTAACAGAGCTAGAAAGGTTTACCAGACTAAGATAAACATTTCCTCATGCTTAAAACTAGGATATATTATAAATAAAACCGCTTTAATTTTGATAATAATGATCTGATATTTACAGCAGGAGTTAAACTAAACTTTGTTGTAAAGTTTGTGGACTTACCCCGAGCTGAGAGACGACAGAGTGAGAGGCCTGATCCACAACAGTTAGCAGCAGCCGTTAGCATGTTGTTAGCCGTTAGCTTGTTCAGCTCCGGTCGGCTCTGAGATGAGGGGCGTGTTTCTGAACCGCGCATTTGAAAAGCCCGCCCAGGAGCAGTTTAGACGCTGCCCTCGCTGCCCATTTTAGTAATATCCTCTGGATGAATTAGACCAAATTGAGACATTGCTTCCTTTATAAGCCTCATTCTTATTGATGATGATAATAATATAACAGCAATGTTTAAGCATATAACACGTGAAGATATTCAAATAGTGATCTTTTAGTTCATATAACGCTTAACCCAGGACGAAATGTTTTCTTCTTCCAAGGGGAGGCGTAACAGAAAATAATTGAGAAGCACTGGTGTAAAGTGTTATCTACACTATGCTGGTTAAAACTATAAACGGTGGGGTCAAACAACCCTAGTGCCCTTGTTAAAATGCAGTGCTGATAAACCCTCACTTAAACCTTGACATCAGGGGTTTTTCAAGATGGCGGCTTGAAGCAGGGTTGCACTTGAGAGTGCTAGCACGCTATTTCGCTTATTCTACACTTATAACCCACGAATCTAACTACAGTACGGATAATTATTATCTGTATGTCTGTGATGAGAATCAGCAACTACTTTTTTAGACAGTCTGACAACATGCCAAACAGGGAAGTTGTGGTATCCCACACAGCAGGGGATCTGCAGAGCAGCGAGGCTAACGAGGGAGCTAGCATGAGAGATAGCACCGAGTCGGAGGGCGGAATGGATCCAGTGGTCCAGGAGGTGATTCGTGAGGTGACTGTGAACCTCACTAAAGTTATTGAGGACAAACTCCAGCCGGTCTCCTTACTTTTGCAAGCGCAAGGGAAACAATTGGAAAACCATGAGGCATGCATAAAAGAGGCTGAGGCCGTATATCGGCTATGGAAGATGCTACGGCACCGGCCCAAGATAAGTTTAAATCATTGGAAAAGCGGGTGCAGGAGATGGCGGAACGTGCTGACGATTTAGAAAACAGAGGGAGACAAAAGAATATTCGCGTTATTGGTCTCCCGGAGGGCGCTGAGAGCAACGATCCCAGTCATTTTTTTGAGAGTTGACTGCCTGAGCTTTTGAACATCAAAACAAAAGCGGGCCGACTTAAAGTTGAAAGAGCGCACCGCACGGCAACACAGGTCCCGTCCTCCGGCCAAAGATTACGCCCTGTGCTGGTGAGGCTACATAACTATCAAGACAAGCAGCGGATTATGAATGCAGCGTGGGATATGAGTAGGAATAACCAGCCCCTGAAGTACGAGAACGCCACGGTGATGATCTTCCAGGATTATTCGGCCGCGGTTGTGCGTAAACGGAAAAGTTTTGACGAGGTAAAGAAACGCCTCAGGTCTATTGGTGCTGACTACAGACAGATCTACCCGGCTCTGCTGAAAGTGACCCACTGCGGATCTACTAAGGTTTTCAAGGATGCGATGGAGGTGAAAGGCTTTATTGACTCGCTGGATTTAACCCCTGCTGGAAATAGTGAGTAAACGCAGTACTGAATTCGCCCTTGCTCGCTCGTGGCCTTAAGATTTTCTCATGCCGTGAATAACACTGCGGACTAACCTGCTGCGGACACTTTACTTTTCTTATAGTTATTCTTACTGAGCTGAAGCATATGCTAAATGTTTGTGGTACATTATATGCGTTGCGGCTACTCTTCTGTTGTTTTCTTTTAAGTGGGAAGGTATCTTTTGCTGTTAGAAAGCCCTTACACTCGAGCTCCTCCACATTTGGAGAAGGACAGTGTCTTCTTTTTGCCAATGTTATTCATTGTTTGTTTTTATTTGTTGTGTGTTGCCCCGGCTCTTTGTTTATGTTCTCTTTTTTTATACTGTGATTCCTCAGTTATGGAAAGGCACTCAGAGGACACCACGCTTTATCTGGTTAATATAATTCTAACATGTCAAAGTTAAACATATGTACTTGGAATGTAAATGGTATCCACACGCCTGTTAAGCGGAGAAAGGTCCTGAATTATCTCAAGAGAGAACAGGTTCACATAGCTTTATTACAGGAGACGCATTTGGATTCTACAGAACATTCTAAACTAGCACAGGGGGGGTTTGGACATGTCTTCTTCTTGTCATTTACATCAAGGAGAGAGGGACAGCTATTTTGATTAGTTAAAAATTACTATTTAAACTTACTGACTGTATAAAAGACAAGGATGTGATTGCGAGAGGTGTTTTATACGGAGAGGAAATTGCAGTAATGAATATTTATTATCCTCCTGGTAATCCGAGAGACTTTTTGGTCAATGCCTTTACAAAATTTGTGGATCTGAATGTTAGGAATTCCTTTGTTGGAGGGGACTTTAATTGTCACTTAAACCCAATCATGGATAAATCCCCCCAGGGTAAACTGAGTGTCCTACCTCAGGCCATAACTCTTACTGCCATATGTGAGGAGCTGGGCTATGTGGATGCGTGGAGAGCACAACACCTGGCAGACAAACAATTCACATTCTTTTCCAAAGTACATACGTGTTACACAAGAATAGATTATTTCTTCGTTCCAAACTGTATACTACCATCAATTATGTCTAGCTCAATTGGTAAGTCATATCTGACCACGCAGCAGTCTTCATTCATTGTAGTATTGGAAACCTAGCTCCTCAAAATAGATGTTGGCACTTTGACTCCTCCATCTTGTATGATCAAAAATTTATAGCCTATTTTATAGAGGAATTCAGACAATTTTTATCAATTAATACACCCTCTACAGATAATCCGTCATTAATCTGGGAAACATCGAAGGCTTACTCTAGAGGTCTGATTACTTCATATACAAAAAGTAAAAGGCGTAGACAAGCTGAACAGAGGGAGATTCTAGACTCCAAATTGAAGCGGGCCGAAGAAGATTATCTAAGGAAATCATCCATAGGTAAACTTAAGGAAATCTCTGTTCTTCGTTCAGCATTAGATTGTTTGTTGACAAAGGAAGCAGAGGCTAAAATCAGATTTGCAAGGCAAAGTTTATATGAACATGGTGACAAACCTGGGAAATATTTTGCATACCTGACGAAGAAGAAGTCAGACTCCCAGAATATTTCTTCAATTAAAGATACAAATGGAAAGCAGTTCTTTGACACTGCCACTATTAACAATATATTTAGAAATTTCTTTGAAAACCTCTATAAACCACAAACACATACGAACGCCCCAGATTTAATGGAAGCCTTTTTCTCCTCCTTCAGCCTCCCTAGGCTGACTGAGGAACAAAACTTGAATCTGGACTCTCCCATATCTAGGAAGGAGGTATTAGACGCCATTAAAGAGTTGCAGTCAGGGAAAGCAGCTGGGCCAGACAGACTTTGTGCCGAGTTTTATAAAGAATTTCGAGAGGTGTTAGTCGACCCATTGCTAAATATGTATAATGACTCCTTTAAGAAGGGTCTTTTACCCAATTCTTTGAGGGAGGCAAATATATCCCTTATACTTAAAAAGGGTAAATTGCATGAAGGCTGTGCCTCTTATAGGTCAATTTCTCTATTAAATGTAGATTTGAAACTCCTCTCCAAAATACTCGCAAAATGGTTAGAACACTTCCTCCCCTTGCTAATTAATCAAGACCAGACAGGTTTCATTAAGGGCCGCAACTCATATAACAACATGCGTAGATTGTTGAATACAATTCAGTTCTTTCATTAAAAGTCAGTGCCTGGCGTAGTGGTCTCTCTTGATGCTGAAAAGGCATTCTTCCACGATGAATGGCCTTACTTGTTTTATACATTGCATCAGTTTGGTGTATGTGAAAATTTTATTAATTGGATCAAGCTTTTATATAATAATCCTGTTCCGCAGTGCTTACGAATGGGTTGCATCCCCCAATTTCCAAGTTTTGAGGGGGGCTAGGCAGGGCTGTTCACTCTCCCCTCTGCTCTTTGCCTTAGCTGTGGAGCCGCTGGCAGAAGCGATACGGGCTCGGGAGGACATACGCGGCCTCACCATAGGACAAAGACAGCATAAGATTACTTTGTATGCTGATGATGTTCTCGTTGTATTGACCCAGCCTGAAACGTCCATTCCTTCTCTTATTGAGACTATTAATAAATTCAGTGACATTTCAGGTTACAAAATTAATTTCAATAAATCGAAGGTGATGCCATTGGGCACTTCAAAACAAAAACCTCAGGCTCCCTCTCAGTTCCCCTTTAATTGGTCTCCAGAAGGCTTTGTGTATTTGGGGATTAAGATTACTCCTGCTTTCGACCAGATGTACAAAAGTAATTTCATTCCACTATTGGAGCGTGTTAGATCGGATTTGGAGAGATGGAAGACCTTACCTTTGTCCTGGCTTGGCCGTGTTGCACTCCTGAAAATGAACATCCTACCCAGGCTACTTTACCCAATACAGATGGTTCTGATTCTTTTCCTAATAAGACTACTAAAACTTTAAATGGCTTGTTTAGTTCATTTATTTGGGCAGGGAGGAAACCTCGTCATAAAATGTCTACATTATGTCTTCCATCCTTGAAGGGAGGCCTTGACTTCTCGGGGCTGATACATAAGAAAGTATCAGCTCAGTGCTCATATGCATGTAGCTGCTGACTGGGTGCAGAAACCTGTTTCTCTCTGGCTCGATATAGAGGCCTCCATGTCAAACTCCCCTTTGGAAAACCTGCTCTTTTTGAAAAAACTCAAAATAAAAACAGAACACAGTGATTTGAAAATCTTAATATTTTATTTCCCTGCATATAGGACTCCCCCAAAAGTGCAGAGACAGCCATGGCCAGCATGGACCCAAGAGAGCTGCAGAGGCGAGGAAGAGCAGAGGCTGGAAATTTGTCAATAATGCTATGGCTTATATAATCAACATTAGACATGACAGTCAAGGCTTTTTTCATAAATAAATACCCAAAGGCCAACTTCAAAGGAAATGACAGTGACCAGCATGTCATAGCATTTGGAGTTGGTCTTTAAGGCAATTAGCTGAAGTCTTTAAAAAAATATCATTTCCCATAGGTGAGAAATGAACACCGTCCCTTAAAAAAAGCCCGGGGCTGTCATGTCTAAGGCTGGGGTGTAAGAGAAAAACACCATTAAAAGTATTTACAAATTTAGCCATAACATTATTGACAAATTTTCGAGCCTTGTCAAGCTTTGCCGGATTTGCTCCAGCTCTCCACCAGCACAGCTGGGGTATAGCAGATACAATAATCTTCATCCCAGGGTGTTGGTGATGTAGCTGGAGCAGGTCCTCCTTCATCACGTTGACGAGTTTGACACTGGGCAAAATGCCCAGGTCATTCCTGCCGCAGTGAATCAGGAGGACATCCAGCACTGCTCTTCCTCGCAGGGAGCGGACAAAAAAGGGCAGGAGACCGCTCCAACGAAGGCCACCCCAGCCAAACCAACTAACCCGGGTATGTGGAAGGCTGAAGTGGCTACCCGTTGTTGCTGCAGCTCTCTGGGCACCACGCCGGACGTGGCTGTCACCAATGATCCACACAGTATCTAGAAGTAGAAACAATGCATGTATTAATGTAAGTCATGTAAACTACAAGAGAAAAAGTTGAGTATAATGTAGTGGTAACTGAGTGAAACATGCTCTAAAGTAATGTGAAAGTGGACGTACTTGTCTGAGGAGCAGGCTCCACTGCTGGAGGAGAAGAAGGCTGTTCCATCATGTAAACTACAAGAGAAAAAGTTCAGTATAATGTTGTGGTAACTGAGTGAAACATGCTCTAAAGTAATGTGTAAGTGGACATACTTGTCTGAGGAGCAGCCTCCAGGCTGTTCTGCTGTGTAAAGTACAAGAGAAAAAGTATGCAATAGAAATAGCGCATGCATTATTAAAGGCCTTGCAAAATTTTCATGTGATACTTTCAATTTAATGATAACATTGTAAATATATCATCTAAAAGCATTTAATCTTGTTTTATAAATATCGTTTTTATATAAATACAGTCTACAAGGGTTTTTATGTACAAATCACTACATTTGTTACCTCTGTTTTAACAAAATATGTGAAAAATAAAGAACTTTCTCTAATTTTAACCCAAAGATATATGTACAAAAGCCACAGAGGTGGAAATGAATGAAATGTATGAGAAGACTTTGCTTACATGAGTTAACTTACTAAAATGCAACTTTAAAAAGTAGTATATGGGCATTTTTAATAAAGAAGAATATAAAAGTTTTAATAGTTATACAAACTGTTATATTTACTTCTAATTATTTGATAAATGCAGTCAAAGTCATCAAAATTCTGTCCACTTACCTTCGGCGAAAGAGAAATGGCGGTAGAGAGGAGCGAGCAAGCTGGGGTAGCAAAAAGCGCGGCCGGGTCTTTTGCTATAGCCTTAGCCTTGGCTAAGGCTCGGCTACAGCGGAGTGGGTGTGTTTACCTAGGCGCACGCTCATGAGTCCCACCCATGGGCTCGCGATGCAACACTCCCTTTACCCATTTTAGGGATATCCTGTGTAGGAGAAGTCAAAATATCCAAGATGGATGTGCTGTTGATTGGGGGTCATCTGGACGAACTAGACCCAATGGAGACGTTGCTTCCATTATTTATACATTCTATGGCTTCGACAAGACGTTTCTGCTTGGTAAATGAGAAACTATTTATTGTGTATGTTTGTATGGTGAAGCCTGTAGCATAGCGCGTGTTAACTGCTTCTGTTTATAGGTTGAAGGGACATATACATTAATATGAAGGGACATATACATTAATACTATGTTTTATAACAGCTTATTTTATTACAAGTTTTACATTAATACATTGTGCTAAAAACTGTGTAGGCGTCCACTAGTAGTGGTGTGATATTGTACAACATGCTTTGTTCCTCTGTTCAGGGTGTGGTCCAGACCACATTGCTCAAGGCCACACCAACGGTCTACTGGAAAAATACTACTGGAAGAGAACTGACCACTGGAAAAATACTGACCACTGGGCCAATCACGAAGAGACACGCTTGCTTAATGCTAAAATAATAACAGCCCATCTCTAAGGTGGAGCTTAGATAAGGTGTACCATAAAAATCTGTATTCCACGATTTTCTGTTGTTCTTCCTTGTGCCTTTTGTTTGTACTGGTTGAACCCGGCAGCAGTAGAACATTGTAAAAGGGCAATACAATTCTTGGACGCAAATCTCTTGATTCCTGGTCTTCTTTTCCGATCTCAACTGAACACGCACAGCTGCTCTGGGCACTGAAAGCGGGTGCCTAACAAGGTGCACATGTGGAAATGGCCGTACAATGCCTACTGAAGTTGAGAATGTATGCTCCTAAGGTAGCTGTTGTGCAGTGTATTGAAAGAACCATAATAAAGTAGCCTAGCAATATGTAGAGCTATGCAGTAATAGTAGTAATACATGTTGCTGACGGTAAGTAAGCTAACACAGTAGCAGCGATGCTTCTCTGTGTCTGAGCTGCAGAGCACGGCACTTGTTGACAGTGCAGGAGAGAGGGGCTGGAGGAATGTGGAGGAGTGGTTTGTTTCACATATTGACGTCATTGCGTAAAACAGCTCGTTGAAAGGACTGTAGCTCAAACTAAATAAATTACTTAAACATGCGCGAATGAAACAAAACACAACTTTGGGTATGTGTTTGAGGTAGAAACAACGTTAGAACATGGTTAAAAGCTCAGAAAAGTTGATTTAGCATAATATGGGACCTTTAAAAACCCATTCACAACTATTAATTCTGAAACCAAACGAAAGATCAGAGACGGTCCAGCTATTGCTTCCAAATTTGGATGTGAATTGTCAACAAATGTATTTTCTGCAAAGTGGATTAAATGTCAAGGTATAGAGTACCGCCATGACTTTGTTGTTTGCAGTGAGGTATCATCAGGAATGCCTGTGTTTTGTAAAATAAAAGCCATTGTTGTGGTAGATGAGACTGTTGTTTTTTGTGGAAAACTGATGGAAATTGTGCACTTTGATCACCATTACTATGCTTTTAAGGTCATGCTTCATCCATGTAAAGTTTTAAAAGTGTTCACAATGAATGAGTTGTGTTATTACAAACCATTTGATGTTCAAAGAAAGTATGGCACATCAGATTCCTCTATGTATGTTGTCCCATGTTGTAATTTTATGCCAGCAGTGTAAATTGTAATGTTTCAAAATGTATTGACTTATGGGGACAATAAATCAGATGTGATTGTTTTAAATTGTGATTTGTATTTTTTTAATGCAGAAATTAATGTTATTTTACACTACAAGCAGAGTAAAGTTTACACTAATTAGAGTATTTATTTGCATAACTCCTTGTAGGTTAATTTTAACTCTATAAATGACTCTGTACAGTGTTAACACACATTAGTGTAGAGTAAAAGTGTAGTTATTGTAGCACCACATAAGAGTAAATAATTTACTTTAGTAGTTTTTACACTTCATGGAGTTATAAACCTCCAGTGTCAAAACACTACTCAGTGTAATCAGTGTGTTAATTTTACTCTAATTTTAACACTGAAGAGAGAGTAGATTTTACTCTATATAGATAATGACCATATATCCTCGGAAATAGAGTAAAATTTTACTCTTTAAGTGTTTAATTCTACACTGTACCGTACTTTACTGTGCAGCACTCTTAATTCCCAAATTAAAAAAAGCCAAGTTTTTGTCTGATTTTAATCTAGTATTGTTTCAGTGTTCTAGTTTTCCTCTATTTTTCTGGACTAGACTAGTACAGCACAGTCTGGTCTAGTTTAGTCTAGTCCAGTATAGTAACAAATAAACCACTATTTGACTGCTTTCTCCAAAAATTATACAAAAATGACTCAAGGCAATATAATCAATAGTAAAATAAAGCACAATGTAAGAAGAACACCTAAACCATTCATAAATATGTATTTTGCTCATAGGTACATTCAGGGAACAAATATTATTGTCAAAGACTTTTTCTTGCAGCACCTCATGTAGATTTTAATGATAGACTCACAGCCTGCTCTATTGACTCTTATTATTCAACACTTGTTTTTTTCGGGCGACTGCACTGACATCGGTTTGATACAGGATCCAGAGATGATTATCTTACATAGGTTTTGTGTTGAAGACAGCTGCATGTAAAAATAGATGTGGTGTAGCTGTTTGGTGTAAAAATAACAGCAAAAGTCTGTTTCATCATGTTGGTGACACAAACACCAGCAGGAGTTAAGATTCACACACTTCAGGCTTAATGATATTGTTTTGTTGGTATAGGAATGATATAGTATTTATAGGACGAAGTAAAAAAAATGTACTCTACAAGTCCAACTCCTATTATCATATTTCTTCACCTCCTTTCTTATGTATAAAGTATGTTGTCAAAACATCGCCTTCAATATTAAGATTCATTATTTATTGCAGCTCAATGGGTCATCCCTGGGCGTTGTTAGGTCTGTTTTATGGAGGATGGAGCACACCTAAAATATCTGATTGAGGCAGTAAAAATTTAGAGCGATGGATTACTCTAGGGCTTCAGATTCCAATCCTTTCAGCTGACTCAATGGAAGCAAGCCCATACTAATGCAAATCCATTTACACATTTTCACTGCCTTTAAATCTCATTTTAGATCTGGTTTAGACCTGGTTTATTTCTGGTTTGGTTTATGAATGCATTTACAGTTTCTAGTAATTCTAACATACACTAGAGGAAATACTACTTATGTTAAAATTCAAGAGTTAGGACAAATATGTATATGTAAAGTTATCAGATCATTTACATGATTTAATGTCTGCAGAATTGCTCTTATATTATCGTGAACCATGTATCAGAAATTATATCACCACAGTTGGGGAAATTCACCTTTAACGGCAGCTCTCAGACATTCCTCACACCAGCTACTGATCAGTTTGATTTTCACCCAAAATGAGCCACTCTTGCCTTTAAATCCTTGTTCAGTCACATGTGCATTAACACTGCAGAGATTTAGTTTCAACATTAACTTGGCACAGTCCTGTAATAAGGTTAACACACAAAATAAAAAGAAAAAAAAAGTTCTTTATTTGGTTTATGATCATACGAAAGTGGCTCTGGTTTTAATCAAATGTTATGTGCAGAGGCCAATGTCCCAAGAGCAGTTAACGTGTCTTTTTTATAAATTGTTGACCTTTATTCCCTCATAAGCTCATTATTCTCTGTCTTACATTTATGCCTCTGTTCTCTCTGCAATTCAAGTGCTCAGACAATGTTGGTATCAAAATGTTTGTAACAGCATAAACAAGCTATATTCAGTCTGAAAATAGCACAAACATGCATTAAATCATCTTCTGAGCATCACTGTTGCTCTTTTCTTTCTTAATAATGTGTGTTTGTGTTACAGGTGAGAAAGGCAGACCCGTCTAGACTTGTTTTCATAGACAACGCCGGTCGGCCGCTGCATCCCGCTTACAACCTTGGGGTGATATTCAGCAAAGTGAATCTTTTCAGTCATCTCAAAAAAAATGTGCAAGGAGTAGCTTCGTCATTTAAAATAGTATTATCATTTCACCAGACTCTGAACTCTGAAGCACAAGATGAAAGATACACATATGGTAGTGTTTTTTCTTTATGGCCTCATTAAAAGTATGTGTTTTCATGGGTCTATCTATATAACAGGTTGGTTCAAGGCAAATATAAGAATTTGTTGTGTATATGTGGCACTGATTGATAAATGATTGACAACTTCCTGCTGCCATTTTTGATATCAAACATTGGTAGCTTGTTTTTTCATTTAAAATTAAAATGAATACTCACAGACAGACAACTCTTTCATAGTGGTCTGAACCTGAAGTTTTAAAAAGACTACATTAAATTGGCACTACCTAATTTTCTTTTTCTTTTTGCTGTCCCTGTCTCAGACTCCACTCACACCAACAGCAGTAGAGGGGCCTCTCCTGCTTTTCTTTTATGAATAAAGTCAAACGGCACCAATTTTTCCTCCTCAAAATACTAATATTATATCAAACTGTAGTTTAGAGTTTAATTTTAGCTCCAACTTCAGCAAATATCTCCGCCTCATTAGGCCCCAGCAATAGCCACTGTCGAGGCAATGTTTTGTTAAACAAAATTTCCCTAGAAAGAACTTCAGAAAATGTATAAACTTTGAAAGTTAAAGTAATAAAAATACACTAATGCTTGAAATTACAAGATACACAAACTACCTGAATTTGTTATTGTCACAAATATTTATTCAGTTCTTAACTCATCGCAAACACCTAACATCAGTTTAAATTTACAGCACGTTAATTATGGTCAAGATATATTATATTTAGATTTTTTTATTATTTTTTATTTTGGTTATTCATCTTAAAGAAAACAGGTTGATGTTTCGTCTAAAATGAATTAGAGGAAACATCAACCTGTTTTCTTTAAGATGAAAAACCAAAATAAAAAATAATAAAAAAAATCTAAAATGAATTAAACGAATTGTAAACGAATGACTTCATAACTTCTTCTTCCTCTTCTTCTTCTTCCTTTTCTTCTTCATCTACTTCTTCTTCTACTTCTTCTCTTCCTCCTCCTTCTTCATCTTCTCCTCCTCCTCCTCCTCCTCCTTCTTCTTCTACTCCTTCTTCTTTCTCATCTTCTTCATCTTCTTCTTCATCTTCCTCGTGCAGCCTTCCAGGCTGGTGTGTTCTGCTCCAGTTTCTGTGTCTGTCCTTTTGGTCTCTCTTTGGCTGTAATTAAGTAATTAAGTTTTAGTTATTTAGCTCATTTTAGATGAAAACAACATTATAAGTTGGAAAAGCAAGTAAAGTGAGAAAATGCAAATATGCTAAAATCAAACCTGGTGGTCTCTGGATTGTTTTCTTTGCTTTGAGCCTCGGGTTCGCTCCGTTTATCTGATCCAGCGGTGGTCTGGGATCTATTGAGGCTCTCTGCCGGAGTCGAGGTCTCAGGATCAATCAGAGTCTCACAGTGACTGTCTGGTCTGGGGCGTAAAGGTGGGGTGGGGTTGTAGTGGTGTTTTTGATGTATAAAGAAGTAGTATTATAACTTCGAATACATCTCAAGTAATAATAAAATTAAAAAATGGAAAACACCTGGAGGTCAGAGGCCCTCTTGTTTTAGTTAGGTCTTTTTAGGCGTAGATTGAATTTGCCAAAGCCTCCCTTTGAATTCACTAGTTTTGACCACAATCTGTGTTTCTGAGGCTTCGTTGAGGAATAAGTAATTACAAATACTTAACCAGATCAAAGTTTGGCTTTCCTTGGCATAAATTTCTTCTCCAGTGATGTCTTTACTGGTGGTCTCGTTTTGACTGTAAAGAGTAAACTCAGTGTCACTTGAGACAAAAATGGAACAGTAATTACCAACAAAAAGAAATTTCTTAAATTAATGTCCTTTACGGACATTATACCTGTTGTTGTTACGACCATCAAAGATATTAGCTCCCAGACTACAAGTTTCCAGTGCAGTGGCAGTTGGACTCAGTGTTTCCCTTTCACTGTGAGGGAGAAGTCAGATTTACTTTCATAGCACCTTTCACTGTTCCATTCAATAGTTATTTAAAAAACAAAGCATTCAGTCATAATGTTTCCTTACCTGGTTGACTCAACCTCGCTGGTGGAAGTTTGTTCTGAGGAGGTCTGTGGTCCACCGACAACCTCCTCTTTGGTTGCTTCTGTCACGATGGGGCCGTCTCCCTGACTGGTGGTTTCAGGGATCACTCCCATCTCAATGAGCAGAGGCAGGACCTCTGGAGGGACCAGCTTCAGGTCCACCTGGACATCATCTTCCACCTGAATTAAATCAAGACAAAGTTTATTTTTAGAACAAAGTGGAACAAAGTGTCAAATAAACTCCTTAAATATCAGTGTATCCAACAAGCCCCTTTTACATCTATTAGCAAGAAATACAGAATAATACATGCAAAACAAACTACCATATAGATATTGAATTTATTCAATAAATGATTGAATATGAAGGTCATGTACCTGAGGTGGTGGGATGTGCTGCTCAGTGAGAAGGGGATTATAATGGGGAACATTACACCCCAACAGTAACAGCATTTTGGCAGCTGCATTTGTCTTTGCTGCCTTTTTTGTGGGCCCTGACCCGTCTGCGCTGAGGTGCCCTACTGTCACCTTCACGAAGAACAGCCATCCCCAGGGCAGCCTCCTGGAGTCTAGAAGACAGTACTCTGGGTACCGTAACCTTCTGGCCTGTACCAGCTCAGACAGGCAGCTGATGGGGTTCCTGTCTTGAGAGCAAACCTGGAGGGGCTCCTGTCCGTTTGGTGCAAAAGGATTGATCTTTGGCTCCGAGTTGGTGGTGTTATCGAGGGGTGGAGCCTGTTGGATGCGGCCTGGAGCCTGTTGGATGCGGCCTGGAGCCGGCTGGATGCGGCCTGGAGCCTGTTGGATGCGGCCTGGAGCCGGTTGGATGCGGCCTGGAAGAGGCAAGCTCTTCACACGGCCCAGTACAGCTGATGCTGCGCGGGCCTTAGCCTCCTTTTTAGACGAGGCTTGTCCGTATGCGGTAAACCGACCCACTTGAATCTGGTAAGTGAAGGTCATCATGTGGGCCAGGCCTTCCGCCATCACCTCAGTAAAGTTAAGATGTAAGTTGAGCTTTGCCGCTAACTCATAAACCTGAGTGATATCATTTTTGTACTCCACGTTTCCATTAGCAGTTGCCATTTTTGTGATCGAATACCGCTGTGCCTTTTGTAAAAATCGACTGGTGATCTTCTGGTGAGTAAAGTTTCTCTGAGCGTTCAGATGTGTGCTTTCCCTTTGGAAGTCAGATACGAACTGAAAACTTCTTGCTGTAGAATTGGATTTATAAGGTGTTGTGTGACTTCATCCGTTGTCATGGCTGCGATGGAACCCAGACCAGACACACACTGCTGCAATAAATTAAATATAAACAATAACAATACATTTAAAAAATAATGTCTCTATTTACATTTTACATCTTGATAATTATTAATGCTTAATAAAGAAACAATTGTATTTTATTTTTTTCTTGGTGCAACTACAAAGTGCAGTCACATGTAGCATTAAAACAGCTACAAAATAAAACTTGCATTTGTGTTTTACTGTGTATTAACTGTCCCCACTGTTTTATTTTCTGTTACCTGTCTGGGACTACAGATGATAATGAACAATCTTGCTAAAATCAGGCATATTTCCCAGTTTTATTTGTTACAGAAGGTCATCATTGTGCAGTTTATTTATTTCTTTTTTCTTTTCTTTCACTGTTTAAAATGACATATTCAGCTGCGAATAAACATTTCCTCTGTTTCAGCTGTTACTTCCTTATTGACAAGCTGTGTCCACCAATGGGCCTTCTTTCCAGGACCTAAAATTCTCATATATTTAAATCCTTAATAATAAAGCCTAGCGGATGTCTTAAGGTCTTGTTTTTTTTTACAATATGCTGTTAAGTGATTTAATGCATATACAAATCAAATCCTCCATGTTTAAGCATCTCAGTGGCTACTTCATTTAGCAAAATATGCAGTTAATTTTTTTCATTGGTATGTATTGTGTAACTGAGACTGTTTAATTAATAAAACGAAAGTACTCTGGAAATGTCTGTTTTTAACTTTATCACTTTACTGGCCTAGGTTCACCAATATTCATACCATCTGGCTACAAAATACAGAAGAAACAACACTTTATTGCTGTCCATAAACAAATTATCCACTTTTCTATGTCTTTTTCTTGGTTTTAGTCAGTTCTGGTACCTGTTCTTTTCTGCTCTCCTTGTTGAAGCTGAACTCTAAACAATCCCGTTTCTGTGGCGTCCTGTCCGTTTCCTCGGGGACTCATGTTGGCTGTCAGGTTTCTGTGTAGGGGAGCAGGGTGGTTCAATGGTCTCTCAGTGGGTTACTCTGAAATTATTACTAAACATCTGGCACCTTCGATAATTGCTCCTTTGTTGCTGGTCTCATGGAGCCAGAAGTCCCATTCATAGGTGTCTTAGCTGACTGCTTCGTGCTGCTGCCTAAATGTGCTTGTATTTACATAATTAGTATGAAAAAAATATATTTGTGTCTGTTCATTGTTAGGCACCTGCTCTCAGTGCCCAGAGCAGCTGTGCGTGTTCAGTTGAGATCGGAAAAGAAGACCAGGAATCAAGAGATTTGCGTCCAAAAATTGTATTGCCCTTTTTCAATGTTTTACAGCTGCAGGGTTCAACCAGTACAAACAAAAGGCACAAGGAAGAACAAAAGAAAATCATGGAATACAGATTTTTATGGTACACCTTATCTAAGCTCCACCTTAGAGATGGGCTGTTATTTTTTTAGCATTAAACAAGCGTGTCTCTTCGTGATTGGCCCAGTGGTCAGTATTTTTCCAGTGTGGTACTTTTCCAGTGGTCATTTCTCTTCCAATAGTATCTTTCCAGAAGGCCGTTGGTGTGGCCTTGAGCATTGTGGTCTGATACACTCCTGAACAGAGGAACAAAGCATGTTGTACAATATCACGCCACTACTAGTGGACGCCTACACAGTTTTTAGCACAATGTATTAATGTAAAACTTGTAATAAAATAAGCTGTTATAAAACATAGTATTAATGTATATGTCCCTTCATTCTAATGTATATATCCCTTCATTCTCCTCATGTTCTAGTGAAACTAGAACACAACCAAAATGTAAGTAGAAGTAAACAATATATATCAAAATCCCCGAAAACAAAACCTAAACCAAGAGTAAACCAAACAACTAAACCTCTAAGTTCAAACATAAAATTACCAACACGTAGATATAAAATATAAAATATAAAATATAAAAGGCAAAAGAAAACATAAAACATGATTTACGCCAGAGTGGTCAAGTAAGACCCGTCCAGAGGCTCACCTTCCTCAGGTGTCGGGTCAGAATAACAGCATAGTTGCCCTTAGGCATGAGGGAAGTAATCATGCGAGACAGGAGAACTCTAAAACATGGAATACAGCAACAAACAAGCAGAAAGAGAACAAGCAGCACAATGCCGATAGCTGTAAAGAAGGAAATGATGGCAACTTTCCAAGTCATTGCGCTTCCATTCTGCAAGATTAACAGTAGCTGCTGCATAAGCATAAGCGGAATCAGTGAAAACAGTCACAGAGCAACCAACAGAGTCTTCAAGTGTCATACAGAGAGCATAGATTTCAGCGGCTTGAGCGGAGAGATGGGAGCCTTTCAGGAGAACACCTGTACCTGGGAAAGTAAAACCATCAGGGTTAGGAGTGCGGGTCACAAATGCGGCCGCTGCATGGAGGAAACCAGAACTGTCTCTCCAGCAACAACCATCAGAGAATTTCCAAACACTGTCAGTGATAGGAACAGTGAGTAAATCGGGCCGAATCAGAGAAGTTTTTGCCACTTCAAAAGCACATTCATGCGGACCTGTTGACATGTGATCTGCCACATTGGTCGTGGCGTGTGTGTAGGTGATGTTGGGGGCAGTGAGGACTCTGAGAAGTTTTTCCTGTCTAAGAGCGGACATAGTGAAAGCTGAGGACAAAATAAAGGATGAAACACTATGGTCAGTGTGTATGATTAAGGGGTACCCCATAACAAGATGTGCAGTTCTGTCGACCAGTCTAGCCAGACCAGCCGCGTGTTGAGTACATGGAGGCTGTCTCAGTTCGACGTTGTCCAGTGATGCACTCGCGTACATGAGGATTCGTCTGTGTCCATGTTCTTTCTGATAGAGACAGCCGTGCACGAGTCCATCCTTGCAGGAGATGTCCAGGTGGAAATCCTGAGTGTAATCAGGCGATGCCAGTGTAGAGGCTGCGGACATGTCTTGCACAAGAGTCCTGAACATTGCGTCATGGTCAGAAGTCCAAGTCAGTTGGGCAGAGAAATTTTTAAAACCCTGTTCTTTAGCGAGGTTTCTCAAAAGTGATGTTTTTATCAAAAAGTCAGGAACGAAGTTCCTGCTGTACCCACAGAGACCTAGAAATGACAACATTTCTCTTACAGTCTCCGGTCTTTTGTGATGCAGGATAGAAGATCGATGCTCCAGAGACATAGACAAACCATGAGCAGAGAGACGTCTGCCCAGGAATGTCACAGTGGTTCTGCAGCACTGAAGCTTCTTTCTGGAAACCTTGAACCCAAATTCATGTAGACGTATGAGGAGGTGTTTTGTTACCTGGAGACAGGAGTCAGCGTCAGGAGCAGCAATGAGGAGGTCATCCACATATTGCACCAGTTTGCAACCTGGAACAATATCAAACGACGACAACATGTGCAGAAGTGTCTGATTGAAAATACCTGGGCTGTTTTTAAAGCCTTGTGGTAGCCGTGTGTACTGCAACTTGCAACCCTTGTACCTAAATGCGAAGAATGGTCTTGATTCAGGAGCCAGTGGAAGACAGAAAAATGCATTTGCCAAGTCAATCACAGTAAACCATTTCAAGTCAGGGCCTAAAGTAGTCAGACATCTATGAGGGTCAGGTACAGCCAGAAGTGGAGTCTTTGTCACGTCATTGATGGCTCTCAAGTCATGAGCCATTCTGTAAGTCTCACCGTCCGCTTTGGGTACAGGTCTTAACGGAGTATTATATGGAGAAGTTGATTCTTCCAAGACTCCAGCGTCCCATAACCCCGAGATGGTGTCTTCCATGCCCTGGTCTGCTGCCCCAGGCCAAGGATACTGAGGCTTGTAAATGGGAATAGAAGAGGTTAGTTCAATTACAATTGGAGATATTGCTGAACAGTTACCCACATCAAAAGGAGAGGAAGTCCATAGTGAGTCAGGTATTTCTGTCAAAATGTCTGCAGTCCGTTCATGGTCTGTGAGTTCACGTCCGTGGTCTCTAGACACTACATGATGTTCTAAAACTGACAGGTCATGTGTTTGTTGGGTGTAAGTGATACGATGTGATTTCTGTGATGGACTATACATAACGTCAGGTGTAGTCGTGCTAGTCCAGTCTGTCTCTCCACTCAGCCGTCTGACCATGGGGCCGAGCTCTCTCGCCTCATGACCAGGTCCCAGGGCCAGAGAGATGTGCGGAACCGAGGTGTCTCCCATCCAGTACCACGGTAGCTGTTCAGGAGTCAACTCACAGTCAGCTGCAACACCTTCTGGACCAACATAAATGACAGAAGAGGTTAGTTCCCAGTTTTCACCCTCAATTGACCTAAACATCTCAGCATAAACAACAGTCTGATTTCTGTCGTAAAACAATGTACAATGTAATGGATCAATTGGAGGATTATAGTCACCCAAAGTTTGGATGAAATTTTTCCAGATTAAATAGACCGAAAAAACACCGTGTGAGGAAGGACTCTCAGGGGACAGGGCACACCAGTATATGTCAGCAGTCTCTGGGGAACCTCAGACCGCACCAACCACTGTCCCTCGTCTCCACAAAGGGTGATATTACAGGCATATCGGACTTTGTTCGGAAATGTCACTGTTATTCCATTGTTATCAAACAGGATTGTCGCACCAGTTTTCAGAAGAATGTCACGTCCGAGGAGATTTACAGGAGTGTCCGGGGAGTGTATGAACTGGTGGAGGAACTTATAGCCGGCCAGTTCAGTGTGTAGGGGTATGGTGAATGGCAGATGTTGGAGTTGACCCGAGAAACCAGTCAGCCGCATGGAGCGTTGGGAGAGAGCTGACGGCGGCAGAGGAATGCAGACGGATGAGAAAGTGGCTCCCGAGTCCGCCAACATCAGCAGTCTCCTGTCAGCGACTTTTGCTGGAAGGGTCGAGCCTGCCTCCACCTCGAGGGCCATTGTTGAACCCTCTCTGGGCCGGACCACCCCTGTGTCCACCTTGTGGTCCGTAGTTTTCCTGGTTCTGACGATTTAAGGGGCATTGTTTTGCCCAATGGCCTGAGTCCCCCACAGAAAGCATGCCCCACCCCTGGGAGGTCCCTCCTGGTGCCTCTGTCTGTTATTTCCCTGTAACTATTGTTACCACCCCAATTTCCTCTACCTCATCCATTTGATCCACTCTGCCAATAAATCCCTGATTTTGGGGTTGATTTTGAGACCCTGTGTTTTGATTTTTCTCTTCTTTCTTTTTGTCATTTACTTTTTCTCTGGCTTCAGAGAGTTGGAGTTTAACCAGTTGGTTTTGCATTGTTGTCACGTCTAAGTCATGTGCTTTAACTTGTTTGTTATGTCTTGTGAGTCTGTGTTGCAGGAGGTGTTTGAATCGTGTTTCGTCACAAACAAAAGTGTCTGGGTCGTCTTCTAAAGCTGTGGCGACAGAAGAAGGAAGTCCAGTCACAATTGCATTTCTAAAAGCTTTAGTCATGAATGCAGTGTCCATGTGTGCAGGGTTGTTGCCAGTGTGTGTGATCCAGGACTGTACTGCGTCAGCATAGTATGTCAGTGGGTCCGTCCCGTCAGTGAAAGGAAACACAGTGGGCATTGCAGTCAATGGTGTTGGGAACTGTTGTCTTACGGCGCCAAACAGCGCCTCAGCTGCACAAGCCAGGGGGGCTTCACGTGCATAACGTTGTATGTTGGCCCTAGCCAGCACACCAGCACAATCGGCATGTGTACAACAAGCGGCTATAACTCTGCAGGCGTCAGCTACAGTCAAGTCCAGTCCATTAAACAATGCAGTCATTTTGAAGATCCACTTTGCACCTCCCTCCGCCAGAGGGGGCAAACTGTCCTTCACATGTTGCATGTCTGTCAGTGAAAATGGTTTGTAATGTTTGTGTCCCGGAGCCCCCACCAGAGGCATCTGATGGAAGCCCCCAGGACGACCCGTTTCTCTGCCTCCCACTGGACGTTGTTCATATGCAATCTGTTCCCACCCATAGTGTTGTGAGCTTGAATGTTGTGTGTCTTGTAGTGTTGAGGGAAACCATTGGTCCAGTGTGAACAATTGTGAGTTGTCGGGATACAGCAGTGAGGAAGTGGTTTGCCCCCACAGGGGTCTGCGTCTTCTCTATACATATGTGTTTTGGGTTGAATTCTCACAAATTCGGGTTTTGATTTAACCGCTTCCTCCTTTGTGTCAATATATGTTTTGGGTTCGGCTCCCATAAATTCGGGTTTTGATTTAGCCGCTTCCTCCTTTTTGTCATACTGAATTTGGGCTGGTGTATCAAATACAGTGTCTGTTGCTTTTAACCACTTTTCTGCTATTTCTGTCTGTGCCGGTGGGGGTCTATAGTCTGGGTCGTTGGAGTCAGTCTCACCAGCGGCCAGTTGGGTTCTTAAGTGATGAATTTGGTGTTCTTTATCTGCCATTTCCGCCGCCTGATCCTTCATTAACTTCCTCATTCGTTCATGAAGTTGGTCGTGACTCTCCGTCACCTGTTTCTGTAATTCCTCTTGATGTTTTTAACTGCTCTCTCAATCACAGTCTTATTGAGGAACTGCGCCAATGCATCCGTAAGATTATCCGGAAGTGAACCAGCTTTGTCTCCCTTTTCACAGTCAAGCATGACTCTGCCTGCTACGCTCAACACCGGATACATTGGGGCAGTGTCGGACTCCGCTGAGTAAGCGGGAGGAGAATCAGAACACAACTCCGCCCCCTGACTCGAGCGCGCCGTCCTTCCTGTTCCCATGCCAGTGCTGCTGGACACAGCGTAGGGCGAGGAGCCATTGTACGGAGTTTCGTCCACAAACGGGTTTTTTTTTTTTTTTTTTGACTTTTAGGGCAAGATCCCGCCTTGGCGTTATCATCACCATTTGATGTACCACAGTATAATCCTTTCTCTGATTCTCACATTCACGCTTCTCTTTCCTTCTCTGCAACATACCAAGGCTTTCCATTGTTTTCTCTCTCTCATACAGCGCTTTCGCTAACTGCTTTTCCAACACTTGTAATCTCTCAGCCAGATCACTATAACTGTGATCTCCTCTCTCACCCACAATACGTTTCTTATTCAGATTCAACCACATACTCTGCAACCGTGTTTTAGCTTTTTCACACATGGTGGGCGCTAAACAAGCGAGAATCTGGCGCGCCACTCCAGCAAACATCTGGTTCCAGTGCGGTTCACACCCATACTCCTCACACTCACGCTGAAACTCATCATCCATTTCCACAGTCTTTTTAACCTTTCACACAGTTTCGCACAATAAAACCCCAAAACCTCTTAAAACGAACTCAAAAACACTTGGAGATTCACCGCGGCGGATGAATCTCAACACAATCAGACAATATAGAGACACGAAACCCGGAAACACATAAGTCTGGTTCCGGCCACACCCAAAATAGAAGAAGGCAGATTTATCAATCAAATTTGGTGTATGGTTCAAATTAATCAGATTAGAATTTAACCTTGGTCTTTTTCTCTCAACTGGCTTTAATTCTAATAATTTTTAGACGTTTTCAATAAAATCTACCGGACTCTCATGACTTCTGCGAGCGCGCTCCCGAGCTTCCTCCGAACTTTGTAACACGGTCCGACCGCGTACTTTACACAAAATTACACTCAAAATACATGAAATATTACACTCAAAATACATAAAATATTATACACACTCAAATACACACGACCATCGTGCGAACAGCGATCCAATCGCTTTAATCAGCGGTCCAACCGCTTGGCTCAGTCCAACTGGCCTTAACTGCGTTCCGAACGCACCGTAACTTTTAACTAGCGGTCCGACCGCTTTTGGGCACAGTCCAACTGGCCTTAACTGCGTTCCAAACGCACCGTGGTCCAACCACGTACTATTCGTGACTACTTTTAACAGTTTTAGGACTTTATTCAACAATCTACTCCACTCAAAATGTTACAGTATTCAATAGCAGAAATTTTGTGTATTACAAACAGGGGTTCTGCTCACCTGTGTTAGTTTCAGGCCTGAAGTGGAGTCGAGAGTAGAACGCCGTCTGTTGATTCAGATTTTCACGAACACGATCGCAGAACCCTTGTCGCGGTCCCTGCCGTCCGGAGTCGTCAATTTCCTCGCGTTAAAACTCTGCAAAACTCGTTAGAAATCACGTCGGGGTCACCATTTAAACTGTTAGGCACCTGCTCTCAGTGCCCAGAGCAGCTGTGCGTGTTCAGTTGAGATCGGAAAAGAAGACCAGGAATCAAGAGATTTGCGTCCAAAAATTGTATTGCCCTTTTTCAATGTTTTACAGCTGCAGGGTTCAACCAGTACAAACAAAAGGCACAAGGAAGAACAAAAGAAAATCATGGAATACAGATTTTTATGGTACACCTTATCTAAGCTCCACCTTAGAGATGGGCTGTTATTTTTTTAGCATTAAACAAGCGTGTCTCTTCGTGATTGGCCCAGTGGTCAGTATTTTTCCAGTGTGGTACTTTTCCAGTGGTCATTTCTCTTCCAATAGTATCTTTCCAGAAGGCCGTTGGTGTGGCCTTGAGCATTGTGGTCTGATACACTCCCTGAACAGAGGAACAAAGCATGTTGTACAATATCACGCCACTACTAGTGGACGCCTACACAGTTTTTAGCACAATGTATTAATGTAAAACTTGTAATAAAATAAGCTGTTATAAAACATAGTATTAATGTATATGTCCCTTCATTCTAATGTATATATCCCTTCATCATACATATTCAGACATTCACAGTAGTGTTAACTTTGATATTGCTGTAATTAGCGTATAAGTAATACTAAGGAGTTGCATAATAAAACCAGAAACATTACATGGTATTTTTGCAAAACTTATACAGGAACATAAAATGTTGATTGAGAGGTTTAAATGTGTTAGTTTATCAAATACTGCATTTTTTCCAAAAATAAGTAACACCATTATTGTAATTTTACTGACATTCATAGTTAAAGTCCTACAAAACAATAAATCCTTTTTCTCCTGTTTCTTTCCTAGGTTTCCAGAGAAAGCTGTGTCCGTTCTGCAGTCGGGCTGTCTGGCTGTCACTCTCTTTACACCGACAGGGAATTCTGGGATAGCCGCAGAGG